>NQII01002609.1:80351-124437 GCA_002778355.1 Clitarchus hookeri | reverse complement strand
CATTCCTTTTTCTTCTAAGGTTGCTCCTACACTACCCCGCCTGTGCCAGCAGGTGCCCGACCCCGCCGCGCCGGGGATGTGTTTATATTTACTGTGTTTTTGTGTGGGGTAGAGTGAGTGCTGTGCGTGCGTCCGCCCGCCTGCTCCGCTGCTCGTGGTAGAGCGCCCACACTCCTGCGACGTCTTGCGTAGGCAGCGTCTTCCCGAGTCCTCTCGCAGCGGGACGCGGTGGCGCGGTAATCTGCCACTCGCCTCCCATTCCCCGCGGATCTGGGTTCCAATCCCGGCGGGGCCAGACACGGATTCTCGAGTTTAGGGGGAAAAACGGCGGACGTTGCCTTGTCGCACGAGTCCTTCACTCGTCGAAGCCGCTTGCGATTAACCTCGTCGTCGTAATGAGGTTGCAGTCATGCTCACCCTCACAGCATTCAACTGCTGTCAATTAAAGAGCTCTGACCAAGCTCAAAAAGACTGGGAGAACTAGACTGGTGAAGAGTGCACGCACATCGAAGGACTGATGTCACAGAATAAACAGCCTGTGTGGCCTTCGGGNGAACTAGACTGGTGAAGAGTGCACGCACATCGAAGGACTGATGTCACAGAATAAACAGCCTGTGTGGCCTTCGGGAAGCCAGAATGTAAGAACAAGACCTGATGTGCACTCTTCTATTATATATAGCTCAGAAAGTTGTCTCCTGTTATACTTCATTGATCAGGCACGGGAGGAGACGATCTGGTCACAAACCGCTGCTCTAACAAAGCATGTTGGAGAGGGGGGACTTCGCTTTCCTTGGCAAGAGTTCAGTTCCATGTGACCTCTAACTGCAACAGTGAATACTACCTACTAAACACTACCGCCTTAATCCCAGGGCATAGTAGGAGAATGCGATAACTTTTTTTTTCAGTGATGACGCTACAAATTGCAACAATCTCACAGTGCACAAACATATAATTTTTTTTATTTTGTAGCACGATGGACACGCATTCGGAAAAACCCCGAGCTCTATTTCGGTTTCTTATGGTTTTCCGATATTACTCCAAACTTTGCCCGTTCTTGACTGTCCAAACCACTTATTGGTTCCGTATCTAACGATAACGCCGTCAAAGAAACAAAATAAATATAAAGTGAAATCAGTCGCGTTATTAGGTAAGTACCCTTGGCTTTCGCTGAAGATGGGCGCACTTAGTTGTGGTGTGACGTCAATAACCTGACTCAACTCACGTAATTAAATTAGTTGAACAAAGTTTTTGTTTTTCGTAACTAAGAGGTGCGCGTCTAAAGACGACTGGCGCCACTAGAACACGGACTCGCTGCTCACGGAATAACGCGTTGTTTGATCGAGAACCGTCACCGATCTGGCCTCTTGGTTATAAGAAGGTGACGTCAGCTTGCTTGGTGAGTTAGAACTCCTCGATAACCTCGTCCATTCGTGGTTACTTCCGACTTTTATAAAACACTGCTTAAGTTCCAGTTTCAGGCTATATCTCCATCTCTCGTGCGAACAAAGCTTAACCGAGTCTAGAAAATTACAACGAAGGGCCAACGCACCGCATTCGTGCGCACTCAGTTTAATGTCATCTTCCATAAGAACTATTTCTTTCTAGGCGTTACCAACATGCCCATTTTCTTTCTGGTTTCATTCATATTAGTTATAAATAAAATATGATGTTCTATAGTTAAAATATAAACAAAAATTTAATTAAACCAAAACAAATACTTTTATGTTGAAAGAATTATGAAACACTTGTGATACATCACTTGTTTTGGAAACAACCAAACGCGTCACACGCGGGGTGATTTTTTTTTTAATATGTTCGATTCAAACTGCGTGGAGTTACTGCGAAGACTATATCCAAATGCAATACCGCGCGCCCTCGTTCATTTCCTCTCGCTCTCTTCCCGACAAAGTGTTCATTTGTGAATTTGGACGCTCTTGTTCGTTTCCACATCGATTTACTTCAAGCTCTGTCCAATTTTGTTTCCCGTGTGCGAGTTTCACTCGTCTTCGTGCGAGTAGCACGTGTTTTCCGCGGCCGAGCAAGAATTACAAACACCGACAAACGGAAATACTTCAGACGACAGAGCAACCAAAACCAAAATCCATAGCTGCGGTGGACATTCTGAGGCGGATTCGTTATCTTGCCGTCAGTTTGGACAGCGGAAAAAGGACGCCACGACCTTGATGCACTTTTATAAGGCATGAAACCAGGTAAGGGCCCTTACTTAGCTCATCAATTCGGTCACGTATTCCGTGAAATAGGCTTCTTCATTACTCCCCATTAACCTCGAAAATAGTTACGTGTACCCAACATAGATGTGTGGTAGTTTCAAATGTGATATAAACAAGCTTCTCGTCTCGGTCCACGAGGNTATTTCGGTTTCTTATGGTTTTCCGATATTACTCCAAACTTTGCCCGTTCTTGACTGTCCAAACCACTTATTGGTTTCGTATCTAACGATAACGCCGTCAAAGAAACAAAATAAATATAAAGTGAAATCAGTCGCGTTATTAGANTCAAAGAAACAAAATAAATATAAAGTGAAATCAGTCGCGTTATTAGGTAAGTACCCTTGGCTTTCGCTGAAGATGGGCGCACTTAGTTGTGGTGTGACGTCAATAACCTGACTCAACTCACGTAATTAAATTAGTTGAACAAAGTTTGTGTTTTTCGTAACTAAGAGGTGCGCGTCTAAATACGACGGGCGCCACTAGAACACGGACTCGCTGCTCACGGAATAACGCGTTGTTTGATCGAGAACCGTCACCGATCTGGCCTCTTGGTTATAAGAAGGTGACGTCAGCTTGCTTGGTGAGTTAGAACTCCTCGATAACCACGTCCATTCGTGGTTACTTCCGACTTTTATAAAACACTGCTTAAGTTCCAGTTTCAGGCTATTCCTCCATCTCTCGTGCGAACAAAGCTTAACCGAGTCTAGAAAATTACAACGAAGGGCCAACGCACCGCATTCGTGCGCACTCAGTTTAATGTCATCTTCCATAAGAACTATTTCTTTCTAGGCGTTACCAACATGCCCATTTTTTTTCTGGTTTCATTCATATTAGTTATAAATAAAATATGATGTTCTATAGTTAAAATATAAACAAAAATTTAATTAAACCAAAACAAATACTTTTATGTTGAAAGAATTATGAAACACTTGTGATAATACATCACTTGTTTTGGAAACAACCAAACGCGGGGTGATTTTTTTTTAAATATGTTCGATTCAAACCGCGTGGGGTTACTGCGAAGACTATATCCAAATGCAATACCGCGCGCCCTCGTTCATTTCCTCTCGCTCTCTTCTCGACAAAGTGTTCATTTGTGAATTTGGACGCTCTTGTTCGTTTCCACATAGATTTACTTCAAGCTCTGTCCAATTTTGTTTTCCGCGGCCGAGCAAGAATTACAAACACCGACAAACGGAAATACTTCAGACGACAGAGCAACCAAAACCAAAATCCTTAGCTGCGGTGGACATTCTGAGGCGGATTCGTTATCTTGCCGTCAGTTTGGACAGCGGAAAAAGGACGCCACGACCTTGATGCACTTTTATAAGGCATGAAACCAGGTAAGGGCCCTTACTTAGCTCATCAATTCGGTCACGTATTCCGTGAAATAGGCTTCTTCATTACGCCCCATTAACCTCGAACATTGTTACGTGTACCCAACATAGATGTGTGGTAGTTTCAAATGTGATATAAACAAGCTTCTCGTCTCGGTCCACGAGGTNGTTACGTGTACCCAACATAGATGTGTGGTAGTTTCAAATGTGATATAAACAAGCTTCTCGTCTCGGTCCACGAGGTCAGTGTTTGTGCTCACGGCTCCACAGTGACCTAGGAGTGGACAACCGATACTCAACCGGAGTTTTCCTGGAACAGGTCTGTCACCACACCGCTGCATTTCCCGGAAATATCCGCGTCGAACTTGTACCGACTTCTCCAGAAACTCCTCTTTCAGATTGTAGTTAAACATCATTATCAGGTGGTCACCTACCTTGCCCTTGAACTGCGTTGCAGTATATTCAAAATACATGTTTTTTTTACGAAGCTATTAAAATTGCCCTGCGAAAAGAAAACATGACCCAGACGTGGACGAAACGGCACTTCCAAAATATCAAGCGTGCTGTAAATATGAGTTTGTGTCTCTCTAACATCGTCAAAAACTGTTTCTTTTTCAGATTTGGATGCTCTTGTTCGTTTCCATATCGATTTTAAAAGTGCTCAATTATCCGTGACCAGCTATGGACAGGCTACTGTGTTCGCCATGCTGGAATGTGTAGTTCTTGGCTACTTCTTTAATCCGTTGCGGAGGTTGGACTTGCGCAGTAGATATGCCCCTCCGTGGCACTTGTTAGTGACGTACCACGTATTACTTCTTTCTGTTTNAGGTTGGACTTGCGCAGTAGATATGCCCCTCCGTGGCACTTGTTAGTGACGTACCACGTATTACTTCTTTCTGTTTGAATTATTTTTATGTATTTTGTGTAATATGATTTTTTAATGCGTTAGAAGGAAGGTATTTGTTTTTAACACTTTTTATTGGGGTCCGCTATTTCTGCACCCCTCTTATCGATGAACAGAAATCGCCATGTTCTGTCGCACAGCTGCATTTAACGTATGCAATTAAAAGTTGTAAAAGGGAAGTGTTCTTCAGTTCAATACATATATCTGTATCGTACCATTATTTTTGCAGCAAGAACACTCGAAAAGCCAATTAATCCTAAATAAATATTGTTATTTTCTCTACGTAATGTTTCAATACAAACAAAGGCGATTTTCGATTGCTTCGTGTTCATGGCGAAACGCCAGTGCAGTAATAACATCACCATTGATACAGTAGTAGTTCGTTGCCATAAACAACCTTATGGCAAGTGTTTACTTATCCATCCAAAAGCNACATCACCATTGATACAGTAGTAGTTCGTTGCCATAAACAACCTTATGGCAAGTGTTTACTTATCCATCCAAAAGCTGACTTTGTATTGTATGTAATTATGTTTATAAAAATATTTGTATGCCTGTTTATTTATTTATATATATATATATATATATATATATATATATATATTCAATACTAGTGAAACCAGTATTGTGCATGCAATTATAGCAATTGTACACCAATTAACGACTGGATACGGCTGTGAATAAACAATATAAGACAATTAAAGAAAACAAACAAGCCGTTGCAAAAAAAAAAAATTTTAATTTTGCATGAAATTATTTTAAATTCTAATTTTTTGTACGTTGGCAAGCTATAATATCAACAGAATTTTTTTTTTTTAATTCATTACATTTATTTTAACCAGGTCTCACAGTTGTTTGCAATTCGAAACATTTTACTGATAAGTTAAAGCAATCATTTTTCTTTTTCGAGATACGTTGGTATCGCGCCCTCACGTATCTTTGCCAATATTATTTTGTAATTTTGTATTTGTGATAATACATCANTAGATACGTTGGTATCGCGCCCTCACGTATCTTTGCCAATATTATTTTGTAATTTTGTATTTGTGATAATACATCAGTTCGCAAGATCCGTTAGTTAGCACCCTCACCCCATCTCCTCGCACGCAGAACTTGAACTCGCACTCCGTACACAACATTCATCACGAGGTTGCTGGTTTATTGCTCTGCCTGTGTCTCTCGGCTGCCCACACACACCCGCGCCATCGTTTTCAGGTGGTTTATATTTTTNTGGTTTATTGCTCTGCCTGTGTCTCTCGGCTGCCCACACACACCCGCGCCATCGTTTTCAGGTGGTTTATATTTTTAATTTGGATTGATAAACTACCGAGGTATCTCTTGGTTAAATTACTATGCCACATCATTAGAGTGAAATATTTACATACGCTTTCTGACATGTGTTGCCTGCGTGAAACTCCTGGAAGTTGAAATTGCCATGATGCTATTGTCAACTGTTTGGTGAATCTGTCTATCAACACAATCGTTCAGTCCCCAAAAAACCAAGCGTGCTCTCGTAAGCGTGGTCACCAGACACTCGGCAATATTACATGTCCTCCTTTTAGAGCATTTTTTTTGTCCAGCCAAATTTTTTGTGGTGATCAAAAATGTCCGGCTTTTTTTGACCTGAAGAAAATTAGTATTTGTTTACAGGCCTACTTAGCGTTCATATTTTACGGGTGTGTTAACTGATAATATGATCATTATTTTATGGTATTAAGTAGACTAATTAAAATTGTTTGCTTGAGATGTTAATGACTACATTGAATTATTTTTTCACGTTATTAAGATTAGGCTATATGCGATCAAATTGGTGTATGGTTCTCCAATATAAATAATATGCGGCGCTAATGATATTTGCCTTGTCTTTCAGTTCAACGAAATTTCCTCTTTTTTCCGGAGTGTATGTCTTTTTTTTTTATCCCGAGCGTCTGGTAACCCTGATATTGTACATTTTCCAGGTGTGATGTTTTGAATATACATATGTTTATTATCTCTATAATAATAAATTATCTTGGGGCAGAAAGTGTTTACCGTGCAGGTACGAGTACATGCGCAGGAGGGGTAGAAAACGATGATGGATGGGCGAAGGACGTCTACAAACGAGGGAGCGACGATATCAGCATGTTGATTTATTTTCATGTGTACATGAGAATTCCATAAACAGGGGGAATATCCATTGAAAGATTGCCAGAGAGCGCCTACGACTGGTCAAGTTTTCTAGAGAACAAACAGTTCACTGATGAAAACAGAATATTTTCGTTTCGTCCTAGGAAGTAGCGTTGACGACATGGCCAGCGAACTGGCTTCCCACGAGAGCGATCCGAGTTCGACTCTTTTCGGGCTCACACCTGATTCTCGCACCTAGTGAATGTGGCGGACGTTGCCGTGGCCAGCAGGTTTTCTCTGAGTGCTCCCTTTTCCTTTTCCTCTTGCAATCCGTCGCTGCTCCCTCTCCTTCTCAATTCACTCCCGTAGGTGGGCGCTAAGGATCGAGCTGTTAAGAACCCGTTTACCTGGAGCTGTTTTCCGTGTTTGAGGCCGAGAAGCGCGGGAGCGATAAGGGCGATAGTGCCACGTGCATCAAGTGCGCCGTCGTCGCTACGAGCAAGGCTCTGAATTAACGTGCAGTGTTCTCGTCGTGATGCGTGCACCTACGACGGTACTTTACCCTGTGCCCCTTTCATTTCATTGGTGGAAAGTCTGTGATAAAGTTCAATGCAGGGCTCTATATTAGTTTCACAGGAATTCAGCAAGAATATTTTTAAGTGCCATTCCGCGCTCGCTGCTTTGAACCGCGTGAGCGAGTTTTCTATTACAATTCATAATTTTAATTATTTCCGTTTTTTGTAGGTTTTCGTGTTCGTTTTTAAAATTTTTATGTTTCCGTTTAAAGTTTTACGTCGCAATAGAGATAATAATGCCTTGGCGGAATATATAGAACAAATTGTGGAATATGTTTCATATTTAATTAGTACATTTATGCGTGTTTCGTTTTTAGTTAGTACCTACTTTAGTGGCGTGCACATTAATTTGAAAATATTTTTATCAACTCATGTGCTATTCTGCGAATCCATTGTAGTTGAAACTTTGTTCCTAACTGCCGGTAGCTGGTAACGTGAGTTGTTTTTATTTAGCCTCGCACACAGGGCTCAGAAAATCATCGGAGACTCAAACGCCTCGCGAAAGAGGGATTCACAAACATTTTTCATGAATTCAAGCTCGGTTTACGAGATATTTAAGAGACAGTCCCCTCTTATACGCGAGGAGTTTGTAGGACCGCAAACGAATTGTTGAAAATAATGCCACCCTGAAAGGCACTTAAGGGGCCCGTCTACATGGCCCGCGATCTGGGTTGCAGTGTCTGTATAGGAGTTTACAGTCCATCCGCTGTTTCTTCGCAGTTCTCGAAACAAACCTTTGGAAAACCACCTCTTCTATGAAGTGTTTGGATGTTTCCTAAACATACCTTGTATCACAACCGTTTTGTACGTTTTATGCCTGTGTCAAAGTAAAAGACCCAATTTTTGGATAAATTGAATTACTTATATTCTTTCAATAAATTATAATATATAAAATATAGTTAATGTGAATAAACAAAGGAAGAAAATATATATGTTGGTAATGCCTAGCAAGAAATAGTTCTTAGCAAAATATTATTACACTGGATGCGCACGAATGCGGTGCGTTGTCCCTTTGGTGTAGTTTTCTAGATATAGATAAGCTTTGTCGGAATGAGGCGGAGGAATATCCTGGAAGTAGAACTTAAGCAGAGCTTCANTATGCCTGTGTCAAAGTAAAAGACCCAATTTTTGGATAAATTGAATTACTTATATTCTTTCAATAAATTATAATATTAAAAATATAGTTAATGTGAATAAACAAAGGAAGAAAATATATATGTTGGTAATGCCTAGCAAGAAATAGTTCTTAGCAAAATATTATTACACTGGATGTGCACGAATGCGGTGCGTTGTCCCTTTGGTGTAATTTTCTAGATATAGATAAGCTTTGTCGGAATGAGGCGGAGGAATATCCTGGAAGTAGAACTTAAGCAGAGCTTCANGTTTTCTAGATATAGATAAGCTTTGTCGGAATGAGGCGGAGGAATATCCTGGAAGTAGAACTTAAGCAGAGCTTCAGAAGAGTTGGAAGTAACATTAAATGGACCATAGGGGCCGCGAGGCTTGACCGCGAAGCCAGGAGTAGGATGTCGATATCGGGAAAAAGTATAGATTTAATTTATATTGGTAATTTATAAGTACTGTTTTACGAAACCGTATCTCAAAAGAAAAATTTCGATTTTCGGTACATCGGAATCCGATATTTTATGTATTAAAGGACATCGAGAACACGAGACATTGCAGAATGATGTTGCCAAAGTAAACATAATAACTTTTTAATTTAATTTTTCTATTAAAAACAGAGTTTATTAAAAGATAATTTAAAAAAATATTTTTATCAGTTTCCTAGACGCGTTGCTTACCATAGAATTGCTACAGCTGAAACCTTTATGTGTGTTTTACACGAAAACTGTTGGTCCTAGAGAGTTGCAACGAGAGTGCCTTTTTTGGCTAATTACGACATACTGCTTAATACGATGGCGTTAAATATCAATTTTACCTCAAGTTAACAAAGTTGTATGCAATAGCAGGGTGAAATCTGGGGGTGAATACGACATACCATACTTTCTTTTATCCAACGCAAGTACTTTTCATAATATCCCACCCTCTAACATAAATGTCTGGTCACGCCTATCACTATACATGATTTAAACTTTGGAATATTTAATAGCAAAATAAAGGAACATGTGTGTGTCAACAAGGGTTAACTATGCTGTCTGTTTTCTGTTCTGGAACTGCGTGAAATTTGAGTGGAAATTTAATGTTAACCAGACAAACAGATGAGATGTTTGAAGCCGGCGAATTCAAATGCACAGCATGTTATCTGATGTGTTGTGAAAACAAATTAGTGCTGACTCACATCGAGAAAGAGCTGACGAAATTTTTTGAAGTACAGTTGGTTTCTCTTGATACACAAACGGTTTTGTTGATTTTAAAATAATATATACGGTAAAACAAACGTCGAGGTCCGTTTCCTGTCCAAAATAAACACACAAAATAAACTTTTAGTACGTAGAAACTTTTAGAATCAATGACGCTGAAGGCAAAATAGCAGCGAAAGTTCCCAGTCGAATGAAAGTACCGTGCGTTTCACAAAGTGATATCCACCCAAAGAGAACCTTGTGGCTAGATATGTGAGCATTTTCAGCTCTTAAGACTATCGTGGTAAACTCATAAACGAAACTTGCAAAATTTGCAATTCTTAAAAAAAAACATGTTCTAAATACAATGAAAAACATGGCGGGATTTTTTTTTCTCAATACAAACCAATTAATTTTAANAGTGCTGACTCACATCGAGAAAGAGCTGACGAAATTTTTTGAAGTACAGTTGGTTTCTCTTGATACACAAACGGTTTTGTTGATTTTAAAATAATATATACGGTAAAACAAACGTCGAGGTCCGTTTCCTGTCCAAAATAAACACACAAAATAAACTTTTAGTACGTAGAAACTTTTAGAATCAATAACGCTGAAGGCAAAATAGCAGCGAAAGTTCCCAGTCGAATGAAAGTACCGTGCGTTTCACAAAGTGATATCCACCCAAAGAGAACCTTGTGGCTAGATATGTGAGCATTTTCAGCTCTTAAGACAATCGTGGTTAACTCATAAACGAAACTTGCAAAATTTGCAATTCTTAAAAAAAACATGTTCTAAATACAATGAAAAACATGGCGGGATTTTTTTTTCTCAATACAAACCAATTAATTTTAAGTCTTAAATTTAACTGAGTACCTAACACTTGAAGGTCAATATAAATTCTGTTGTTCTGATGTAATTATGCAATCGCGAATAACTTCGTAATATACAATGGCCAATGTAAAATTGAAAATACGCAGAACTGTTTATTGTGATGCTACTAATCGTGAAAGCCTTGGTTGTAAATGATTGGTGTCCAAGATTTGTATAGCAGTTTCTGATCTCGTGATCACTGAAAATTGTATTTAATCGTTATGGTTTAACTGATTTTTAAGAAGTGTTATTTTCTAAANGGTTTAACTGATTTTTAAGAAGTGTTATTTTCTAAATACGAAAAATATTATCTGAATGTTAAACTCAAGCCAGAAATTTTCTGAGACCTTTCGGCCATTTAATAAGACCAAGATGAACAATTCACAATAATTCGTGTACTATTTGTCCAGTTGAACAAAACGGTGACAAAAATAGTTGTGTTTGTTCACAGTAGATTTAATAGCAGCATTTTTCAAAGATACGAACGATCAATGCCACGTTAATCAAATACAAGCTGAATCCAATACTCAATACAACTGGATTTAACACGAATAATTTTTCTGTTGTCCATTTCATGTAAGGGGGGTAAATTTGACAGTTCTATAAAAGTAGCGCGGCCACAATGTATCGTTCCGCCACAGCGGCATTTTAGCGAAGAAAACTACGTTTATAAACAAATGTAATGAGTCCAGTGCCCACTTGCAGTTTCCTCGTGTTTCCTGTCATGGCGGGCACTGAAAGACTGACGTTAGCTAACTTCCGTGCAGTAATCAATGTAGGATATTATAGCTAGGTTGGCATTCCTATTGTTTTATTTTATCGCCAAGTTTATTGGCACCCAGTTTATTTTATTTAGAGAGGCAAAAGGAAACGCTTATGAGGGGGAAGGGGGNGAGTTGCATACTGTTTTGATGGAGAAGTGGAAAACTTTGCTCGTATGGAAATAACATTAATGTTATTATAACTTTTAAATTTGTATCTTCTATGAAAAAACAAAACAAACGCGATGCAAACGTCGCTGTTCGTACATATGCAGGAATTAATACACACTTCGACGGAAGTTAAACTTCTACTCGTTGGATTTACGTTATAGGCCAAATAAACAAGTATTGTTTACACATTCTAAGAAAGTTGAAAGTGCAGCTTTTTTTTTAGGCCACGTGCATTTCAAATATCANAACAAGTATTGTTTACACATTCTAAGAAAGTTGAAAGTGCAGCTTTTTTTTTAGGCCACGTGCATTTCAAATATCATAGTAACGGTTTATAAATATATTATTTACAAAACTTACTGATTGTAATTCGCAACTTCTTGAACACGCGTTTTCTTAAGAAATCCTTGCACAATTATTTTACTAAAGTCACGTTTCTTCGTCACTGATATTAAATAATTTATTTGCAGAATTATTCAGTAAAATCAACATTCCACACGTTTCTGCAAATCAACAAACTTAAACTTAGAAACGTTAATTATATTTGTGTCGCTTCATTGCTGACGAGTTGAGGAAAATGGCGCAACGAGCCGTTTTACGAAGCGGTAAACACGTGCCGATAAAATTACAGTTCTATCAAGAAGACGCACTAATACGGCACCTACAACCAACTACGCTTAAAGAAAGCAAATAAAAAATAATTAAATACCGATAAAATATTCTGGCAACACCAACAAGTTACTCGTATAAACACGATGAAAAAAAGCACTTACACAAAGGCGTTCATTGGACTGAAAACACGGCTGGAAACCTTTCACTGTTAGAAGTGTCTAAATACTCCGTCATAACTGTTAAACGAGTTTTAAAAATAAATTCACCAAAAGCCAATAAACATTAAAATAGCTTTAAAAGCATAATTTTAACCATAAATATGTTAATTATAATAAAGGTTTTAAATTACAACTTTCAGCTCTGAGCACAATTTTCTTCCAAAACCACCATCGAATGCGCCGACTTACCAACATATGTACATACCACAGCAATTCGTCAGTTGATATAACACTTTACGCGCGAGAAAATTTACTTTTTACATACTGTATAGGTTGGTCACATTGTGTCTAAATTTTTACCCCACTTATATGAAATGTACAATATTCTGTTNTTTTACATACTGTATAGGTTGGTCACATTGTGTCTAAATTTTTACCCCACTTATATGAAATGTACAATATTCTGTTTGTAAACTTTGTATTTTAAACCAAAATAATCAATAAATTAATGTTTCCATGTATTAACAATTTTGTATTCTAATACACGCGCTAATAAATTTTACGTTTGAAGTAGCTTCGTTGTTATGTTCTCGCTAATTCTTACTCTCTCGCTCTCCCTTCCTTGTTCGCTGCCACCTACTTTCTCCTCCTCGTTCGCTTTCGGCCTCCATTCGCCTCCGCGCTCTCCCTTTCTCGTTCGCTGCCTCTTCCTCGCCAATTTCCGTTTGCTTCGTCGCTCTCTTCTCCTCGACCGCTTTCCCGCTCGTACTTGCTCTCTCGCTCCTGCTCTCTCGTTCTCTTCTCCCGCTCGTACTTGCTCGCTAGCTCCTGCTCTCTCGCTCGCTTCCTCGCTCTCCCTTTTCTTGTCCGCTCTCTCGTTCGCTCCTTCTCGCACTTGCTCTCTCTTACTCTCTTCTCCCTCGGCTCACGTTCGCTCTCTCCTACTCTCTCGCTCTCTCCATTTTCGCTTGCTTCCTCGCTCTCCCTTTCCTCGTCCGCTCTCTCGCTCGCTCCTTCTCGCACTTGCTCNTCTCTCCATTTTCGCTTGCTTCCTCGCTCTCCCTTTCCTCGTCCGCTCTCTCGCTCGCTCCTTCTCGCACTTGCTCTCTCTCACTCTCTTCTCCCTCTGCTCACGCTCACTCGCTCCTACTCTCTCGCTCTCTCCCTTTTCGCTCGCTTCCTCGCTCTCCCTTTCCTCGTCCGCTCTCTCGCTCGCTCCTTCTCGCACTTGCTCGCTCTCGCTCTCTTCTCCCTCTGCTCACGCTCACTCGCTCCTACTCTCTCGCTCTCTCCCTTTTCGCTCGCTTCCTCGCTCTCCCTTTCCTCGTCCGCTCTCTCGCTCGCTCCTTCTCGCACTTGCTCTCTCTTGCTCTCCCCTTCTCGCTCGTTCGCCCCTGCTCTCTCGCTCTCTTCTCGTTCCTTCGTACTATCGGGTTCTCGCAACACTCCACTTCTGTGCTTTTCTGATACGCGTATCCTCCATACTCTTAGCCCACCTTCTATAGGAATTCCTAGTCTGCCAGTCTAGTAAACTCGACTCGTCTCGGGCTAATGGGTTATTGGGCACCACTGGGGTTTGTTCTAGACTCCTCGAAGTCTCGTTCATTCTGGCTAGCTCGGTAGGGGCGAGATCACTTCTCTCGGGTATGTTGTAGTCTGGTTCTTTTCTTCTGTCTACACAGAATTCACTTTGCCCCATGTTGGGCACCAAAATAACTTGACGCTACTCACTCCCTGGGATATGCAGGATGATTCGTAGGGTTCGAGATACCTCTCTGGCGCAGACTTTGGGCGCCTTGGGTGTCAAGGGTTGAAACCTAGGGCAGGTCTGCGTCTGCTTTCCCTCTGTAGCCGTAAGGGCAAAGCTTCGTCAGGGGGCGAATTTCGGAGGCGGATTGTACTCTTTCTTACCAAGGTGGTGGCTGTCCTCTGCAGCAGGGAGGGACAGGGGGGTGCTATTGTTCTTACCAGGGAAGAGGTGGGTCTGCGACTGATGCAGCTTCGGTGGGGTGGTATCTTGAGGTGGTGATCTATCCTTTGAATGAATTAGAAGGGGGGGGGAGCAATAACATATTTGTAAGGGGTGTTAATAAAGCATATTTTATTAAGCGAAAATCACACTGTCCGAGTCTGTACCCAGCAAGTTGGGGGCCTTAAGGGCGAATTTGGGGACTCAAAGGCTTCTTGAGCGACGAATGCTGGCACTTAGCTGTATTTCTTGTTGGGGTTGTTCTGGCGGTAGGTCTCGTTGGCGTGATGGACACAGCTGGCGTCCTCCTTCGGGGCTACTCCTCGGCCTCCACGACGGCTCTACACGACTGACTGACTCCCCTCGGCGCAGCACTTCAACTGTACACCTATCGCGTCCCGGCGTCGTGCTCCTCGGGGAGCTCACAACACGACCGCCGCCTTTCGGCGCCGGGTTGCAACTCTCTGCTTCCTCCACGTGTCGGGACTCTTAACCCCCTTCTCGGGCGACACATTAGATGCCATCAGCGTTTCCCACGCTTCTTAATTCCCGGAGATCCCTCGTCGGCGATCTGCTAGCTTACCTCTGCATTTTCCCCCGCGTGTCCATTTTCTCATGCGTCTTACTCAGGGAAGGGGGGTGCGGCGATTCCGCTCGTCACTGTCAGCCTTTTCTCACGTATCTTGACTATAGGCGCCTCTGTGACACTTCCAGGCGCCGCCCGCCTCCCGCCTTCCACGTGTCTCATTCAGGGTGCGTCGGCGATATTCTAGCCGCCGCCCGCCTTCCCACGTGTCTCGACTGCCTGTCCATTTCCGGGCCGATCGGCCTCGCGGTAAATGCCTATCACCCATTTAAATTGGGGAAGGCTAGCTTAAGATGGCGGGGGTGTGACAGCGGCGCTTCAGAATGATAGCAGTATGTGCTTTTAAATGTTAGTAGACCTTTTATGGAGTTGTATGGCAAGCACAGTAATATTTTATATAAATGCACAGATCTGTTGTAAAACTAAATGAAAACAAACCCCTCGTTGTTTTTTGACCATATTATTTTGACAGTGAGGTTGGCAATCGTTGGCAACTATTGGCATCTGTTGGCAATGTGTGAGCCTACGTTTGGACCATGGGTACAAAATTAAATTAATTTATATTATATTTCGTCTAAAGCCTCTGTCTTACTGTGGAATTTTCTGCTTCAATCATATTTGACAATACAATTTTAAGACGAGATTCATCTACCAAACAAATTGTGTAAAATAATCTTGAAAGTTTTTGAAAATGTCACAGTGTCAAAGTTTCCTGTTTGATGGACCTAGTCAGATTTTAAATCAAACTTAATTTTCTAAGCGGGATAATGATGTAGTGTTACCATGCATCTCATTACAAGAACAAGGATTAAGAATTGTATGATTTATTTTCCCTTCCAAAATAAATTTTAAATTTATTTATTGTGCATATTTGCTGCGCGATGAAAATAATTCTCCTCTATGTTTTAATGTTTGGTTCAATGTGCACTTTCGACAGACTTCTGATTGTAATAGATATTGTATGTACTATTAATTACCTCCGTAACCTTGTTTAATTTCTAGTTATTGGTTCCCATTTTAATTTGACTGGGGTCGGAAATAACCATTTTTCATGTGTACGATTCTAATTGGGTTAAACATAATTTTTTTTTTTATAAAATATTTTGTGGAAACTGAAGCCATCGAACTTATCCGTACAAATATGGCAACGTTTATGACGTTTCGCTGATGTCATGCCCTTCCAACTTAGTTTGACCAAACTCATTACAAGCAGTTTGACGGGACAATTGGACAGTTTGGCAAGGGCTTTAGGGTCGAACTGTAATACACTCGTCAGGGCAGACGACCGACTTCTGTCGGACATGGCGCGGCGGCACGAAGAAGTGTTCAGCCGTGGACGGCTTGCTTCGTGATGCCGAAACTTGTCGGTGCCTGAAGATCATTTCTTCCCGTGGTCTCGCACGGCCAACCGTGACTTCAAACAGCTCTGCTTCTCGCTTCCACGTCGACTTCGTTCTGGAATGACTAATAACAGCAGTTAAAGCTCCACCTTCACCCCACAAGGTGACCATTTTACAGAAAACATTACCGAGCCTTCCCCACAAATAAGTTTCTATCTTGATCGTTGTCTGGCCTCTGTAGTGATGTGCGATATGGCGTTGTGTTGGTCACGATACAGATTTTTCAAATACCCAAAAGGACATATGGTACAAAAACTTACTACGTGTGAGATATTATGATATTGCAATATTTAAATATTTGCGATATAAATGTTTTTTCTAATTTTTTTCTAGTATCGATATTATAGACTGTTCGCTGTTAACCGCGCACTTAAGTTTTTTGTTACAACTTTACAAATCTTCGTAATTAAACTTTATGACCGGACATTAAATATCAAAGCTTGACACGACATAAATGACTTCTTCACAGAATTTTTTGTTTTTAGGTATTCATTTACATCCGTATATTCCCATGTCGGACAAAAATTTAAATAATGAGGTGAACTTTGACTGATGTTACAAATGTAAAATTAGCAACGGAATAAAAATAAAATGGATTATCGTTCTCTCCTGCGCCATGAGAAGATTCGTTTTTATTAAACATTCAAACTGAAATTAAGCTATGAAGTGATGTACGCAAGTCTAAGATGACTCAATCGACTTCTGGAAAAAGGTATTTGCTCCTACTTTAATTTTTTTTTTTAACTGACACGCATAGTGACATAAGGACCGAAAATCAAATTAAAAATATTTTAAAAGCATTTTGACTTAGGGTGCATGGTTTTCCAGAAATTATTAAAAGAAGAATCTTGACTTTATTTACACCGACATAAAAGTCAAAATCCAATGAAAAAAAAATCATCTATACAGTATACAAGAATGATTCATTTTATTTTGATAAGAAGTGTAAGTATTTAATTTTTTCTGAATATTCTTATGTATAGGGCTAAGCACATGAATGCTCATATAAAAAAGTGCATCACTTCATAAGCGTATCGATTAAGTTAGTATTTTTGTTACACATAACATATCCAGACTTGATACATTACATGCAGCATACAACCGAATATTTCTTTGAGAATAATTTGAATATGGCATAAGAAATTATAAATCCTCTTTCTAATGCCTGGGGTTTCAGTCATCCTATTTCCATATTCGATTTTGTAGATATAAGCATTATAGATTTTTTCTAAATAGGCATTTGAAGTACTATATTTCCATACTGGTTTTTTTCAAGACTAATTCCAACATAACGTCACAATCTATTTTTATGTACGTATTCACAAATATAAATTATGTATGTAATATTAATTAATATCGTTTATTGTTTAAAAAACTTGGAAACGCAAGAATACAGTATGATATACGTACAGACGCTTATTTTTAAAGATAATAAGAATGAGAAGTCACAACTGCTGATTACACCNTTGTTTAAAAAACTTGGAAACGCAAGAATACAGTATGATATACGTACAGACGCTTATTTTTAAAGATAATAAGAATGTGAAGTCACAACTGCTGATTACACAAAATTTTGTAAATAAAAGTTATGTATTTAATTAGTTTATTGTTAAAAAGCTTGGAAACGCATGTATATCGTACGATATGCGTACATACGCTTATTAGTAAAGGTAACTACGAATATGACGTCACAACATCTCACTACGGATAATTTTATAAATAATAATTATACATTTAATTTCATTTACTTTTTTTAAAAATGGTAGATGTAGGTATATAATAAAGGTATATCGCGTGACGTATGCACAAACGCGTATATTGAAGGGTAATACGAATATGAAGTTGGAATATGTGATTACGTGCCTAAATTTTGGGACAAGCCAGAGAATAGGGCAGTGAGAGACGGGGTGGATGGCATGACATAATTTAAGATGTTAAAATTTCACAGTCAGATTTTGTTACGAACAACGTGCGCATGAAGGACCCCGTACACTGCTGACCAGTTCTAGGCGATCTCAGCAGACCGCAGGAGTGAGGACCATTTGACTGTCGCAGGCATGAACAGAGCCGGGGCTTTGTCTGCCATCCAGCGACATAAGGCAGCTTCACTAGAGCTAATGTGGCGACATGAACACTCGTTATTCGACCATGTTCTGCACCACATTGAATTTTATAAAGGCATAGGTGTGATATTATTGTTTAAAAAGTAATTATGAGCAGTATATGCAAGCAGCTCGATTCGAGAATACAGGAAAGTTGTTGCCTTACCTCAAATAACGTTTCAAGCATAGTATGCCCATGTCAGACCCACCAACTTGGCATAGTTGATCGTCTTTCAGCAACCGTTGGAGTTAGATAAATGTTTAACGTATATCATATCAGATTAATACGAAACCCAACCNTGATCGTCTTTCAGCAACCGTTGGAGTTAGATAAATGTTTAACGTATATCATATCAGATTAATACGAAACCCAACCAATGTTATACGATTCATTATGATATAAGTCCTTTTATAAGCATAGTTGCCCGTAATTTAGGCACCTATTGAAATTGAAACATCAAATTCACATTACACTCTAAAAATGNTTGCCCGTAATTTAGGCACCTATTGAAATTGAAACATCAAATTCACATTACACTCTAAAAATTGTTTTCTACTTTCATAAGAAAACTCCTTGTTAACTCAGTTACCAAGAAAATCCTTTGTAAATCTACAAAAATATTCTTGTAAAATCTGCAAGACTTTTATTTGTAATATAACCAATGATAGTATTGTATTAGAACTGACATTATTGAGAAGTGTACATAAAATTACTTCTTTTTCTTCTAGAAAAGAAACATTATAAATTAATAACAGAGAAAAACCTTAAAAAAAAATTCTAAATAAAATGTAGGAAAAAAAAATTTCTACACTTTCCCTGGACGCTGACCACAACCCACAGCCCTTGTATTATTAGCCGGCACCCTTAGCCAGAAGACCTACTTGAATTACGAACATAAAACTTAGTTTTACATTAAATATATCTGCAAGTACGTACAAAATATCGATGAAGTAATTTGGTCAGTCAGAATTTGTGCATTTATTTCAATTTAAGAGTTCTGTTGTCGAGTTAAGATATTTGACGACTCGTAACAGCGAGGTAAGTACTGAGAGCTGATTTGAGATTTCTGTGATCTTCTCTTAAATGTGTGAATGTTCTATGGACCAAGTTAGAACTCAATTAAAAAAAAAAAACTTAGAAAAATAGATAACTGTAAGCCCATGGTGCAGCCCGAAGACCCAGTCACGCCTCTTCACAAATAGTGCTGATACCTGTTTACTATTCTGCAATGAAATATTGGTTTTATGTCGATGAGACTTGCTCTCGACACTGTCAAAAAGTTTTAAATGATTGTGCACTTCAAAAAAAGTTTTTTTATAGATTGCACAGGAGTCTCCATTTTCAAACCCAGAAAATTTGGGAATGCGTGGTAATATTTTTTGTTACTATGCTATAGATAGGTATACTAAATAAACTACAATATAAAAAAATCGTTGTAATAACGTTTATCAATCGCTATGCAGAAGCCCAATAGGGGAAAATTTAACGTACATGTCTGTTTAGCAAAGCAGCGGTGATGTACCGGAGAGCTCAGGTGTGGCAAACACTTGACATGAACTCCCGTCATCTTACACCTCTGCTGACGTCTGCACTACGCCAGCTTCACGTGACTCGTCCCAGCGCCGGCACACGGGGAACCACGACTCGCGTCTCACGAGTACGCTCCACTGCCATCCCATGCTGCCCCGCGGAGTAGACATGTTATCACGATACTCGTGACCGCGAGGCATCGGCACAGCCTCAGGGCGGCGTCTCTTTGACGCGGTCACGTGCGTTTCCGTTCTCGGAAACCGCCGGCATGGGCTCATGTTTAGACTGCCTGCTGTCTGCTTCTGTGTGTACGTGCACCGACTGTGGTTGCTTCGGCACATACACGGCGCGGCACCACGCACCAGCTGATTGATATCACAACATTACGTTTTTTAAATCGCTCTCTAAAACGCTGGCGTTTAAACTAAGTCGCTGATAAATGTATTCGTCGTGGTTTTTATGCCGCGTGTCGGGAATCAATGAACCGATTCCCACCGCATTTTGCTCACAAGTGCGGCTACAGTAGGCGACGTAAACTTACACGTTTTAAGTGTAAATCATTTATAGAATGACTACCATATGTAAAATTGAGATAAATTAGTAATATCTATTAAACAATTTAAACAATGTATGTTGAGAATTCCATTATAAGTATCAATTATTCTTATATATACCCTATTTTGTCGCCTTTTAGGAAGATAGTACCTAGTGATAAAATGTAACACTTATGCCATATCTCGGGAACCAAACAACTTATTCCCACCAATGTTTTCCCATAAGTAGTACTGTACGACAGTACGCAATGTAAACTTACATAATTTAGATGAGTCAAATATATTTTTAAAAAAATGGAGGCTATTTGAATTGTACAGAAAAGTTAGTCATATCTATAAAATAATTCGACAACAATTCAACCGAACTGTGTATGCTGATAGGATCTGTTGGAAGCATCATATATGCCTATACAGAGCCTGGATTTAGGTCTTTATGTATAATAGCACCAAAAGAGAAAATAAAGCTTTTATGTCATATCCTGGGAAGAGTAAACCTATTTTCATCAAATTCTGCACACCAGTGCTACGGTGGGTTATGTAAACTTAAATGATTTAAATGAATAGGTCACTGGTTTTCAGAATGATGTTCCTGTGAATATATGAGGTCGGTGAACCCAGTCTACCAAAGCTTCAGACTGATTACAACCGAAGTTGATGCTCCGAACTCTAACTCCGCAACGCAGTTGGTCACACGCCGTCTTGCGGTACGAGGTGTTCTGGGTTCAAGTCCCGTGTAAGACGGGGGTGCATTTGTAATTGTCTCACTAGTCTTGCATTTGTTTATGGTTCCACTCTGAATAGCATCGCTGGCAAGGAGACGTCGACCCACCGTTTTATTGAGTGCAATTTGGGTGTACAAGAAAATTTTAGGTCCATAAAATGCGAATTTTTCGTCTTCCGCGCATGGCCGCAACAATAGCACACAATTGGTTAGTGATGCTGTCAATAGCATGAGATCAAACACTTAGTCATTTTTTAGACCCAGAAATTGCGTAGCTGGCACGCTCACTCTACCATACATTCCTTTCTCGGCGACGATGCACCGTGTCTGCAGAGAACTCTTTAATCGCCTGCAGAGACTGGACAGACATACATGCCCCTCGGGCAGAGAACGAAGGCTCCACGGTTTGTATTTTTAAGTGCAGGGGATTCGTCCACACGCCCACCGTTTTACGGTGTTTGTGGGCCGGAGAAGACGAGGGTCGAGGGATGCCGTGCCTTCCTGGAATCTGGTCCCTTTGATGTCGGGCACGAGTCGTCATGCGCATCTCGGAACTGCACGCGTGGGGCTGCTCTCCAAGGACAGAGGCTGTCCATCGCAGAGATTCCCGCCTGCTAACAGCAGACAGGAACGCACGCAACACGGCTTAGAAAGTGAAAAGGGCTTGTCACGTTCTTCTGTCATCGTTAATACTCCATCCCCCGCTCTACAGCTAGGATGGAACAGCGGTGGAGTAGTGGCCAGGGCGCTCGCCTTCCACCACGGCGATCCGGGTTTAATACCCGGGTTTTCGCATATGGGAATCGTGCTGGGCGATGCCACTTGCCAACGGATTTTCTCTGGGTACTCCCGTTTCCCCCGCCCTTGCATTCCAGCGGAACTCCATCCTTCGGTATCGTTTCATGTCACGTTCGGGGATGACGGGTGCCTACGGGTCCCCGCTTGTAAGCCTGTAAGCCTGTCATTTGGAGGGTGTCGCCTCGCCCTGGGTGCACTCTCCGCACGAAATTTGTAATTTGTTTACAGATAGAATAATCAGGATCTTATTATAATGGGCACGGAGAAGAGGAAAGTGATTTTTTTTTACACGAACATTTGCCTGGAGTGTGGATGGAAAACCATTTCATTTAGGGAAACCGTTTCCCGAGTATCGAACGCGAGATCAAGCCCAAGACTTACCGATTCCGAGGGAAATGTAACAACGCACGACCAAGCACGGTTTATCTGTTATTTGAATGGTTTTAGTAATGAGGACAATTAATTAAATTATAATAATAACTGGGATCGTAGTACGTCATTACAGACCTAAACCCATGTCCTACATAGCCACAAAAACCTGAAAGAACGACAAAAAAATACACTGAAAATATACCGAGATAATCTGTTGTCAATCGATATTTCAAACGTTAAAATATTCCCACTAAGGAAATAAGTTTTTTTAAATTAACGAGACAAAAATAATGGGATGAGTAACCACACGAACGAGCAACAAAGGCAGTCGTTATTCGGGACATGACGTAACGTGGTTGTTGCGACCCTGCTTAACGGACACGTCGCACCCGGTGCCTGGCGACGATGGAACACATTTGAAAATGTCAGAGAATGCCTTCCTTTTTGACACACGTCTTGATGCCAAGTTACGTAATACGTGGGGGTGCGGAAGTGTGGAATGATCCGTAAAGATTTACCGCGCGTGTAAATATAGCCCGTTTACCCTTTGAAGACAGCTTTGGAGAGTGATGTGGAAGGCGGTGCTGTTTCCAACGATGACTCTATGTCGGTTATTTGTAGCGTGCGCTCAAAACATGGAGTTAGGGCTTGCTGTGACTTAGACGAAACTACGTTTGTAACGATCGCCATGCTGTAACGCCTTAAACATTGACAATACTGTTGCTTCTTTACGCATAAAATATAAGTTGATTACGACAGTTTACAATACGAATAAAGATCTACCACAGCTGAACTATTTAGTCAAATTCCAGCATGTGCCTAAAATAATAGCCGTATTGAAATATTGTCACTTAAAATTGCAATGTTTTGTGTGTCACAACATGGCGATGGCGATGAAACAATCTTCACAATTTCCCCCTACAATTATAACCCTGGCTCTAAACCACTGAGGGGAGTTATCGGTGTTCACCCGGGCGAGTGCAGCGGAAGCTGTGATCCACCTGAGCAACGAAGAGAAGATGAGATAAGTTTACGAGGGATAACTAGTGTTTATGACGTAGAGCACTAAACCCTACAAATGTTTATAAGCATTAATTCATTTTATTTATTAATGTTTAGGTTACCGAGTATTGGTTTATTATTTTCTCTAAAAACTGCACTATAGTAGGTGATAAATATTGACATAGTCAATATATATTGTATATAAATAAGGAAATTCTGATTAGCTCTTTTATTTAATTGAAACTTCCATCGCTTCAGTCCACGCCCAGGCAGTTGGAACACTGGTGCCAGAAGAAGGATGGCGTCTTTTATCCTCTACTATAATTTGAGCTTAGTTACTAGAGTAAGGGCGTAGACCAAAGTGTGATCTCGTCTACCGCGCGCAGTAAATGTAACCAGAAGAATGTATCCTGACATACGGGCACTACTTGAATTTATCAAAGGAATGAGTGGACAAATGAGTGATATCAAGAGAAGCTGCATAGATATAAGAGAATAGCGTAAATGAATATAGTTTTACAGACAAGAAAATACTGTGAATAGAAACGTACATAAGAAGACAGGTGATGCAAACGAAAATGCAAATATAAAAATTGAATTGGATGAAGTAAAATAGATTAGAAAACACATTAACTTTGTTAGTGAAATTATGGACCGAAAAATGGACACTCTAAGAAGCAGAGTGTAGCAGGATGTGTGTACACTGTGGAAGGAGTTGCAGGGATTTATCCAGCAACAAGATGGTAGGGTTGAAGAGACGAGTGAGGATAACACATGCACTCCGCAGCTACAAAGCCAAGAGCAATAGGGTGAAAATTACATTGTTGCCAGCGGGCCAGTACCAGCGAGAACCCAGCAGTTCTGTGCGGTTGGTATCTCTTTGCAAAACCCCGTAAAAGGGGGTGGAAATCAAACCTGCCATCTAAGACTGCCGGACCACTTGAAGGAAACGTTACCCAACACCAGTTTGAGAACGTCTCCACTTTGAAAGGCTAGCCAGATTAATATAACATTATACAGCGTTACAGAGTATGAAACCTGTATTTAATATAAATTTTTTTTAATGTGTTTATGGATTTTCTTAAATTCAACTATTGTATTTAATGTAAATATCTAATATAAAACCTTTGGTGTTACATTAATTATTTCCTTTTCATTTCTGCTAAAATTATTTATAAAAACTTTGTATAAATAAAAAGTGCAAAAGTGTAATCGTTACTCAGTAAGTAGAATAACTGATCCCCTACTTGTCTCTAAAAACGGCTTTTAAACTATCTGGGTGCCCTCTCCAGATTCCTACATGCGCCTCCCTTGTTGGGGGAAGGGGAGGGAGGAAGGCTTTGAACAATGAACACTTCATCCACGTGTTGGCCTCTTGTTGGTGGAGGGGGCAGGGGGTGGTGTGGGCCAGTTGCCCCTACCATACGCCATCAGCTTATTCTCGGTGTGTATCGCCCTTCAGCACATGTTTTAATTTCTCTCGTGGGCGGTAATCGCCAGCATATCTCGTCATTTCCTACGGTGTATACAAGTTTCACGCGGTTTGCTAGGGGATGGGGGAGAGGCCCATGGGCGGAAGCGATACCCCACCTCGGCTTGACCTCAGCATGCGTTAACGGGTAACACATGTCGTCCCGGAGGCCCTACACTGGTTTAAGCTGGAGGGGGTGAGGGTTGTGACAGCGCCGCTTCTAACGCATACTTCCAATATGCGTTATGCATCAAGGTGATGCCTAATTTATGAATTTGGTTACTCTAATTTAAACGGTTCGGAAATTACATCCAACTATGCTTATAAGTATGTGTAAGGCATAAATGGCCCTGCAATCTTTTTCGTTGTTGGGAGTGATGCTTATGTTACGAATTTGGTGACTGTATCTTAAACGGTTCGAAAATTACGACCAACTATGCTTATAAGTACGTATAGGGCATAAATGACACTGCGATAATTTTCCTTGTCGGAGGTGATAACTATGTTACGAATTTTGTGCACGTATCTTAAATGGTTCGGAAATTACGGCCGACTATGCTTATAAGTATGTATAGGGCATAAATGACACCGCGATAATTTTCTTTGTCGGAGGTGATGTCAATGTTACAAATTTGACGACTGAATCTTAAACGGTTCGCAAATTACAGCTAACTTTGCTTATAAGTTCTCATAGGCCATAAATGGCCTTGCGATCATTTTCGTTGACGTAGATATTGACATCTATGTTACGAATTTGGGGACTCTTATCTTAAATGGATAATAAATTACGACACACTATGCTAAGAAGTACGCATAGGGCATACATGATCCTGCGATCATTTTCCTTGTCGGTGGTGATGCCTATGTTATGAATTTGGTGACTGTATCTTAAACGGATCGGAAATTACAGCAAACTATGTTCAGCCAAGACGAATGGTGCTAGCTTGGAATGATAGAGCATTTCGAATTCGAGAAAATTCGGAGAAAACCCCCTCTGTTGGAATGCAAGAGCATGGAACAAGGTATTCAAATTTGGGAATACTATGAGAAAAACCCCTAGCTTGGAATGCAAGAGCATGGAACAAGGTTTTCGAATTCGGGAAGACTCTGAGAAAAAACCCTCGCTTGGAATGTAAGAGCATGAAGTAGGGAACAAGATGTTAGTGTGAAATGATAGAGCGTGTATGTTGCTTACTACTCACTCCTCATTCCTCATTTGCCCAAAAAGGATTCACTTAGCCACATTGTGGAGTTATGAGTAATGTCAGCCGGATTGTGCAAGACATATTTTTTTGAGGGATATTCGGAAAATTTTGAGGGAAATTCTGGCAAATTGTATTGTTTTTTGGGTAAAAAAGGTAAATTCAAGGGGTGGCGAAAGGGGGTAAAGGGAAAAAATGACGTCATCCAAGATGGCTGCGGGTCGTCCCCTCTTCCCCCGCAANAGGGAAAAAATGACGTCATCCAAGATGGCTGCGGGTCGTCCCCTCTTCCCCAGCATCACGTCCCTTTTGCCGAAACATACCAACTACTCATTTAAACACCGACAGCAGGTGCTGCTCTGCAAGGTGCACAGGCGCGGAACACATGTGATTTGTCTGGTAAACAGGTCTCGTATTGGAATGCGGACTTCGACCCGACAATTAGCGTCCAGCCCATCTCCTTCCCAACCTGTGACTCATTGCGGCATTCCAACTCCGGGCTCCGTTCTGTTCGGATACGACATAGCAGCAACCACACCGAGGTAGCGTCATACGACATTTCGATTTTTTTTTTTCTCCTGCCGGGTATTCAGCGCAAAAAAAAAGTAAATATTTTAAAATTTTGGAGTAATTTTGCCTATAAACTTGCCCTTCGTATCTTTGAAGATTTGCTGAAACATGCTCACCGTCCAANGCGATTAGGACGACACTGCCACGCGGATTAAGTTCGCCATCGCCGCTAAGCGCAAGGCTCTGAATCGGCGTGCGGTGTTCTACTCGCACTGCGGTGGGACTTAGCGGTGGCCCCTTACTTTATTGGTGCAGAGTCTGTAGGAAGGCGCAGTGCAGGACTCTTGAGTAGTTTTGCATGTATCTGATGCTTATAGTTTGAGCTACAGCGCTTTGGAAAAGCCGTTTCTAGCTGTTTTGGAGTGCTCTGAAATGGCGTTTCCAATGAGCGTGACATTTTGAAAGTACTCAACAGCCTTTCGTCTGAAGTATGTGTTCTTTCCGTGGATCAGCGCATTGGACTCACGTTTAATAGTTTCGTGGGAAGACGCTTGTTTTCCAAACACTCAGCAACGTAGTTCGGATGCCAGGCAGCCGGGAGCAACGACCATTAGCGTGCTGAAAGTAATGCTGCATTTTTAAACACGTCCGTTTGTTCACGCGACTTTTTACGGGAATGTACAGTTTACACACGAGAACGCGATCAACAATGACACGAAATGGAGCTGAGCTCTGTACATACAAAACACGGAACGTCTCGGTATTTCCTATGGCTTCGGGATTCAGGGACGAACAATGTCGTGTCTACACGGAGCTTTCTTCGCCAATTTAACCATAAATGTATCGTATCTTTGGCAGTTGGCATATATATCCACGTCACTTATACATATTACTTCAAACCAAAAAGTAGTATCAGGTATCTGCGGCAGTATGCTACACATAAAACTCTCAAACATTAACACAAAATGGTAATGTTACACTTACCACATTTCTAGATATAGCGTGTTAATACCCAAAGCTCACGATATGTAGGTACTTACTTTGAAACCACTCATCATCTTTAAGCATTTAATCTATTTGGGTTATTATATCTTGGTTTCATCTGGTGTTGATTTTAAGTAATTTTTAGGTTTTTTTTTTAAGGTTTACGTTTGTGTACAATATGCTATGCCTAGTTAAGTGCATAAAAAGACATCCAAACCTTAACTTCGCCATTGCAGAGAAAGTAGAAATAAATAAATTAATAAAGCGAGATAAAGAGATATTTCCTGTACTATGAAATTTAATGTCTCCAAGTTCTTAATGTTATTTATAACTTTTCCAGAGAAACATGGCGGCAATAATAATGCTCCGTTGACGTCATAACCGTCCAGTTTTATTTGACCAACATTATTTAATCTAATTGTGTGACAGGGCCTGTAGCAATTGTTCGAGCCCTAAGCTGTCAAGCGGGACCACATTTATTTATCTATTTTATTTATTCACATATTTGAACTAGTTTTCTGCAGGTGCAGTAAAGGCGACATTTGCCTTTTTTGATATCGTCGAACACCCTGTACACATACCACATACGTACATTTTAGGAAAAAAAAAACACTAGATATAAAAATAAAATCACACAGATCAGTTTATCTAAATGCCCCGACTAACTGATAACNATAAAAATAAAATCACACAGATCAGTTTATCTAAATGCCCCGACTAACTGATAACATGGTGTCATAATATTAGGCTAGTACGAAAATAGTTAGTGCTATTAATGAATAAAGGACCTTTCTCCCCCCCCCCAACCACCACGTATAATGATGTAACCATACATATGTCATCAATTTCAAGTAAATAATTAATCACCTCTGTATGACTGTACAATATTAACCCTTAGGGATGGCAATAACAATGAATCAAGATCACAGGAGCATGTCACCTTAAAGGCAGACTTACGAGAATGATTGCAGAGAATCGTTTTGTTAACCAATATTAAGCTGTAACTATTCAACTTGAAACATTCTCTTGATAAACACTAAGCTGTTAGTGTTCCACGTTAGACGTTTAATTGCTGAAAGTAACGACTCTACACTTTAAGCGGATGAAACTGCTTTCTTGCTAAGCGAATGCCAATTTGTTTTACATTTTTCTCTTAATTTTACACTATATTCACATATACAGTCAGGTGAAAAAAACATTTTTTACAGGTTGGATTAATGTTGTGGAACTGTCAGTATGCAATTTTATATCACATTCAAACTTTTGATAACTTGTTACCATTTTATCTTAAATATAGGGTTCATAAGCGTGAAATGCACCTCCTTGATTTTGCCAAGACGTAAAGGTAATCAAGCGCTACCATTATTTTCCTTGATCCTTTAACCATATTTCATGTTCAGAATAAAATTTCAGTCGGTACTACAGTTGTTCTGGAGTCAACCTGGACCGAAAATCGAATGAACTGCAAAGTAGTCGAATAAAATGTCCAACAAAGACAGAAAAATAAACAAGACCGAAGTTTGACCAAAATAAAAAGAAGATATCTTTTTTTTTTGGTAGCGTGATTTACAAAACCACGAAATCACGAAATATTAAGTTCAAGTTAAAATGTTGGCATATCTAATAAAACAGCGTACCCTTTCGCACCATAGTTTACTTGTTATTTTTAATAACTTGTAGACAACATCCCCAAGCCGGATAAAGCGATTACGACGAACTCTACTACTTGTGTGTATAAATTAAATCTTGTGTGTGGGAATGCTCTGTTATTTCCCTTGCATCTTTTTCTCAGTCCGGCGTGTGTTTATTACGATTCTTCAGTGCACTACGACTTTATTACGGGCCGTAGATGAAATAGTTCAGATGCTCTCCGCACAGGTGCGCCACAGGCGCGCGACCGCGTACAGTTAGTNCCCCCCCCGGGGAGTGTAATACCTTCAGGAATTTGCTCCCCAACGGTTCCTCATGCCTAATACTTGTAAAGGACTTTGCCACCCCACGGAACGTTGCCAAACTGACTGGGAAAAGGAACACGACCTAAGGCAGGCCAAGTATGTTCATTCTCTGCAGGTTGAGTACATGCCTGCATTCTGTAAAAAAATAATAGCAAAGGTGGTGGTTAAAAATATGTAAGAACGGAATATGGAAAATGTTCGAATAAAACAAGGTTTCATTAATAAAAATTTCTGGAATTGATTTGACACAGTACTAAAGTAGATCACAAATAAATAAGCGAGAATCTGTAACGAGCATTGGGCCACATTATATTTTTACACTATAACACGTGATAATTATTTTCTAGCTGATTTTGAATTCCGGTTTTTTCCTTTACCGGAAGGCGTGTGTGATTTTTCTAAGTTATTTTTTTCTTTGCAAATATTTTGTAGGTTTTTTGTTTTTCATAGCTTAAACGTGCGTATTTTGACTTAAAATCTCTATTCTTACCAAATTTCCAAAATTATCTGTACACGACTTTTTATTTCAGCTATAAATTGTTGATTTGAGTCAAAATAAATGCATGTAGCAATATTTTAATCCAACACTTGGTTCGCCTGCAACATTTTACTATTTTGACTTTACAAATTTCCAATGAATGTTTTTCATAACATTCTAATAACATTAACAATTATTTTGAGCTGTAGTATATCGTAACACTGTCGTGCCATTTTGATATTTGTACGAACAATATATAAAATTTAAATTTATGTAATTCGTTAGTTTTTTTTTAAAAGTCGTTTTCTTTTATTTTCATATTTTTTTCAGGCTATTATTTCATATAATATTGGAAAAGTTTATATGTACAAAAAAACAATTTTAACTTCTTCAACGCCTGAAAGTTATGTACGCGGCAAAAAACGCATGCAAAGGAGTTCGTTATCTTCATGTAAGACAGCAGCTTTCCGCAGGTCAAGAACTGAAGCCATGGCTGTTAGAAGTTTCAGGGACAAGAGGAGGAGAGTTTTCTTACAGTCATCCAGAAGTACGGCGAGGAAAATGCGACAGTAAGAACAAAAGTTGCCACGCTGATAACGAAATGCAAAGGAGCAAAAACACATTTGTAGAGAAGCAAAGCAGTGCAGACTAAAAAAAAAACCGCAACAATCGAAGTCTAGAATTTTAAGCGAAGTGACGCGAGCGGCTGTTGAAATCGAGGTCTTGAAAACCGACGAGGGTGGGGCGAGGTGAAAACCCCCGCCGACCAGCGGCATCGTCCGCCACGATTCCCACATCCGAAAATCGAGACGGCCGGAGGAGGGAAGCGGAATGGGGTGACTCCGCCTGGAAACGAACCCGATTCGCCTGGGTGGGAGGCAGGTAGTCTAACCACTACCCCACCGTGACCCCTCTAGAATTTTAATAGTTCCTAAGGAACAATCACGTGTCTTCATTACTCAAAAAAAAAAAAGATATGAGCAAGTCGCACATTCCAAAACTTACCAAGTGTCTGGAATTTTTTACCACTTCACATCGATTACGATAGAATATGTGAATCGAACCGAACCGAACGGAGTTCTGTTACAGCCGCGGTTAGGCAAAATGACTGAAGTAGAGTTACAGTAAAGTAAAAACTAAAATGGGGCAGACGGCTCACAAACCAAAACCATGGGAAGTGCCTAGTTCCAACTGAATAAATCCGCGGTTTATATTAGCTCCGCCTGTTTAAAGTAAACTAGGAAAAATCTCGTTTAAGTCGGCGTACATTTTATAAGAAACTAAAAAGAAAATATTTCGTATACATATTGAAACACGGTTACTGTGATGTCGCTTAAGCAAGCCGAATAAAATCGTAATGAACTTATCTAGTTTCTGCTGCAATTCATTTGTCTAATTGTGGCGGTGCAGAATGTTCGTGTCGTGTCAATTATATTTCAGAAAAAAAAAAATCTTTATCGTACTCCGAGTAAAGAACCGAAAGGAATCACAAGGGTTGAACTATAAACTAAACTAACTTACCTTAACTTTGTTTGCCTTAGAACCCGAGCCAACAACCTTAGCAACGCACTCCCATGATATTGTTTGTACTCATACGACGGAATAGTACCGAACCATTAAATTTAATTATTTAAATTAAACACAATATTACAAGCAGTCGGGGATGAAGTGGATTAAATAAGATGTAAGCGGCCGAACAAATAAAATTAAATAGGCACTACCGAAAATAAATTTTAATTTGTAAGTTTAATTTTAAGTTAGGCTAAGGCCGTGTTCCAGTTGACAGATTCGTAATTTAGTAATTTAGCATTGTTTAACTGAAACCCGGTCGATTGTCACCTGTTTACAAGGATAGTGCTATCTGTCCATCAAAGTTATAATCTGCGTTGCATGATTGACATGGTGTATCCACGAAGTTATTGGCATAAATGAATTAATAATAAATACGAAAATATTTTCATTAATAAACGCATGTATAAAGTATCTTTCTACTTACGTTTATAATCAAATGTATAACTTTCCATGACATATCGTAAGAATTAAATTAATGCATGTATTGTTTATTTACATATATCTTTATCCAGTTGGCTGGATCCATTAAAAAAAATATACGTATGGGTAAACTATGAAGTCATTTCCACAGTTTTCTTTGGTTCAAAACAAACATGGTGTTGATTTGGGATTTGGTAAATTAGTATTTGTTAAGTTTCTTTACATAATAAAAACTAAATATCCAACTACCAAAGGTATAAAAGAACCATAATCAATGTCCCTATCTTTTTACTGTTATCATAAGCGTATTCATGGAGAAAAAAATCATGAAAATGTTTCAATATCGCATTTTTAAAACATACCTATGTAATTTCCTTAAGAAGTAGGAAAAACCTACGGCTATACGGGCATAGTTTAATGTGTGGGCTTCCTTCGCGTGTAATGAAGTCCCACTGTTACAGATATACTTTGCACAGTGCAGCGTCACGACGGAAACACAGCACGCCTTGCACGTAAGAGCGATGAGGCGTTAGGAGTGCGTGTTAGTGTCGCCCGTATCGCTCCCTCGCTTCTTGACCTTGAACGCGCAGTTACACAGTCCTCTTTATGCGTTGTTGATTAAACATCCAGTAGTTTCATAAACCACTGCTGCTCGTGACAATATTACTCGTGCCGTTATACGAAGCAGCTTTGTACTGATTATGCCACATCACCACAAAAAAAAAAATGATCGCCGAAGTGCCTAAAATTATAAATTGATCTGTGATGGAAAATGACGGTTTCTTGGAGTTACGAATTTTACGTTGTCCTGCCCCCTTCATGTCTTACTGCCACTCACTCCTTACTAACAGCGAGGTCTTGAGAGCCGGCGAGGGTGAAGTGAGGTGAGAGTGGAGCAGCGCCGGAATGCAAGGGTGGGAGAAACGGGAGTTCCATGAGAAAACCCGCCTACCGGCTGCAGCGTTGGGCACGATCCCCACTTGCGAAAATTAAGGAGTGACCCGGCCGGGCATAGAACCCGGTTCGCCTTGGCGGGAGGAGAGCAGTCTAACCACTCAGCCACCGCGACCCCTTCAAAACTTAGAGATTATTAACTTGCACGAGTAAATAAAATACGCACATCTGTGGCCGTGTCCAAATTGGCACTTTTAGTTTACTTAAAGGTCAAGTGATAAAAATTAGGCGACTAAGTTAATTAAGTATTTGGTATTTTAGTATTTAATTTTTAGTATGCTACGAAACTTACCGAAATACTAAATTACTAAATTAAAACCATGTTTGAAGAAATGACTCTCGACGGTGTCAGAATTGAAGGCTACTAATTACTAAAATACTAATGTACTAAATCGACAATTCGAACACGGCTTGTATGAGGATTTATAGCAGGTAATTAAAAATGTGATAGGGCTTTTGAGGTCTGAGAAAATATTTTAATCCCTTTTTCAGACAGAAATTACAACATTTTAACAGAACGCTTGAATTACTTGTTCTTTTTTACGATATTATATATTTAAATGCACGTGCCCTTTAAAGAACATATCAAAATTTAATAACGATTTGTGAATACACCTAAATATGCGTCCTATTTCATTTAAGTTAAATTACTTAATTTTCATTCTCCTTTGTACGAAAACAGCTAACAATAAATTGAAATTCTATAAGAAATTAAAATTGCGCCCAATTCCTTGCCCGGGACTCGAATACAGCCTCGGCGTCGAAAGCACATTGGCTTCAATTAGCGCCATGCAGCCTGCCTGTATCCAAGTAACTGCACAGATATTTGTGACAGCAATGGGACTTTTAACACATACACCAAGTCTGCAGTGTATTTGCTTTTAATCATATTGAGTATAATCAGAAAACCGTCAGCACTGTTGTGGTAACACTTAAAAATATAAAACGTTATGACTTCATGAATCATTTAAGAGCCTATAAAATACACGGAAATGAACGTGAACGGAAAATAAAAGAGTCTGAAACCGTAATGTTGTCTGTTCCGTTGAAATCTAAGACTAATTCAGTAACACATTAAAATAAAAATAAACAGACAATATTTATCGCGTGCGTTCTCCGACTCTCAAATGAACCATCGCCCGGTGCTGCTCTCTGCCGGGCAAGTAAGACACTGAAGACGCTGCAAGTGGTATGAATGCTAACTGATATAGGGCACCATTTCCCCGATGACTACCACACCGTTAGGTTACGGCAGCTGGATTGGTGAAACACTAACGATACGAAACTATCAATTTCGGTTGACGTTAAATGATTTATTCATCGAAAAGGTTACTTCCTTGAGAAAACTGTAATAATAATGTTAATATACATTACACGAACATTTTTTTTCTATAGTTTCGTTTATAATAGAATATATTTACCCGCATACAAAACAAGAAAATGACTGCTTACAGTTTTCGCGTGAACTTAAGTAACGTATTTCATTGGTGCAAATTCTCAGTAAATCTAAAAAGAAAAATAATAAACTGCTAAACGGTACGTTGGTGCGCTGCGTGCTGCCTTATCCCAGTTCACTAGGCAACCACTTGAGGCGGCGCGCATGCTCGCCCGCATCAGTCCGCCATTGGCCGGGGAGGCGCTGGAGGGGGAAGGCTCAGTCCGTAGTTCCTAAATAATGCCGAGGCGAGCCACGCGGCGCTTAGTCGCGTTCGTGACAACAAACGAAGCAGTTGGCATGGGTGCACGCGCCGACGTGTTTGACGGGATCGAGCCCCGATAGTGCGCCGTTGAGTGTTCGCCGTCGATCGCCACACCTGCCGAGGAAACGACATCCGCCCGCTTTTAAAAAAAACTTATATTTTCAAAAGAGTGTTTCTGTTTGTTTTCGGTACTCGTGTGCTCAGTTGAAGCGAGTCGCCTTAGAATACGGAGTTTTGTTGAGTTTTTCCCCTGGATCCGCTGGCAGAACCAGCAGCCATGGTGCCGCAGCAGCACAGCGACACAGGCCGGTCCAACAGCCCCAGCGGCAGTGGGATATTGCCGCTCTTCGGCTCGCAGCTGGTCAACAAAAACTCATCGACGCCTTACACCGATGCCACGCAGGTGAGTCTGGTGGGACTTGTATACGTGCGCTGGGGTTTGGGGGGTACATTCCACGTCCTGCAATTTTTAATGGAAACGGGGCGACCTGTAGTGCAGGGGATGTTAGAAATAAATTTCGCCACGGGTGTTTCAATCCTTCCGCGATTTACGCACTACCGTCCCCCGCGGTGGAGAGGGGGTTCTAGACCGTGATGCCGCTCTCGCATTGGCCAACGGCACGGGAAATAATTAGCGCTGAGTAGGTGATGAACCTCCCATCTGCAATTGCCTCTCGGCGGATGCGACCGGGGGCTTGGGCAACCCCTAGTCTTGAGGTGAAAGGAGGAATCGGGGGGGATATTTCGTGCGCGGACAGCTGACCTTAGGTGCCCGTCGTCGGCGAGTGTGTCTGGGCAGCTGCTAGCGTTGGGAGTGTGACCTCGTGCGGGGACCCCCCTCCNGTCCATTCTGCGTTGTTCGACTTCCGTGTTGTGCCGCCGCTGCGGGTTGTGATTTATCGTTTATTGGCGCGTTGCTCACGGCCGCCGTCGCGCGCAAGGCCAGACCCCCCACAAGCGCGCGCGCAAGCGAGCTTCCGCGTCCGACAGTTTGCTTTGGCGCCGAGCTGGGTGCTCCGTAGATCCACCTCCAGCGTCTGTGCCGTGTCTGTTCGTTTCCCCGCGTATTTTAGACAAACCTCTGAAAAACCACCTCATGTTTGGTTGGTTGTTTTTAATATCTCGCATTTCACCAGCGTTTTATACTCGTGTCAATCAATCACTGTCTTATTTTTGATTGAATTGAACTTTTACTTATGTTCTCTCTACAAATTATATTTCGAATTTAATTAATACCAATAAGCATTGGAAGTAAACAGGTATGTTTGGTAGTAAGAAATAGTTCTAACGCAAAATATTATTACACGGGGCGCGCACGAATGCGGTGCGCTGTCCTTTTTGGGGTACTTTTTCTAGACTTGCGCGAGGCGGAGGAATATCTTGGAAGTATAAGTAACCACGGACTGTGCCGGACGCTGTTCCGTGTCGCCTGCGCGACAAGAGTGCACGCGTGCTACATCCTGCCCCCAGTTGCATCTCGAACGGCTCGCTGTGTGTCTGAAGTAACCTTGTCGCCTGGAGACGTAAGCTCAGTGTATATCCCGCGAAAGTCTACCTGATAAGCCATTCCAAGTGAAGAGTTGGACGTGTAGGAATCGGCGTGGGCATCTATCTTCTTCGAGAGCCGCATGGAAAATGTTTATGCTAATTTTAGCTCTTTGCGACGTGCTCCTTACCCTTAAACGAGTTCGCCCTCGTTAGATTTTATAAGCCACCGTAAGTCCATGCTAAGTGAGTGCACACGTGCGTGGCGCGTGATAAAAAATATTCGTGCAACTTTTGCCATTGGCCGTGCTCTTCCAAGTTGTAGCATTTCGTGTCCTACGTCGTTTTAAGGGTATTGGGTAAAGTATCGTCCAGCTAAGGAAGAATAATTCTAGTCGCGCACTCTTGCAGGATTTCCTTCTCACCACGCAAGTGTGGTGGATTTGAAAATACTGAAATGAATTGCGTGTAGTGTCTCACTCAAGTGGTTGGTTATTAAACGTTTCTGTAAAATTGTCATTAGGTACTACGAACAATTTCGTTAATTACGCAATAAGTGTTTAATGAAAACACTTAGCGAGGAAAACGTTTCAAATCGGGCTGCTGTAAAGTGTGCTCCAGTGAATGCAATCAAAGTATCGCTTTTAAAGCACGGAATATGCTAGAGAATTTAATGTGTACGGGACGTTGGGGAGAGCAATACCCGAGACTTTTGAAGTATGACGTTCCTAATGCTCGAACGAGGTGTATATCAAACGTGGATTCACTCTGGGTGTTAGCAGGTTTTACCTGTTTCCTGTTCGGAGCCCGTGAAGCGAGGCGGCCCTCGGTAGGCTAGTTGTGACGGACGGACGTGCACGCAGTCTCGACGTGCTGTGGTCGCCTGACCAGAGGTCGTCATTTACCTCGGGAGGAACAGGTCTTGTTAAATCCCCCCCGGTCGCGTCGGGGAGTTTTAAATAAAAACCAGTCTTCGGAAGTACGTGCGCGGCGCAGGGAGAAGCCGGGGGATCGGGACGCAGGAAGTCGTTCGCTTCTCCGCGGCTCGCGATAGTGCGTTTCCCCATCGCGGAGACTAGCGTTATCGCTGCTCGCTCGGGCAATGATCCCGTGAGAAGTTTGTTCGGCTAACGGCTCGTGTTTACTCCGCGGGCAAGTTGACACGGGTGTCTTAGCACGACGGCTGCAGCCACGAAACATTTCCTGGAATCTCGGTTGTTTTCTTTTGTGTTAGTTTTATTGCATCCATGTGATATAGTTATCAAACTAATCAGATTACATAAGAAAAGGGTATATATAAGTTGTCCGCACGTGAAGCCAAATAATTCTACAACGCGCTGCCATGCGCCTAAAGGCATAAAACGAGTGGGTTCCATCTCCAAAGTGTCTTAGCGCTTATATTTCTATTTCCCCGTCAAAATAAATTTCTAAAAGAACGTGTTGAGTAGCTCTAGGTATGTCGTTCTCCAAAAGAACGTGTTGAGTAGCTCTAGGTATGTCGTTCCCCGGGAATGAATTTCATGTGATGATTCTGGATGTCCGCGATGAAGTTCGACGAACGCTCTGGCGGCGAGATGACTAACCGGTATCGAGTCGACGATAATTCCTTCGCGGTACGTGCAAATGACGCGGTCGATATCCCGTTGTCGACCTCGCAGGCAGTAAGTACTTCGTGAGAAGAGAAGAGAGTTTCGTGATTCCCATGAGTCGCAACGTTATGGCGTGGGGCTTGACCATCAGTGTCGTTTTCGGAGGAAGATAGAGTTTGATATTGCAGTAGCATGGTTGACTGGAATTTGAAGAACGTGAGTTTGATTCCGGAGACCAATTGCGGCTTTCTGTTATGAGAATGGTTTCTATCTACCCGCACTGCATACAGGTAGTCAATCTGTGTGAAATTTTGCATTAGTCTCATTGTATTAAAAAATATATATTAATAGTTATGTTTATATGCAAGTATGAATTTTGTGCAGTATCTTCACGGTCTGAACTTGTCCCTCCTTTAACTCAAGCTATTGCTTAAGTAATGTCTCCAATTAAAACGGAATGATTATTCAGTATAATTATAATATTGCGCCGATGTTAAAATAAATATTCGTAGGAGTACGTTTGTCTCCGCGTTGAAACTCGTTAGCACGTAGGTTTCCGTCTTCACCTCGTCACACACTACGGAACATATTTAGACGTAGCAACAGTTCTGGTGTCATTTTGGAAAAGTCTTTCTGTAGCTGTCTTTGTCCAGAAACGGAAAGATCGTGTTGGCGATGCATTCTCGTTTTAACACAGCTGAATTTTGCCAAAATGGCTTTCATTACCAGGTTGTCACAATGTATTTTAAGCGCAGGACTCAGTGGAAATTGCTGGATAATCAGGGTTGACAAAATGCCACCAATTTTCAGTAAATTCCATACCGCTGGCAAAACTTGGTTTTCACAGGCAAATATAATTATGTACCTAGGTATGTAACAAAATTTTTAAAAATGAAAATTTGATTTTACTTAATACCAATTAAATAAATCAGCTTGTCATTGTTTAATATTTGTTATACGTATACAGATTTATGTTTAAAACATTTTGAGAATGTAATTCTACGATAATTATTTCAGTAGTTTCTCATAAAAGGAAGCCTGAAGATTCGCGTGTTTAGTTGGGAAATTTAATGTTTAGCATTCCTAGGGGCCACGCTAGATAATGGAGTACAACAGAATAAAAATGAATTAAGACACTGTGATTCTTAGGTTTAAGTTTTTGTAATAAAATTTCAATGCACGTTATTAACTGCTTCAATATTTAGTGATTTTAGGCAAATTTTTCTACCAAGTGGAAAATACTGGCAAAAAGTAATAAATTCCGGATTGTTTAACCTGGAAATTACCAGTACTTTCCACGGCGGGAAAACTGCCAAACCTGTGGATAACAAGAGTAAGTACGTCTGATGTGGTGCAATCTATCCGCGTTCATTTTTCGCTCCACGTTTGAAAGTCTAGTTAAAGTAGATGTGTGGCAAGGATCGTGATACTGTTGACGAGCTGGTTTTCCGGATTAGGACCGTAGCAAAGGAAAGTAGCGTGGTAGTTTTCTGTGAATATAAGAAATGTCTAATTACAGGAACCTGAGGCAGATTGTATGTTTACTTTGTGCACATTATGTTATAGCCGGTTAACTTTAAGAGAAAACGTTGAAGCCCTAACTTCGCCAGTGTAAAAAAAATTATTAAGTGACCTGTCAGCACGATATTTTGTGCAACGTGGTGATCGGTGTTTTAGGGTAGTTAATAAGCGTTAATCACTTTTTTCTTCACAATAGTTAGAAAAACGTTTTCTGGAATATATTCTACGACAGACAGATTATTCACAACATGATGTGATGAGAATGTCTACTTTCTTGTTTAGGAGACGTCAACACGGTGATTTTTAAAGTCTGTCGCCTGGCGCTGGAATCGAGCCTAAATCTTCCACGCAGAGAGTCTTGTGACGTTCTCGCGTTGGTTTATACGGGAGTTTATCTGGAATGACTGCAGCTGCTGGTGGGCAAACACAGAATAGAATGAAGATACAGAAATTGTATCTTGCGAGTGTGAGGTCGCGAGGTGATATAATTACCCGATTTGGTTGTCATAACCAACGGGACATTGCTGCGATTAGACTTCTCTCACGCAAGGAAAATTATTTTCGTTACCGTAGAGAGTTGCATTGGTCGTGCTGCATCCGTAGTGTGTGTAGGCAAACGTACTTAAATAACGAAATTCTTAATACGCTATTTACGCCCAGGGATTCGAACACTTGTCGCCGGAAACGTTACTCTTGCAAAATAAAGTTCCATCTGTATTACTTTGTATCATCAGTAACCTAGTGCATGTTGCCTCCAAGTAATAACGGAACATTACTGTGACGTAAACTTGTTTCTGATATGTATTCTAACCAGTTTACCATAATGTGTATTTTGATAGAACCTCTTTCGTTCTAACTGACTTGGTGTGGGGCTAATGTCTTACTCGGTAATGGCCAAAAAAAAAAGTAAAGATAGCTGTGCTCGGTGGAATTACTTCTCTCATTGCTCAAAGTGTTTGTGTACCCTTTTTTTTTTTCCAACGTGCGGCGTGTTTTGTTGTTCGGCCCTGTGCTTCTCTCTCCCTGCCTTCTTCGACGTTTCCATCGCATGCGCGGCACTGCTGGAAACGACAGCCCCATAAATAACTTTCCAAAGTGTTTTTCCGTGCCGCCGTTTGTCGGTAATGCGTTTGCTAGAGCGCGGTGTTGGCGAAGAACTTCCGATAGCCGAACTTGCCGCGAAGAAGACTTGTGCGTCGCGACGAACGATACCAAGTTCGGCGCACTGCAGGCGAGTTATGGTCTGTGAGCGAGCGATGAATCTCCGGATGGCGTGAAGGGCCTCTGACGTGACGAAATTCGCCAAATCGATAAGCGGCTCCACCTGTCGAGCGGAGGGCGATCGAAGACATTTTTTTCTTGTAGGCGATTGCCGCGAACGGGTCGGCCTGGTCATACAGCCGCCTTTCCCGACTACGAGGTACCGGGTTCGAGTCCTGCATATTCAATAAATGTGTCTTTTTTTTTTTAAATTATTTTTTTTATTAGTTTGCAAATTCTCCCTTCCTATGAGCACACGCTGGGATTTATAAGATGCGATACACATTTATTTCCAAAACTCCGCCCGTAATAGTACCGGGGTGAGTGTCACAAGTTTGATGGCGTAATTTCCCACGCCAACGCCGTTACTGCCTCTCTCCTTCGGAGCAGCTCAATCGTACGCTGTTTCGCGGTTCATTTAATTTAAACTCCGTGTTTAGGGTTTAGGTACGTACCTAAACATTTTGTATCTTTCCGCCGCAAGTAACATTTACAAGGACTGGATCATTTTTGTATACGTTCATTTGAAACTAGATTTCTTAGGATCTTAAATGAGTTACGAAGTCCTAGAAGCGTGTCTTCCAAGACATTTGTCACACCGTAAACATTATTTATATGCCGACGTAGCTGATAAATATGCAAACCGGGTAATGCGAAATTTATTAATTTTTTTGATTGAAAGTTTCTGGAGCTGATTGCTTATGGTTGGAAGCAGTACATTCATCCGTAGCTTCGGCTAGTACAATTATGTTGCTGTTTTCGTTGAATAAAAGTATAATAATGCATGCGATACATTGGATTTACACAAGTGAGATCTTTGTAGGTCCACACAATACACTTTACATAGCCTGGTGTTTCACAATACACTTTACATAGCCTGGTGTTTCACGATACACCAGTATACTAGACAGACAATAACACTAGAATCAAAAGGACAAGGTGTGTACATGGCAATATGCTCATTATAACCTAATGTTTCACATTACCAAAGTTTAATAAAACATATGATGAAACTACGGCTAAAATATAGAAAACCTACATATGAACTATTTTTATCAGTCTACATTTGGTACTCAATGTACGATATATATGTATGCGTTGCAGTAGTGTCCAATACAATTATGGGGCACTACTTAAAACTACGTTCAGGGAGTCGCCTACGGAAAGACTGCACACCAGTTGCGTAGAGGCGATATCGCTTTACAAACGTTGGTCGGCGTTGCCTTAGCGCTTCGTCGTCTTTTTTTTACCTCGCGCGCGCTCACGCACACACACCTGACTAGAGCCGGCACACGGGGTTGGCGTGCGGAGTGAACCACGTCTAGGGGGGGGGGAGAGGATGGGGCCATGAGGTCGTGGGACGTCGTGTCGCGGGTTCGAGACCGATCACGATCACCGGGGAGGTGTAATGACATGGGCGCGCCGGCGGGCAAGGATAGGAGAAGGGGGAATGACTGGCGAGTTGGGTTGGCGGCCTGCTTCAAGGTCCCGTCACTCACAACTAGTTATTTAGCCCGCAGTTCCTTGCTGGCAGGGCGCCACGACACGTCTGGAGGGGGGGGGGGGAGTTGGTACCCTGTTCACACCCGCGCCTTTGGCCTGCGTGCTGTGCAATTCTACGAATAGCGATGTTGGGGAAGTATCGATATATCGAGACGATTGTATTATTTTAACGTTATATCTGTACTAATCGTCTACACATTTCAACGTTATTTTATCGAAATCGGTATCCCAGGTACTGGAAATTAATATTTTCAACTTGCTATTTTAATAAGCACTGCTTGAATACAAAAATTTCATTAGAACATTACTGTGTTTACTTTGGCAACATGCACCAAAAACAGGCGCTACAACTTTCTTCAATACCTCGTGTCCTCAATATGTAATAGGCCATTCCAAGCAATTTTACATTTTTCAAGTCCTTTAACACATAAAATATATAATTCCGATGTACCGAAAATCGATATTTTCCTTTCGATATAACGTTTCCTAATAAAATAACGAATGTAACTAATATCGTAATTTTTTTCAGACATCAATATCTCTACTTATGAACAGTGTTGCTTATCGCATAATTACAGTCATTGTGGTACGTGGTATAGTAAATTGATTAAAATACGGGAAAGTTGTATAATTAACCTTGCGAAAGTTTTCAGAATGCAGTGCAGTGACACTTCACATACACCAAAATAAGGTAAATTGTACCGTTAATAATACCAACAAAGTGACGAATGGCGGCACGGTAAACTTTCAATTTATTATTAGTCAAAGAGTTGCCAGATAATGCGTAAACATAATATACATGACGTATCCCCACACTTCCCACTTGTTTATGCGTGACTGTTGCAATCGGTTCGATATCAATCGATAAGGATAAGCAATCATTAATCCTCACGTCGGCCGTTGCAATTTAGTGGCATTGTCATATGGTTTTCAGACTTGTAAAATTTATTTATATTATTTTCGTATTTCGATCTTGGGTCGCTATTGTAACTAATGTGTTTAATGTAAAAAAAATATTTCGTGGTATTACGGAGGGTCGCTTATACAGCGAACTCCAGACCAGCAAAATGCCGTCACTGGCCGGCAACATGCCGGAACGCCATTCGCCAATGAGCGCCTGGTACCCCCACTCCAGCCGACAGCCCAGTCAACATAGGGAACCATTCGCAGCTCGCAGTAGCCAATCAGAAACAAGACCCGTTTCCAAAAGCTCGCACAGCCAATAAGAGGATGGGTGTACCAATACCCAAGGCACCGCCACGCTATTTCGTTTCAGCTTGCTTATCCACTGTGTACACTCAGGTCAGAAAAATCTAGTGCTGAAGAAGGCTCATCTTTAACACACCCAACACGCAGCATACAGTATTCCTGCCGACCTACGGTCATAATTCAGTGGTTCAAAATATAGATATCGTTCATATACAGTCCAAATTGTATGACGTTTTGTACTTGTTACGTAACATTATCTAATTGATGTAAAACCTGTTTATATTTTTTTTCCTACGATTTGAACCTACAATAGACGTAAGCTTATCGTAAAAAATTCAAATATTCGAACTACGGGAATGTCTTTTCTTTCTGACGTGGAGGTAAAATGCTCCACCAGAACGGTCCGTATTCAACCCTCGGCGTAATCCCAGTGCAGATTTGTAATCCTCGGTAGTTAGTTCTGAAACGCAGTGTAAGTAGCCATTTGTAGGTTTTTCTTGGCGTACTCACACTCCCTTGGAGGTGTATTGGGTCGCCGCTCTTCAGTGGGTGTTCAGTACTGATGTGACGTCACAATTCAGGGATGACTGACTGTTACATCGTTGCGTTTCCACGTAAGCCTGTTTCTACGTCAGTTCAAAACTGCGTTTTATACAAGCATATAAGCTTCAGGGCATGTTCTGTAACGTGACTTCTTCAGGGCCTCTCCCATCCCACTCTCGCCGTTTGTACATCGTGCTCTACGGGAACCTTCTCGTCAATCTCAGAAGAGCGACGACTAGGGAGGTGTGAACCTCCCCCTCTAGGGTGAACGGACGCGTCCTGTTTCATTCTCTCCCGGTAACTCGTATTTTGTTGGTTGCACTTCTCCTTCGGGAGACCAGACGAATGCGCCCAACACCACTAGAGGGTGTAACATTCAGAACACTCGCCTCCCCACACGGTGACCCGATTTTGGTCCTCGGCGGGGTTAGACCCGATTTTCGTACTTGGAATACGTGGCGGACGTCGTTGGCAGGTGGGTCTTCTTGGGGTACTCCCACTGCCCTCAAACATTACGTTCACCGCCGCCTTACCTGCACCTCGCTTCGCTTCGACCGTCGCTGGAGATATCTACCGTTTCGCTCCACCAAAATGTATTGTCTCTTGCCGAACGTTATTGTAGAGCTTAATGTATCTCCGACAGCGTGATCATTAGTTTTCTGGGGGGGGG
>NQII01002609.1:48644-80331 GCA_002778355.1 Clitarchus hookeri | reverse complement strand
GGGGGGGGGGGGTGGCTCAGAGAAGCAGGAATGGGAAAGATATCTGCCATGGTCTAGTCGGGAATCGAACACGAGTCCTCTCACTCGAATGCGTGTGTAGCGTGATACCATTGCGCCACCTTGCTTGTCTGACCGAAATAGTGTGGCAGCAGCTCCCAGAAAAATCTTGTGTTTCGGCCCTCGACTGTCGCACGAGCACAAGTCTTACGGAAATGTTGCAATCTATGATTTGAACTGTACGCACCAGGGAATCAGTTAAACGATGTAAATCCCGCCTGCGTGGATTGGCCACTGCTGCGGAACGCACAACTTGTTGGTCATTTACCCCGGCGTACGTACGTGCAAGCGAGCGTGCTATCAGTACACCAACTAAAGGTTTTAAACCAAAATTGGTATGTTACCACACCATAAACATGCGGGACTAAAACGTACGGTTTTAATACATGAAAGCTAGATATCGCGACCTATCCTGCCAAAATTCCATACGCAAATTTACCGGAATCAAATAATTTGTGCAATTATCTGTGAGTTTTGAATGTTGCTGAGTAATGAATACTTTAATTTATGAACTTCAGAGTCTTCATTTAGAAATATTTTTAAATTTACAGTTGAAGTAACATTGAAAAAAAAGTTGTTTGTGTCTTTGGCTTAACGATAGTTATACCACTAGATTATGAATTATTTAACTGGAATGTAAATCAAAGATTACCAGCTTTTTAAACCCCAAAATATTTGTAAACCTGAGCAAACCCTTTTTTGGGCTACTACTATCTTGTAGTCTAGGTATACCCTTCAGATGTGTACATCGTGTCCACGTGGCGGTTTGAACTCACGCGTGGGCTTGCCCTTGAAGTTTCTCGTGTAGTGCGTGCGTGCTTTTTGAGGCGTTGGTCGGCTTTCACTGATTCTGTAATACGATATTTCCCTCTGGGATCAGGAATTACCGGTTTGCTTGCCGCCTGTCTCGGCGGGGGAAAAAAAAGATCATAACCTTGTAAAGTTTTGGTAATGTATGGGCAGCAGATGCGTTCGGCTTGCCGTCTCGGCTTGTTGATAAGCGAAGACACGTGTCCATGTTGTGATACAACAACAGTGTCTTACAACATAGTTCAGTTGTCTTGACAAAAACGCTACGTTAAACTTTATATCAGCTTTACGGCACACACTCCATTATACAATATTAAGGTTAATTCCTACTCAGGTTAGGAACAAAACGAGTTTTCTTACGGGAGAGTTTGGCATAGGGAAAATTTCCGCCGCTAGGTAAGCGCCGGTGTTCCAAAGAGGTCATTTTTAATTTAAATTAAAAACTACGCGAATAAAAAAAGAGAAGGATTTCACTTAGTTATGTATTTATTTTATATTTTATTAATGTTTATCGCAATCATTTTGTTTTCCTAACGTAGAAAATAGAAGAAAAATTCGGTACACAATGCAACACTAGCGCTTACCTAGTGGCGAAAAATTTTAGTTTCTCAACCTGACTAGAATAAACCTTAACTATGCCTATCGTTGAAACTCACGATCGTCTTTACCAGTGATCATGAGACTGTTCCAGCCTATCACTGTTACTTGGCTAGGCAGTTTTATTTCTGTACGTATTCTCTATTTTAAACCGTTGTTTGTAACTAATGTATGTCGACTATTTCACGAGTGATCGCGCTAACTGTTATTACTTAACATGGGCACTGAAAACTTTTCCAAATCGTTAACACCTTTCGTTGTTTAAGAACAAGCAAGACGGTACACAGGAAAAACAATAAAATGCGTTTTTGATTTTGTGAGATGTTAAGGCAGCAGGCCTCCCAATTATCCGCTAGTGGAGGCGAAAGCACATTCATTTGATAAAAATGCAACGTGACGTGATTATTATGAATGAATAATTAGAGATGATTCGTGTCGTGTTGAACGATCATATGTTAAACACGGACAAACAGTACCTACATAGGGCATTCGCCATGTACAGTTAGGGGCTAAACTTTCTATTATATTATTTTGAATAATAGTCTAACCTTAATAGCGTTGAAAAGTAGTTTAAGCAAGTTAATAGTATTTAAAACGAACCATTTTCAAAAGTTTAGGTAATAACATAAAATAATGTTCCCACTGTAACAGTTAACATAAAATATAAAGCTTGTATTTTTACACTTTGTTTTACAATAACACATCTTAATACATACGTATAAATGGAATTTTATATGGTTTATCAAAAAACATTCTTACATACGTTTTTTTATGTGAATAACCAAGTGAATGTTGATAACATGAGATATAGTAATTTTGCAGTATAAAAACTGATAATAGAAGATATCATATCTACAAAATTTGCTATCAGTTTAAAAACAGGAAATTTTTGATTACCGTCGAAAATGTGGCTGTAGGCAAAGAAATAAAGCTTAAAAGTAGGTCATGTCCGTGCCGGACGTCTGACAACCCTAAACTTACTTCGAAGTGGGTATAAAATAATTAAGGCGTAGACTCAAAACTTGCCAACGTTTAAAAACAATCTGTTATTAACTTGTAATGTTACACAACAAGGCGCAATCTTATCACTTTGCTGAAACCTGCTGAGTCACTTGCGCGGTTTCATGTGTGAAGGTCGCGTAAGGTTGTTTTGAGCCTAGTGGGCGAGGTTACCGTACTTTCACTGTGCGCGCGTCAACAATTTAGACGTTTTAACGCAAAACTCGCTAGTTTGGTAGCTTATCTTGCTAGTAACCATTGGAATGTTTTTTGTGGCGAGAATGGCGAAACCTTGCATGTAAAATGGAGAATCAAGATATGTCGAATGCGTAATGGATTCTCATACGATCAAATGTCACGTGAATAAAAGAAATTTCGGCGGTCCAGAATTGTCTCGCAGTATTGACATTCGGAAATGTTTACATGTCATGTTTACGCGTGAATAGTAAGCGTTAATTCTTCCTGCACTTTTGATTCCCAAACGGCAGACCTTCGCCAATCACCAAGCTGAATTTAAAGTTAAGTTTCAACTTAGTATACAGAAGTAATTGTTCGGGAACGTAAGAATTGTATTTAAAGTATGGTCGGGTTCCCATAGGCTATTCACGGTAAAGTGATTACTTATCAAAACCCGCTTCTTTGGAATAGAATTCAATAAATATACTTTATTTTAGCCTTAGGCGTTAATTTCAGAGTGCAGTGGAATACGCACACTGTGTTAATTACTTACATGGCAATATGTATTTCAAAATGTTTTTAAAAGGATAAAAAATGGCTGACAGGAAAACGTAACTGGGGCCCGAAAAGTGTTCGAACCGTCTATACTAAGAATTTGTCACGTTTATGTGGCATTCATCGTGGTTAGACTACTCGCCTCGCACCAAGCAGAACCGGGTTCGATTCCGGCGATGTCTCCCGGATTTTCACATGTGGGAATCGTGGCGGACGGTGCCGCTGGTTGGCGGATTTTCTCTGCGATCTCTCCGTTTCTCTCGCCCTTTCATTCCGGTGCTGCTCCATACTCACCTCGCTTCACCCTCGTCAGCTCTGAAGACCTCAATGTTAAGAGCCGCCCAAATTTCTTCACCCACCGAGTGCCTGCGGAAATTGTTTTGTTTGTGCCGCGAGTCTTGCAAAGTTGAATAAGAGTCGAAGTCTTTCTATTTGCAGGTTGCAGTAGTACCTTGTGGTCGTTGCGCATAGTGCGCATAACACAAGCATTATTCGAGGTGCGCGCCAGCGCCCCATGTATCTCGGAACTCACTTAGCTCGCGTGGGCGGAGGTTCAATCTCTTTTATCAGGCAGCTGCATTTGAAGTGTAAGGCGGCAGCCATGATGGCATTGCAGGAATGCACGTGTCTGTATATGAATATATTTGTGTGATATCGCTTCGGAACCTGTCAAAAGTTCTTCATTACGACAGGCACACTGCATGATTCACTAGTTAACCCTTTTTTACTCACGCACTTCAGCTACTGTGGAAAATGAACTATGAGATCGTGTGTCCACACGACAAATTTGACGTTCTCTCCCAAATTCCGAGAAAGTTTTTAAAGCTAAATGCCGGAAACTCTTCAAAATAAAATAAACAGGCCGAAATATAAGAAAAATAGTTTTGCGTTCCTTGACTTTTAAAATTTATAAACCTATACATAGTTTGAAAAATTTACCATACGTGAGTCCTTAAATTTAGAAACTGTCGTTGCTTTACAAAGTTAGCATACATATAATTACAATGAGCCGTCGAAATTGTTTACGAATGCAAGTAATTTAATCCCCAAAAATTATACCTTTATTCTTGAACATAAGTCCTGTTGCGATTGCTTGGCTCACTTGCCTTCTTTCAATTTGTTAAGCTCCTACCAACATTTGTTTGTGAAGTTCCGCGATACTCGACGTAGTTCCGCATTCGCCGCTAGATGCCACCACTGCCGGCAGCAGCTGTGTTCTACGAGGCCGCGTGTGCACACCGTTAACGAACCGTACTGGAAATTCAAATTTATGACCTTGAAACGGTTCAGTTTACGCTTCACATGGTTGGAAGTATAGCACTGACTTTACATTACCATCTACTTAATTTAGTACTAGAACTTAAACAGGCAGTGTATGAGAACGCCAAATAAATTTTTTTACTACCGGCAATATTCAGCACTTCTTTTTCATAGATTTTTGGCCGATTTCTATCCTTCCGCCATTTTTTTAAACATAAAAATTATCATTTGACTAATAAAAACAGAGTATCCATACATTTCACCACTCTCAAAAGTTAACGCCTGAGGCTGCAATGAAATATATTAGTGGTTAATGCCTCTTGGCATTAAAAAAAAAGTGCTTGCACTACAGTGACCAACCTTATAACAATTAATATGGCTGACGACTGCGATACACACCACTGTAGCAAACTGCAATTACCTATTGTTATTGTTATCTCGAATAAACTCTGGCATTTTGCCATATATACTTTTATTATACCATTTTATAATTACCTTAACATTAAAGAACATTTTGTATTAACACTTTCCCTTATATTTCGTTTTTTAAATTATTATATTTATCACTTTTAATATTTATTTTTTTTAAATTATGTTGTTAAGGGTTAGTAAGAAGTAAATAGTTACGTTAAGTGTCGAGTTTTGTTACTTTTTTTGTAAAATGTACGTAATATCACGTTTGCTTAACTGCTCAGTGCGTTGGTGTGTTTACGTAGTGGGTAGCCCGAAATTAGAACTTTAGAAGGGCTTCAGAATAGTTTAAAAATAACCGCGAATCTACTATATCTAGGAAAGTTACACGCTAGTAGGAATGTTAATAATGAACACTAAGTTATGTAACGAAAGGTTTTTGTAAAAATCAGTTTTGTTAACTTGAAAAAAAAAATATTCTTGGCGACTCTCATAGTTCAGGTGGGTTATCAGTTGATTGTCCGCGCTGACGGGGCGTGTTTTTTTCCCTTGGGAATGGAGTTCGCGCCATGAGATAGCGAGGCAGAAGGCTTGGAGCCGCGACAGCTGATCCCTCGCTTGTTTATCGCGGCGTGTGGGGGCGGAGCGAGAGAGAGGGAGAGAGACATGGAGCGGCAGAACAACACGGGAGAGATAACTTTTCTTGTGATGTAGACGACCTTGCTTATCTGCTATCGCCCGCTATCGTAATGCGCCGCCAGTTCGTTTCCTGCAGAGATAGCGCCTCGCTACTGCGCGCGCCGGTTCCACAAACTGTGTAGCACAGACTAGACTGCCTGGCAGCACAACTCCGTATGCTTTGTAGCGCTTAAGGTGCCCGCCTAGGCAGGCCGCCGAACGATGCGCACAGCTCCAGCAGAGACTGTTTTATTAAAAACCCGTCCAACGTGTCTAAGTGAGGTCTGCTTACGAACAGCATTTAACTAACGTCACGCGTCTGTATAAGTTTGTGGGCCCAAACGATTGTTTTCACGGTCCTTTTTAGGTATAAACATTGCGGTACTAAACATTAAAAAAGGTATAGGGACTCGCATCAAACCATTATTTTTATTATTACGTCATAAAATGGTAGGGTCTCCGCTGAAAGTCTCATAGAGACGCGTTATCGACGGCAAGACTGCACGCCAGGTCAGTGCTTTGCGCGTAGAGGCGACGAGAGAGTTGATGCGCATGTCTCGGTCACCCTTAGCGCTCCCACGCGTTCAGTCCTCAGACGTGCAAAATTCCTTCAACTAGGCAGCCACCTTAATGCCACAGCTCACGAAACTAGAAAAGGCATTGTTTCATATTTGCTCAACTTGTAGGCATTACTTACAAGTACTATTTCGTCTAATAAAAAACCTTAGACCGCATATTTTTCTGTACAATTGCAAATCAAATCCACAATTTTCGTGTTTATGGAACGTTTGAATAAAATAAACGAAGACATCTACAGAAAATTTAACAAGCGTGACTGAAATTTCGTGTTTTAATTAATTTTAAAGCGTGTTTAACAAAATTTATTGTACATAAACTCACGGACTGCAATTACGCAAAATTTACTTATTTTTCGGCAATTTTAAGAAATTGCGAGAAAAAAATGTTACATGGTGTGATGACAAATATTTCTTGAAGTAATTCATGGTGTCTCATTTCAACGTGAATTATCTCATTTGCGTGAGTTAGATATTATTTTTCTGTCCCATAAGATTCAAATAGTGATTTTGGCATGCTATTACACAAAAATATGCTGTATAGTTTTTGCATTCGAGGAAATAGTTCTTGTAGGCCTACGTAATGTCTACAAGTTGAGTGGTAATTTCGCACAAATATAAATAATGAATTTATTTTCGTGGGCAGCCCTTTAATGTAGGGCAGTGTCTTCCAGTGGCCCACCACACCTCCGACTGTATAACATCCAGAACTCGTTAAAAAGTAGTGCACACTACCAAAATTATCAATAGAGCACAATTTATGTTACACAAGAAATATGCATATTTTATTTCGTAACACACTCTAGGCCCGCCTTACACAATATGTAATTTCTGCTTTTGGATGTTCGCAGTTAATCGAGCACTATTGAGATCAACGTTGGAAAATGCCAGTGCCCATACCTATCTGCATTGAGGTCACGCGGACTGGCATGCACCCAGTTAAGTTGGCAACGAAAAGTAGTACCTTTTCTTAACGCTGAGTTAAAAGTTTAAGGTTAACATCTGTGGTATCGAAATAATTTATTTTGCTTTCTGCTTTATTTAATGCATGCGAGGTTCACGAATGACCGTGGAAATATTTACTTTTCAAATAATTTAAGTTTTACTTGACCGATGCACGAATAAACTGATCAGGCACATTGCAATGTTAGTTTCGCCGGAAGAATACGAAATGTGCATACTAGTAGATCTTCAGAGGGTCTTTCAAAAATGCTGAGTTTACCCTGAACAGCAGCATTTACTTCTGTTACTTACATACGTGGAGATAACAAACGGCATTTTATTTTCTGGAACAGACGAGAAGAAAGAACACTTGTTTACAACCTCACGTTACCTGAAAAGCTAAGAGAACGCTGTAAAAAGCAGCCACATTGGCAGTTCCGCAGTTGGCAGGAGTTCGGCTGCAGTCAAACGTTAGCTGATTTTGATGCACCCTCAAATTTCTGGTATTGAGATATTTTATTCTTTACGATTAATGGACTTGGAATTTCTGAGAGCTGCTCGCGTATGGAAAATAATACGTAACGTACACATCCCGTACGATGGCCGTTTATGATCATTTACACGTAAGCAGAAAATCGTGTTTTCAACCAATTTTTACAATATTCGAAAGCCGAAGACAAAAATTCTACAAATTTGAAAACGAATCCTTTTTGTGTGGTTGTTAGGAGAAAGTTATTTGACATATTTTGTTAGACTTATTTGTAACGAGAGCAAGTTGATTATAATATATATTAGCCAACACTGGTATTAACTGTGAAATTAACTTGGCGTCGTTTCTTTTTGCATTAAGTTTAATTAGAGTAGGAAATCGCTATTTTTTTTTTATCACAAATGAACATATAAAGTGTGAGATAGTAAACTCGAGTGCCCGTAGTTTTGTCTGCCTGAGCTCGTGGGTATAACAGGAGTTTGTAACACGTACTACGCTGTTGGGCATGTCCAGGGGCGTACGGAAACCGCCCTCAGAACCGGGTCTTGGTGCAGGACCGGCTGGTTCTACCACAGGTGAACGCCGCTTTCCGCGGTTCCATATAAGCGCCTTCTCACGCCGTCACTCTCGACTAGACGTAAGTCATCACAACCAGCTCAGTAACTTCAGTCGCAGGCTGTTTACTGTGAACTCAGCGATTTTGAAAACCGCCCTTGCAAGCACAGCGAGATCGTGTTCAAACTAGCTTTTTTTTTTTTTTGGTTGAAGACGTGACCCGTCTTGTCTACAAAATCCATGACTTATTTTTCGTAATTTGCGTTTTGTCAACTTCGAATCTGACAAATTTGTATGTACAAATTACCAAATCGCCGCCATATTAGTTTTACCCCTTTGAAACGTTTAAATACATATACAGGCGAGGTTAATGGGATACATTAATGTGTATTGTACTCTCAATAATTATTTCACAAAGTGAGTTGCTGAAATATTCACGAAATAGGTATTTTATCGTGACACAATGTTTGTTAAATAACAGGTACGCATCATACTTGTTTTATTTTGTTTATTTTAAATTAAAAAATTGCCCAACAACTTTTGGGAATAGATACTATTTATTTTAAGACTTCGTGGACTTTTAATCTTGGAATAATAATGACAGGAAAATAATAGTAGTATGGCATGCTAGACAGTTGAATGTCGCGGTATTACGAGTAAAGCTTACAATATTCTTAATACAAATGACGAAACTCGAAACTAATTGGAACACGGTCCGAGTATTCTTGCACCATACGTGAAATTAGCACTGCCACGGGACTCGGCATTTTATTCATACGTCGGCCAAGAGAAACTCTAAAATTATCACGAGTGTGAATACTTTATGAATTTATTAATTGTGACACTTATATGTATTGAAATACAAAGAAATAATTTTAATATTCGCAAATGTTTAACTATCACATTTGTTTGAAGACTAAGACGCGGGACTACTTTACCTCCATCGCTACCAACTTTACTTGGCGCTTACCAGTCAGCGGGCCCATTAAATATATGCACGTAGGGATGGTGACATTTTTCAAAGGTTGGATTTGAAAAGGGCTCAAATAACCGTGAGCATCTTATTAAACAGTATTGCAATATGCGGTACATTCCTGTGACGTTCCCAGCTGCGGAATCTTATCGCCGTTGACGTGCCGATTTATCACACAGCTCTACCATGCTTCTGTGATGATGTGATACACTAACGGATTCCCATCCGACTCACGAGCTCAAGTGTTGCAAGTTTTTAATTTTTTTTGTTGGGCACTGTACTTAAGCCGAGCACGCTACTCGCAACCAGCGAACAAACGTACTGCGTGCTCGTTGATATCAGCATTAACCTCGTAACAAATCAGATTTCTCGCAAGGAATACACCCGAAACACCTTTTTGAGTACAGTCNATGTGATACACTAACGGATTCCCATCCGACTCACGAGCTCAAGTGTTGCAAGTTTTTAATTTTTTTTGTTGGGCACTACTTAAGCCGAGCACGCTACTCGCAACCAGCGAACAAACGTACTGCGTGCTCGTTGATATCAGCATTAACCTCGTAACAAATCAGATTTCTCGCAAGGAATACACCCGAAACACCTTTTTGAGTACAGTTACAATCATAAATGTATTTTCACGTGCAACATGCCCTTGAAATTGGACACGGAAGGTCTGAATGGTTCTGCATACGNCACAATCATAAATGTATTTTCACGTGCAACATGCCCTTGAAATTGGACACGGAAGGTCTGAATGGTTCTGCATACGAGACGCGAAGGGACTGTAGGTATGCATTTTGAGGAAGGAGCTTTATTCTTTGCACTGGCATGACAGTATTTTATCTGTCGTTGCGGCATGTAGATTGTTCCTCGTGAGGTTTTTTTTTTATCATTTTGCTGGCAAACCACCGGAGTGCGCATGAATAATTCGAACGTCGTGAGGATTTTGTTGGTGCGATGGATAACGTTCGTGCTCGACATCACGGCGTGTGGTTTGTTCCATTTTATAGGACTTAGGTGTATTTCGTGTGGGCCTGTTTTATCTCGCAGTTTTTGCTTTATGTGAGTAAGCATATTCGTGTGGCGTTCGTACCACAGCTGGCAGTTCTGTATGGATCGGCTACTAAAATCCCGGTCCATCGAAATCGGTGACAGCATGCGCATTACTTCGTTGCCAAATTTAAGTTTTTCTTTGGTTTCTATTTTAAGATTACTGGTCATAAATTCCACTTTCTTTGTCAGGAGATGTGAAATAGAGAAACTGAGTTCACACTGACTCTTGATGTCACTAGGGCCGCGGTGGTGGTGTGGTTAGACTTATCTCCTACCAAGGTGAATCCTGCTTAGTTATAGATACTTTCCGACTACCCACCGCATATATTTCCGCTTCGTGTAAACAAAGCTAACACAAATGTACAAAAAAACACCAAAAGTAAAATGAGGCACCATACTCGTGCGCTGAACAGACGGTTGAAAAATACGTATTTTTATACATAACAATGCAACGTATTTCCACCAGTTTTACATGAAAGGAAATTGCCAAAACTCAATGAAGTAATCTTTTACGTGAGAACTATTTCGTATACAGGATGTCCATTCACAGGGAAAAGTCAAAANCAAAACTCAATGAAGTAATCTTTTACGTGAGAACTATTTCGTATACAGGATGTCCATTCACAGGGAAAAGTCAAAACATTTCTTGTGACGGGGACATTTCTGGGAAATAGGGAATTCTTCATCTGGATCAGGAAAATGTAAATAATTGCTTCTCTGCGAAAGTTTTTAAGGCGTGTTAATGCAGTATAATGCAATTATAAGCACATGCATTTTAAAATTTCATTTTTTGAGTTTTTGAACTAACACTAATACATCTTTGCCAAATGACATAGGGCCTACACGTACAAAATAAAGTATTTTCGTGTTTTTTAATAGGCGTTCGTACGAGAAATGTAAATTAGTTGGAATGAAATGTTGGCCCAGTTTGCTTGGTCTGGCAAGATTCTGCCTGGAAAGTAGCGGAAGTCAGGAAATTCCAGAAAGGAATTTAAGTGTCATCCTGTATAGTTATTACTAGCATAACTAATTTCTATTTCGTGTTTATTGACCATAAGATAAATATAATCGATGTGGGGAAAAAAAAATGAAATTCTTATTTCGGTACCAAAAAATTTGGCATAGTTCTTTAACGTTAACGGAAGTACGAAGAAACTGTTTCGGCATTTAATTTAAAAAGTGTGAAGTTGCCATGAACAGACTGTACGTACGTATAGAACCTGAGCGTGGTCGCANGCGAAGGAAACACGAGCAGCGCTGCTGACTCGCGCGCTGACACACGTGGTCTTGTTGCTGACGGCTCGGCCGCACAGGTGTGTGCGGGAGGGAGGAGGTGGTGGGTGCGCTGTCAGCTTTCTGCGTACTTCCGGCACGCCACCGTTGCCAACCCGCGCTCGCCGTTCAGCAACTACCCTTTAAGGTCATTCCAGACGATCGAACATTAATCGAATTCATTTTACACTGCCTTTCAATGAATTGCGTGAGTGAGTGTGCGAAGAGATTTGGGCGATGAGGGTAGTTGAGGTGAGTATGGAGCAGCGCCGGAATGCAAAGGGTGGAGGAAGCGGGAGATCCCCGAGAAAGCCCGCCGACCAGCGGCAGCGTCCGACACGATTCCCACATGCGAAAATCCGGGGGCGACCCCGCCGGGAATCGAACCGGGTTCGCCTTGGTGGGAGGCGGGCATGCTACCTGCTCAGCCACCGCAGCCCCCTTCAATAAACTGCATTCGATAAGATTTAGCGTCTCCACGTGGAAATTTATCACATCTTTTTTAACGAAACCAGTTTAATAAATTTCCAAAAGTAAATTTTTAGAAGTTAACTACGACCTGCCACTACACGGGAATAAATGGGTAAGACGCAACGATTCTTCTTCATTTTATTGTGCATTTTCTTATTAAAAAATATGCGTCCTTATTTTGTAAAACTTNTAAGACGCAACGATTCTTCTTCATTTTATTGTGCATTTTCTTATTAAAAAATATGCGTCCTTATTTTGTAAAACTTGAAATGTGCGCACACAACTCTGTTATTGTGAGATTATTTCTAATAATACTACTGTCAGAAAAGTTGTGATAGGCCATTGAAAATTTGGATTCAAGAAAATATAGGACATGTTCTAAACGAAAATATTGAAGGAAAACAAAACATTCAAGAAGTTTAAAAAGAAAACTGCCGCCTTGATGACGTTTTCTAGACGTCATATAGCAAAAAAAAACCGGTNACATTCAAGAAGTTTAAAAAGAAAACTGCCGCCTTGATGACGTTTTCTAGACGTCATATAGCAAAAAAAAACCGGTGAACTTGGCTAATTCTTTCGAAGACAGACGAGGCTTTAAACCCGCGTGCACCTTAACACTTTCCACACTAGCCATATCTACTGGTATCATTATTTCCAGCAGGCTTGGTGGGAATCATTTACTATGTTCCTGTGNTTTTCCACACTAGCCATATCTACTGGTATCATTATTTCCAGCAGGCTTGGTGGGAATCATTTACTATGTTCCTGTGAAGACACGAACACTAGCTGTTGCATTGCTTACGTCACGTCTCCAATGCCCACTCGGAACTCACCGCGTGCCCATTTTCTGATTGGTTGCGCGTGGCTCTGGGAATGGGCACTGACCCGATTCGCTACCGCATACTGTGGAAGGTTCGCTATTGGCTGGGCTGCAGGCAGCGAGTAGCTCACCAGGCGCTGATTGGCGAACTGCTTCCAGACATTTCGCTGTCGTGTGCGATTGCTAGAGACCTGAAAAATTCGCGAGTTCAATGACCTGTAGGCCATACTACATTGTCTTATGTAAAAATAATGCAAATATCACTGTTCGTTGGTTGCTTGTTGTATTAGCGGAAGACGGCGATTCGGTCTGCAATTTATTGTGTTTGTTATTGGCTCAGAGTTGTCCAGGAGGTGTAAACTAACGGTAGGGCCAATGGAATAAGCCATACAAACAAACGTACGAGGTTTTGAATTCTAGCTGGTCCCGAAATGAAACCGCGAATTTTTCATGTCTCTAGCGATTGCGAGTTCGCGGTATAATGTTATATGATGTAAGGTTGTTTCACCTCTGTAGTCTTAAAAAGTTCAAAAGTGGCGCGCGTCGCCAACTACGCCAACCGCATGCCAGCAGCATGACGCGGCGTCGCAACGCCGATAAGCGACGTTACAGTTGGCAACCCTGCCAGCAGGAAGTCTTGTCTCGGCATGCGATAGCCAATCGGGAACCAGGCAAGTCATTGCCAATAAGCGACTGCGTGCCCTTGCATCGAAGAAACCGTCGTCCCATTTCGTGTCTGTATTTCTTATCTGTTCTACGCTTGGACCACGGTGGGAAAGCGGGGTAGAGTGCGCGTACGAGCTGCACAGTACGGACTCGCCATACACAAACATCGGACTGCTTTATTGCCAATAGCACTACAGGAAATAAGGATTCGAAACCAGAACACAGTTTATGTAAACACATGCCCTGGAATTTCTGAGCACTTCCTCTGGCCTAGTTTTAATGCAGCTGGAATATATTCAAGTTAGTCTTAGATATTTTATCCACACAAATGGGTGGATATATTGAAAATTAAAGTGTAAACAAACACTTTCATCACAGACCGTGTTGACTGTGACGGTTGCAATGGTGATTGGTTATTAAATGTTTGGTGGGACTTGCGCAGAAGACGAAAATCTCTATTATAGTAAATTTACGGTTACTTCCAACTTTTCCGAAGCCCTGCTAAAGTACTAATTTCAGGATATTTCTCCGCCTGGTGCAAACAAAGTTTTAACAAGTCTAAAAATTTACACCAAAGGCACAACGCACCACATTCTCGCACACTAACTTTAACAATATATATATTCCATAAGAACTAATTATTACTAGACATTACCAACACACCTACTTTCTCCCTGTTTTATTCGTATTAATTGTAAATTAAATAATATATAGATAAAAAAAACACAAGCAAAAGTTCAATTTAACCAAATCAAGGTACTTTTATGTTACCGCAAGCATAAAACGTTTGTGATACAGGAAACAAGTAAACACGTTGTATATGGAGTGATTTTTCGAAGGTTCGTTTCAAAAAGCGTGATCGTTCCAACGGAAACTTGGGGAGAGTACAGTAGTTTTGAGGACGCTGATTTTTGTGAATAGTTTTTCTAGTGTGCGTTCAAGCAACGTCACTGGAATGCTGATACAAGAGTGCGTTTCACTTTCACGAATCTATCGTTCTCGCACTTGGCCGGTTTACGTAGGTTCCACCGCAAGCGTTCTGGCGGTCACCAGATAAGCTTAAGTCACACCACATTACCGAGAACCACTCGGCAGCTATAGTTCGTCGTTTTCGTGCGCGCCAGCTAACCCTGTGCATGACTAAGGAGGGAAAATTTGCCAGTGATGTANAGCTATAGTTCGTCGTTTTCGTGCGCGCCAGCTAACCCTGTGCATGACTAAGGAGGGAAAATTTGCCAGTGATGTAAGTTCAGTACCATCGAAGTCGTGATCGCTGTGTCGTCAGTCAGCTGCGAATGCGGCCTTGGTTCCCGTCTGAGCTCAGCCTCTCAAGCGAGACAGCTCATCGACTGGTCATGGTAGCAGCCAGGCCTGGGGGGTTTTTTCAAGGACTGCTCTGGCGTGTCTGCGAGCCCAGGTCTCGAGTAATAAACCCTAGACNAAAATTTACACCAAAGGCACAACGCACCACATTCTCGCACACTAACTTTAACAATATATATATTCCATAAGAACTATTTATTACTAGACATTACCAACACACCTACTTTCTCCCTGTTTTATTCGTATTAATTGCAAATTAAATAATATATAGATAAAAACACAAGCAAAAGTTCAATTTAACCAAATCAAGGTACTTTTATGTCACCGTAAGCACTAGATGTTTGTGATACAGGAAACAACCAAAAACGTATATGGAGTGATTTTTCGAAGGTTCGTTTCAAAAAGCGTGATCGTTCCAATGGAAACTTGGGGAGAGTACAGTAGTTTTGAGGACGCTGATTTTTGTGAATAGTTTTTCTAGTGTGCGTTCAAGCAACGTCACTGGAATGCTGATACAAGAGTGCGTTTCACTTTCACGAATCTATCGTTCTCGCACTTGGCCGGCTTACGTAGGTTCAACCGCAAGCGTGCTGGCGGTCACCAGATAAGCTTAAGTCACACCACATTACCGAGAACCACTCGGCCNCTGGCGGTCACCAGATAAGCTTAAGTCACACCACATTACCGAGAACCACTCGGCAGCTATAGTTCGTCGTTTTCGTGCGCGCCAGCTAACCCTGTGCATGACTAAGGAGGGAAAATTTGCCAGTGATGTAAGTTCAGTACCATCGAAGTCGTGATCGCTGTGTCGTCAGTCAGCTGCGAATGCGGCCTTGGTTCCCGTCTGAGCTCAGCCTCTCAAGCGAGACAGCTCATCGACTGGTCATGGTAGCAGCCAGGCCTGGGGGGTTTTTTCAAGGACTGCTCTGGCGTGTCTGCGAGCCCAGGTCTCGAGTAATAAACCCTAGACGTGACCACAGATAAATCAACACAGAAGCGAAACAACCGCACACGTCAGCAAAATGGCGTCACTGGTCAGCGACAGGGTGAAACGTCGATTCGCCAATCAGCGCCGGGTAACCTACTCGCGAGCCGGCAGCCCAGCCAATAAGAGTTGAGTTGAGAGTTTTGGACGACACGAGTTTGAAATATATTTCGTCGAATTATGTGAAAAAATAATTCAACAATACCCTGCGACATTTTTGTAGGTTTTTAAAATTAATATCCAAACTCCCAAGGTTTGAAGTTGTGTTTTATTTGAATATGAATCTTGTTAATGTACATTTCATTTTGAACACCTATACATCACTACTTTATCACGAAGTTTAGTTTGTATCACTAACAACCGCTGTTTTGTAACCACGTAAAATAAAACTGTACTAATTAATCTAGGAACTCTTTCCTTAGCCGCGTATTCTCTGCTTGTCTAATGTACGTCGGCGGTGCACTCAGAATAGCCAACGTAATACTAATTTTTGTTCGTTCGTGCGTCAGCTGATACAGGATTTTCAATAAGGCACGTTGTTTCTTTTCGTGTATTCAAGTTGCCTCTCACCGACTCATGCGTGATCTTGCCAAGTTATGAGACAGAGTAGTATCATCCAGACTTCCAAGTTATTGAAGTTGTATTCTCTTGGGTGAAGTCCAAGGTTGGGGGGGGGGGAGCTTCGTACCATAGGTCTCAGTGATTACACCTGGTTAATCTTAGCTTGATGATGGGTTTGTTGAGCGAAGGCCGGTTTGGATGGCCCAAGGCGGCGTAGACACGTAATTCCGCGGCGATCTGCTCCTAACCAGTATGGAGATTAAGAGGACACCACGACCTCCAGTCCTCAACCCGGGCAGGGAAATATTCCATAATACCTAAAAAAAAAAATTGCTGGAACCTGGAATCGAACTCATAGGTGGTTAATTGAATAATTTTGGACGTCTTGATTGGTTATTATTTCAGCTGGGATATGTATTGCTGCGTCACATGTTAGAAATGAGGTAGGTGGGATTTTATGCAGATAGCGTGGTCAGTAGAGACGGGGTAAAAGTTAAACTGAGAGACAGGAACGGGAGAGTAATCGGCCGTGGCCTGTAGTCGAGGAACCACCCCAGCATTCGCCTGGGGAGTGATTTCGGCCGACCGTGCAAAACCGAAATCAAGATGGCGGGACCGGGAATCGAGACCCGTGCCTTCCTGAATGATATTTCAGTGGTTCTGCACGTGAATAATAAACGTTGCCGTATCTTCATGGCTAGATTCCACGTGTTTGATTGGAGTTGCGGCTGTGGGATTTTAACGCCTACTTTTCAGGTTCTCTGTCACGTTTACTTTATGTACCCCTGATCTCGTCGGAAAGTCTTCAGTCGCGGGCCGTTAACGTTGTAGGCCACAAGAGGAGAAGCATGTGCAAAAGGATGCCATACTAGCATTCGCGAGCTCAAGTGTAAATGTTAGGATAGTAGGTTGTCATCGGGGATCTACACTCTTAAAAAATGCCGTGTATTCGCGGAAATTTTACAAAATATGTACAAAAACGCGTTCCGCAATGACGAAAAACTGAGCTGAGATCCGTAAATACACTGTAAAAAATTTCTCGTAAAGTTCCTATAGTGTAATGGAAGTTTTTAACCTATACAGTATATGGAAATAATACTACACGTCGGTGACTTTTATGCCCTTACACATCGTAACGATGATATGCTTCAACCCTTGAACCCTATGCATTTAACTGGTTCCTGAACAACTGTAGGAACGTTACCATGCACGTGTAGGAAAATAATTTACCATTCCCGCTTTGATACTGTACGTATACTCTGATGTGGTAACTTTACAAATAATTTCTTAAGAGTGCACGACATGCGGACTGTCGGTAGCATCAGACACCTATAACATTAAATTTGAAACACTCGAAACACGACTAGAAACGGGAAGATTAACATATTCAGATTTGTGCAAATCTCATAGACAACAGAAAGTTCGTAAAGGTGAGTGGTGTCACTTCCTGCGTAATGTAATTTTTTTTAAACCAAGAGTAGTGGAAAAAGTAACTTGCTAATAAACCTAGAGGTTCCGTGAATTCACGCTGAAGTTCCGTGAAATTTATGTAATGACTTATTGGAAAAAATATGTGTATACATACGAGGGCTGATTCAGAAGTCATGGCAAGCATTGTGTATCTGCCAAAAATGACCAAACATAAAAAATGAAACTATGCACAATTGAGAGTTAACGACATGTACGTTTTAAAGGTGGCACCACATGGGTCATGGATTGCAGGAATGTTCAGCAAAGGAACAAATACACAAATGGCTGCTTGGAATCACAGTTTGATATATTCCCGTACAAACTGTTTACAATCATGTGAACGGGTACGTATCGTAGGTGTACGAGCTGTTTAATATCCTCCAAAGTAGTCTCCGAGGTTGTCCACGGCTCGTTGCCAGCTATGAGGCACACATCGTCGCAGCTTTTCGACGAGAGGTGGCGCACATTGACGGATGTCGTGCAGCCGATGGTATTTCCCGCCTGCCTCATCGCTGGCGACGAACCGTGGACAACCTTGGAGGAGACTACTTTGAAAGATGTCAAACAGCTCGTACGCGTAAGATACGTACCCGTGCACAAGAGTGTATACAGTTTGTACGAGAATATATCACGTAAGTCGTGATTTCAAGCAGTCATGTTTGTCTTTGTTCCCTACCGGGAATTCCCGCATCAATGCCCCATGTGATGTCACCTTTAAAAACGTACATGTCGTANTTTGTCTTTGTTCCCTACCGGGAATTCCCGCATCAATGCCCCATGTGATGTCACCTTTAAAAACGTACATGTCGTACACTTTCACCTGTACATAGTACGTTTACTGTGTTGGATCATTCTCGGGAAATAAAATAGTTACTATGACTTATGAATCAGCCCATCTATATCGTGCCAGTAATTTTACTGAGAGGTCTGGAGAATTTCGTTACTAGCTTTTTCCCGCAAATGGTTTTTTTTCCACACAGGACATGCATGTCAAATTCGCAACCCCTGGCTCTTATTTGTACTGCCCATGCTTATTTTTGGGATATGGTGGAATACAACTCGCGTTCAGGGTGTTCGTAAANCTGGCTCTTATTTGTACTGCCCATGCTTATTTTTGGGATATGGTGGAATACAACTCGCGTTCAGGGTGTTCGTAAATTAAACGTAAAATTGTTGCGCGACGTAGCTTTTATGAGGTTTATACTCGTACAACAGGCAATTGGAACAGTCTGTCTGTCTTATGAATTTCAAAAAATACATTTTGTTAATAGTATTTCACGTTCCTAAAGTCTAGCGAATCCAATGCAAGAAGCCACCCACAGACGAACATTTGGTAGCCAAGAAATTATGCCAGACTTCTAGTAGTATTTTGTATATGTATGCATGCTTTCCTAACTCCATGATTCCGTTATGTAATTTTAAATTAGAATAATATTTTTTCACTATTAAACCCAACAGTATGTGTTCTGTTGATTACACTTGATAGGGACCGCGTTGGTGTAGTGGTTAGACTGCTCGCCTCCTAGCTAGGTGAACCTAGTTCGATTCCCGGTGGGGTCGCTCCCGGATTTTCGCATGTGAGAATCGCATCGATGTCGCTGGCGGGCGGGTTTTCTCGGGATCTCCCGTTTCCCCGACGCATTTTCATTCCGGCGCTGCTCCGTATTCTCCTCGCTTCACCCTCTTCAGCCGCCCAAATTTTCCCACTTCACGTTACGTTTGATGGGCCACACGCACAAGTTTCCGTTTGACACCCCTGGCGTGGGACGTTGCAGGAAGTCATGCTTCCTGTGTTCTGTGGGCCCGGTAGCTGCCCTAGGGATACCCCCTTCCCTCGAAAACTTAACCTCGCCAGCCAGATGCCGTGGCACGCCCCTGGCGTTTTGCTCTCTGGAGCGTGCACTGCGGCCTTCAACTAGTACACTGCCGTGCTTACGTAACGGCCTTTCCGTTCCAACCGACAGCCTTCGTGCCTTCGTGTTTCAATGTCGCGCGCCTTTTTATACCTTTATCTCTATTTCACTTTTATTTGTGCTACTGGTGGATGGTTTGTATTTAGTTTATAGAATTTCCTAAATTGTCAATTTCATATGATGTCCTTATAAGAACTGTTAATATGTACTAATATCGATGTCTCAGTACGATAGTGCTACATATAAACGTGTATCATTATCGACACCTGAGTACAACACGGTAGTGATACAACTCAATATGCTGTTTTTCAGGAGGGACAGTTTTGTATTAAAAATGTCTTAACTCCATTGCGTTGTCGTGCTATAGTATCCCACGCAAAATTATAACCGTCAGTATTTAAGATGTAAATCTTTTACACGTAACATATATTTCTGTACACTGCGTGTTGTAAAGTACTGGATTACATTTNGTATTTAAGATGTAAATCTTTTACACGTAACATATATTTCTGTACACTGCGTGTTGTAAAGTACTGGATTACATTTTTTTTTTTAGTTGTAACACAACTGTACTGTGAGGTATCGATGTGTAGAACTGTATCATTTTTCTTAAAAAGATAAAACGTGTGAGTGTAATTTTTTAAGTACATTTATCAGGACAACTTCGTGTTACCTACTTAATTTAATTTATAATTGATACTCTAAGATTCTCTGCCCATAACTTTGTCCTACATAATAAAACAACCTGTAATAATTCATCAAGCTGGAGGACTTAATTTTAAATTGAAATGTGTGTCACGCCTAATTTAAATGATACAAAGTTACCCCATGAGTATATGGTGATTTTTTTGTTATTTTGGAACATCTCGCTGAATATTTAATACTGTACATTTTTCCTGCATTCTTCAATGACTTCAAAGGAAGAGAAGGCATTATGCTCCCTGCATTCACTTTAAAACAAAGCTACATTTACACCTGTGCCTACTGTTCTCCTGTGAGTGGTTGTAATATTTCCGATGTTTCTTCAGCCTTTTAATTGAAATGTATTTACCACACTGGATAAATTATCTATGGTTAAATGTGATAACATGTTCACATCACAGCCCATCAAATTAAAACACATGCGCCCTCGGTTACAGTGCGATGAGCCAGGTTGGTTACAATAACAACTAGGTTCCAGCCCCGGTGAATCTTAAGTCTCGATTTATCACATGTAGGAAACAAAGCGGACGTTGCCGATGGAAAGTGGGTTATTTCGGAATTCTTTCGTTTCCCCGCCATTTCGCGTTATAATCTGTGTAGCGGGTACTTATGGCTATATGGATATAAATGTTTGTGTCAGCCAACAAAAGGCTTGTTTGTTTCGGATTCAATAGGGGTATTTATTTAATTAATCACTTTACAAATAAGCGTAATAATTTTTCCTCTGGCCGAAATTTGAAACCCATGTGCAAATCACTTGAAGTATTCTAGTACTCTTCGCTGTAGGTAACAAGATTATTCACTGATCACTAATTACCCAATAATTATACCAATTATCCTCATCTTCGAACCAAGGACCCAGCACTATACAGTTATACAGCATACATCACCCTCTCACCACCCCTCTTCATCCCTTCTCAAAACACCTCCATCCCTCGTCGACGTCATATTTCTCCAGAATGGCGCCTAGGCGCTACATCAACAAAAAGGGCACCCACCAAGCAAACTGCCAATCTCTGCTCGCCAAACAGGCCTCATGGGAGTAAACTAACAGCGCCACTCACACCTCGTACACTCGCAGAGAGGGAGACCCGTAAACACTTTGGGGTGTTGTGTAGTTGTGTTAGCATTTGAGATATAGTAGTGCAAAGCGAGGAAGTAAACATGTATGATTAGCTGAGCAGATTTTCTCCACACATAACACAGCAAATATAATACAGTGCGATAAATGTTCCATTATATTATACACATGATACCATTAATTGTATCGAACATGCTAGCATTCATCTGGTGAAAAATGTCAGCAAATGGAGGTTTTGACGCCGTAAGCTTGCTGTGCGTAGGTTTCTGATTTAGATGTAGGGTAGTATGTGAAGGTGTGTGATGTACATGTCCGTACAAGATATGTGCAGTGTTGTAGTTTGGAGGTTATAGTTTCAAATGTAGATAATCCTTTTAACATTCGCATTTATCAACTTTTTTAATAGATGAACTTTTTGGTCTATAAAGTGCTTGTTTACACCTATTCGTAATAGAGCGTATGAGCAGAGTTTCTATCACTTTTCTTGCACAAACAACAAGTTGTTAATTCAGATGTGTCAGTAGTAGTAAAAAGTGTTACCTACAGAAAATGTAGTTTCTGATCACACACTGCATCAGTCAAATAAATGAGTATACTCATAATTTGGATGAAGTGTTAAGGTGTTAATCCAAAAATGCCCAATTTTAGCCATTAATAAAATACAAAACTTACATCTATTTGTTGATCTCTTAAAAAGCAAGAAACCAGCAACATAAACTATCATACAGTTTTAAAAGACATGCCTATCTCTGGTTCATTGAACAGAAAAGAAAATTCATTATTTTCAGCAGTGGGTAAATGGATCCTTGATTTAATTGTAAGCATACCAGCCTCTTTTCCTTTAATACTTGTATTCGATCCTGCATGTTATCGTTCTCCAAAATGTTTCTTTGTACCCACACAAAAAAAAAGTTTCACTGCATGTTGGCCTCTTGGCCATGCAAATACTTATCTAAATAAAGTTAAACAGATAAGGAAAAAAAGGTCTAAAATTTATCCACACTTATGACAGTGTGTTAAGTTGTTTGTTGTATGTTATTTTAAAATGTTTGTTCTTGACCTTTCCATGCTCGTTTCAATCACACAAATCCTAATTGTTAATTTTTTCTCTTTGTTATACTGAAAGTACTTAGATTTTTGGATTTAAGAAAGATGCTCCCCTTCCATTTGTAAGAATATTTTTTAACAGTATACAGTGTTTGCTTGTAATATTTTGAAGTGGATTTTAATATGTTATTTTGCAATTTTAGAGTTTCCATTTATTGAGAATTTCTGCCTGTGTGTTTCAGACTAAGAAGAATAACCCTAACCATATCAAGAGGCCAATGAATGCCTTCATGGTGTGGTCGCAGATTGAGAGACGCAAGATATGCGAACAGCAACCTGACATGCACAACGCCGAGATTTCCAAGAGGCTCGGCCGCAGGTGGAAGACGCTGACAGAAGAAGAACGACAGCCTTTCATAGAGGAGGCCGAGCGGCTAAGACAGTTGCACATGCAGGAGTATCCAGACTACAAGTACAGGCCCAGGAAGAAAACAGTCAAGTCTTCGCCTAAAGTTTCCCCGAAGAAAGGAAGAAAAAATTCTACTTCTGTTCAGAGGAACGATTCCAATAACAATCACCACTCACCTGCCGCGAAAGACCGAACCACTGCACAAATCCCTGTTGCTCGCGCACGTGTTACCCATACCTCATTTAGTGGTCATAACCGATTCAAAGCTCGTTTAAGCATCGATAAAAAATCCAAAGACATTGTTCGCAGTAACCGTTCTTCTTCATACCATCAGTATGCACCGTCGCCCCCAACTGCCACAGCTAAAGTTCCGTCCAGTCCCTCGTGTATAACGCCCAACTCTCCAGAAAGTGCATCCTTCTATGACGATGCCAGTATGCTGATGGAAGCAAAATTAAATGCTGCTGTAATGGCGGTATCACGTAAAGTCAATGCTACCTTAGATGAAGATTACGAACACACTTTCACAGAAAGGAGGCCCAGAGAAACACTGAACTACAGCGCAAAACTGGAGGTTTCCAGCTTCGATAGCACAGAACTGAATGTTAAGTTGGAGCCAATGGACTATGATGATATCACAATAAAGGAAGAGCCAATTGAATGTGAATCTGAGACTGCTGGTATTAGAGATTTAAGGCCTGGAGAAAACCCTAGTTTAGCAGACCTCGACTCACTCACGGATCTCCTCCAGATTACGCCCGATTTCAAGGTTGACTTGGACACCTTTACATCTGATGATCTCGAGTCGTTCGACACTACGAGTTCCAGTTCTGGATCTCATTTTGAGTTCTCGTGCACACCTGATGTGGTTTCCGACATGCTCTCTGGAATTGGTGTTCATGATAATTGGATGGATACAACTTTTGCCAGTTTAATCAACTGTTGAACTGTTTACTTTTTTTTACTGAGACCCAGTGTGTGAATTTAAATAAATTTGAATTTTACAACAGTGACAGGGAATTACAGAATACTTGCATAATAAACTGGCCATACAAGATGTAGGAGTGATCACACAAGACCGCAGTGAATTTGGGAAAACTTTCAGAAAAATTTCAGGAATGTTATACTACTGGAAATATTTCAAGTAGGCTTGTGTTATAAATATGGAAAAGGTAATTTTGTAATGCATGTCAACTTTCAATTCGTGGGAAAAGGTTTTTTACAACAGTTTGTGATATACCATTGTGCAACATAGACAGTGTCATTTCTTTTCAGATAAATAGGTTGTGATCACTCTGTAGGCCTCATGCATATTCTGCCACAACTGACCAGTGTTGAAAAATTCACTCAGTAAAGTTTGATCTCTTATATTATATATATTGTAAATGTTTTAATATGTCAAGCCTAGTTCCAGTGAAGGCAGTTTTAAACCACTAAATAGTGCCTACAGATCCGATTATCCAGGATCTTTCGTACAAAATAATTATGGAAGGTAACTGCACAGGGCCAAACTAAATTATCTCCATAGCACAAATTCCAGGGATAATATACCAGGCTGTGATGACCCTAATTCCATGACTAAATGTTAATTGCTCCATTCAAAAGCTTAGTTTTCTTAATAAAATCTATGTATAACTTGGTGTATGGAAGATGATTTGTGCACTTTTACTTCTACACCACAGTGTGGTCCAACATCACATTATTTCTGCTGTATCAGAACTGTCCTCACATATCATACACGAGTCGTGGAACCACTGTTGTAAATTGGCGCCAAGACTCTCTATGATAACTTTTATGAATAAAGTTTGAGTTTTGTAATTAGTTTATTACATTATTATGTACTTAAAAGTGAGCATTATGTAACTATCAGCAAGTTATAACTTTTGCAAAATTTTAACAGCACTTTTTATTTAATGTTATTTTAATTTTTGTGTAAAAAGTATTTGTGTGATATGAGTTAATGAAGTAGAAAAGTGTGGAGTTATGTATCCATTTGATATAGATATCCAAATTAATATTTCCATATTTGATGACTATAGAGGTGTAATTTGTAATAATTAGTAATCTAGCATTAATGCTATGTATTTTTTCTTTAAAAACAAGGGTCATGNTAACAGCACTTTTTATTTAATGTTATTTTAATTTTTGTGTAAAAAGTATTTGTGTGATATGAGTTAATGAAGTAGAAAAGTGTGGAGTTATGTATCCATTTGATATAGATATCCAAATTAATATTTCCATATTTGATGAATATAGAGGTGTAATTTGTAATAATTAGTAATCTAGCATTAATGCTATGTATTTTTTCTTTAAAAACAAGGGTCATGGGATTTTGAAAACCTCTGTAAAATATGTTTTTATCAGGCATNTGGGATTTTGAAAACCTCTGTAAAATATGTTTTTATCAGGCATAAAGCAAAATTTTGTAAAAATTGACGGTTGAGTTGTGTATTTAGCTGAAAAAAGATTTTATTTCCCTAGTTATGTGTGCTAGGTTGTTAAAATGTCTCAGGCGAGTTATTCCAGCCAACTCTGACGTGGCGTGAAAGTCAGTGCTCTTTTACCATCATTTTGTAATTTTTTGAAATGTGGGAAAAGTTTGTTTCTCTGTTTCTTTAAACTTCCTTTTCAGGAAAGGAAGTAAATTATACGCTTATGTAACTCAATTGTGTTATAGTTGAAACTAATAGTCATTTGTATGTTAGCCAAGTAGTTTCATAACTTGAAAAAAGTAGACAACAAACTTGAGGTATATAATTTTACTGTTCGGACACCACAATTTTGGGGGCTTTTCAGAACTGTGGTTGTTTATTTTGTTTTCATGTGGAAACTGATATATGTGATATAAAATACTATGACTGTTGATACTGTCTTCTTTGATGTATTTGTTTTATTGTAAGTACTTTGTGTTAAGGAAAGTACATTTGGAATACTTTTGGCCCTTATCAGCCAATCGTGATGTCAGTAAGTGTCAAGTGAATGGGTTTGCACCAAACTTTTGTCTAGTAATACAGTTCGACAGTGATTAGAACAGAAGTGCTTTGGAAGGATTTTGCATGACAGATGAGTTAGCAGCTTGTACAGTCAACAGGGACAGTGTGTGTGGTGTTTTACTTCATTTTGTATACTTAGTTTTTTACAGAATGGTAATGTGTTTTGTACACAGGACACACTTACTTCACCTGGCATTATGTATATTGATATTTTCTTTCCATTCACCAGGTGACATACTAAANTACACAGGACACACTTACTTCACCTGGCATTATGTATATTGATATTTTCTTTCCATTCACCAGGTGACATACTAAACTTGGTCAGTTTATAGTTGTAGTTTTTCCAGCATGGTAAATCGATTTTCATCATGTAAATCTATACCGATCACATGTATGTTCACACCTCATGTGGTATTGACTTGCCACGATAAATTTACTGGTTAACATGCAGCCATCATGACTGTAACTTTNTGTTCACACCTCATGTGGTATTGACTTGCCACGATAAATTTACTGGTTAACATGCAGCCATCATGACTGTAACTTTTTTGTAATATAGTTGTGCTGAATCTGTCAGGCACATTCTTATTTCTGTAAATCCTCATAATGGCATGTGCCATTGTTGTTTCTAAGTCAGTTTGTATTCTACAGTAATGTTACAAGTAATAGATCATATTTATTATTCCATTACAGCATATTTTTGTGTAATATTTGTTTATCTTGATTGTTTCTTTTATGCACTTTGTTAATAAGAATAATTATTTCTATGCTTTCTTCTAGTTTTCCTCTTTATTTGTTGCGTTGTTGTGAGCGACCTCACATCTGAAAATATTTTAAGGTAATTTATGAAACATATTGGCAATATTTTTGCATATAATGTGAAATGTAAGTGTAGTGTAAAGTAACAGTAACATCCATTTTGTAAACAGCCTATGTATGATAATTCTTATATATATTATATAATTATAGTTGATCCTGTGTACATTTTGTATTGTACTTTGTTTATAAATACATGATGGTATGTATGTACCACCCCATTTTTTACATAGTTCTTCTTTATTCCTGTATTTGAGGTTCATTTTTTATTCTTCACTGAATATTCATGTATATATAAGTACCATATTGTGTAAATTTTCAGTATGACAAAATATAGTGGCACACAAATGATTAATGTTAATCATGCGTTGATGTATTCACATACATACAAATTCATGTGATTATACAATTTTAATACTGATTTAGATTACATGCATTAAATAAAGGCACTCCAGAGGTAGGAAATGCATCTAATAGTACTCTTGACAATGGCACACTGCAGTAGTTTGTTGAAATACACAAAACATTTTGGGGCAGAATTTCATGAGATTTTTATTTATTTGAAGTTGCATTAATATTATTCATAATCGGAAGAATGTATGTACCTTCAAACATGGTATATCACCTATAATTGGTTAGCATGTAAAGAACAAACTGTTTACTTCGCCAGTTGCCTTCCAGTAAATTAATAAATGTCTTTGTGCGGGAATTTGTAATTTACAAAAACATCTTATACATTTAGTTATAATGGAACTGTCTTTCTGTTTAGTGGTGCTGTTTGAATGCTGGTAAAATTATTTCATATTTGGGAACTAACAATCGAGAGGACTTGTGAAGTTACCTTGTCATGTCCTTACCTGCATCAATAACTTAGAAGACCAACCTAAGGCAGAGACACACTGGCATTTTTGTATTTCCATGTAATCTAATTTCTGTATTCAGTATTATAAAACCAAGCACAGATAACATCCTAAAAGTTATTTCGAAATCACAGAGCGTCTTGACAATTATTTAGTAATTCTGACATTTTCCTCGTGTTACTCGTTTCACACCTACGGCCATAATCAAAGATTCCCTCATTTAATAATTTTTGTCCCATGTGAGAAAATATGGATGTAACTAACATCTTGTATACTTCAAAAATGCTGTTTATTTGTCCTCTATGTCATACCAAGTTTATTTAGAAATGTTTGTGAAAAAATGCATGATNACTTCAAAAATGCTGTTTATTTGTCCTCTATGTCATACCAAGTTTATTTAGAAATGTTTGTGAAAAAATGCATGATAGGAATAAATCTACCTAAGGGTGAAAATATTTTTAGCTGGGGTATAATTTTACAATAAAGGATATTGGGGAGTTGGGCATTTTTAGTAAAAGCAATCAAAAGTTGCAATGTGCATCCAGGTCTGTTTTAAACATTGATAATGTGGTTCTACACTATTAACAAGACAACTGCACAAAAACGATCACAGTTAAGTTCCTTTTGTGGTTAAGTCCAAACAGGATATGCTTTACTTATCCTAAAATTAAATTTTAAGCAAAGACTTTCTTCCTGGGCCTTTCAATACCCTATTTCTAACTACTTATAGCATTTTTATCTCTCCTTCCCCAAATTNACTTCAAAAATGCTGTTTATTTGTCCTCTATGTCATACCAAGTTTATTTAGAAATGTTTGTGAAAAAATGCATGATGGAAGGAATAAATCTACCTAAGGGTGAAAATATTTTTAGCTGGGGTATAATTTTACAATAAAGGATATTGGGGAGTTGGGCATTTTTAGTAAAAGCAATCAAAAGTTGCAATGTGCATCCAGGTCTGTTTTAAACATTGATAAAAAAATGTGGTTCTACTCTATGAACAAGACAACTGCACAAAAACGATCACAGTTAAGTTCCTTTTGTGGTTAAGTCCAAACAGGAGATGCTTTACTTATCCTAAAATTAAATTTTAAGCGAAGACTTTCTTCCTGGGCCTTTCAATACCCTATTTCTAACTACTTATAGCATTTTTATCTCTCCTTCCCCAAATTNGAAGACTTTCTTCCTGGGCCTTTCAATACCCTATTTCTAACTACTTATAGCATTTTTATCTCTCCTTCCCCAAATTATATTACTCTCATGCCTCTTAATTTAATAAATAATCAAATATTCTGCAACATCCTAATTCAAATAAAATTTTGTAGCACGCCACAGCAAAAATGTAAACAGTTAACTTTCCTTTTTTTAAGTGGGAAAATTCCATACGTTCGGGTACTAGACTGTCTTCGTATCTTCACGCCTCTTGTACCTACTGGTTAATCCTCCTCATGTATGCACCTTGTAACTATGTTTCTTTTGTATGTTCCTGGCAAAGCATTTGGGGGGTGGGGGGGATCAAAGCTATTCCCGATGGTGGAAGGAAGAGTACGAATCCTTACATTCCAGACTGCCTTCATTCGGGGACAGCATGTCTTGTTTATAAAAAATGACAGAGTAACTGTTGCAGACTGTTCCCCGAGTTTCGTGACCAGGTAGAGGAAGTACGTGGGGAAAAAGTGTTAAAATTAGTCACTGTTAGTGGATAGCTATTGATATGTTGTATATAGTGCACTCACAGAAAGCTCAGAGGAAGTCTTGAGTCTTAAAATAACCCCTTCCAAAATACCTACACTGCAAGGGTAGTTTTTTCTTTTAAACTTACAATAGTTCTGGCAACGAACTATACAAACATGTTATATGTGCTCAACTATAATTTAAAGGAGTGAGCATATAAAATTTAGTGGTGGTTAGCAACACGTGTTATTTATATATTATGAATACTAAAGTACGAATCAGCGTCACTGTGTACGGGATTGGTACTGAACTCGATCGACAAGCTCCATAAGGTGGTTTCCCTATGCGAAATCCAGTAGGAAACGCACGGATCACTTTCCAACTAAACGGAATATTAAAGGGAGATAACCCCTGAAAACCGATTTGTTAAACTGTATTTTGGCGAAATATCGGAAAAGAAGTGTAAAAAAATAATTCTCCGATCATTGTTTTATGTTGTCAGGATCTTCAACATAACAGCAAACTCACATTAATGCCTAACACCGTAGTGAAAATAACAGGTGGCCACCCGCTCATTGCATTCCATTTTTTTACCGTCGTTATTAATAAACTTTTGTTGGTTTATTTCATTGAGCAGTATGATGCAATGAACAAACATGGGCATCTCGTAACTGCCCAGGACTCGCCGTTCCCATGTAAAACGCACACAACTTTTTTTTTTGCGGCAGTGATGCCATTTCCAAGTGCCACTCCATACCGCACTTCAAACTCATCGGCTTTCAAGTCACAAACTTGTAAACACCGAGTGGGTTTAACCCCTTAACGTAAACATTAATATTTCCTTTGTGGTGTTGCAAAACAAAAAACTTTTTGGCGTGAGAAACACTTATAAATTTAATTGCATAAATTTTATAGATAACTCTTTAATAACAAAAACATATTCCACGGGACTTTCTCGAAGAATACCGACACGTTAAGAAATTTTAGAACCTATATTGAAAGGGATTCAGTAGATCCAGTACAGAATAAACCGCCAATTATAAAATAGTTTGTATGTCGGTTGTAACCAATAGCATTGTCCAGGGAAAAGTAATTCCCACGTTGGTGCTACCATCTGGACCTGTACAGTTCCGACCATGATTTGACGTATTCTGCAACATGTCAAACGTGAACCTCGGGATAATATGTTAAGGGGTTAATGAAGTGGTTCAGTGCCTGCTATAATATTCGAGGTTTCGTTAGCGTAACTGTATGTCCAAAAACCCTAACCTTAACTCACTGACAGCTGCCTGATGTTTATCCTGCTCTACGGCACAAGCTAAGAGTTATANACCAAAAACCCTAACCTTAACTCACTGACAGCTGCCTGATGTTTATCCTGCTCTACGGCACAAGCTAAGAGTTATAAGTTAATTAAGAGCCAATCCCCTGCCAACTCTCTCAACACGCCGGTAAGGTGTTTGGCGAATGCTGGAACAGCCCATTAAGAGAAGCCCAAACCTCTTCCCTCCACTTTGGGAAATCCAGCAAGGATGTAGCGCAAAACACAAGATGGGGAAGTGAGACATACGTAACAAGTCTGTTTTAATAAGCAGACGGAACAAGCGGAGAGTAACGGCATGATGTGCACAATTTGTATGGCGTTGGGGGCAGCGGTGGCGTAGTGGCCAGGGCGCTCGCCTCCCACCACGGCGATCCGGGCTCGATCCCCGGCGGGTTCACTCCCGGATTTTCGCATGCGGGAATCGTGCTGGACGATGCCGCTTGCCGGCGGGTTTTCTCGGGGTACTCCCGTTTTACCCGTCCTTGCATTCCAGCGCCGCTCCATTCTAGGGTTTCATTTCTGTCATGTCCGGGGATGACGGTCACCTACGGGTCCCAGCTGGAAAGACCGTCACTCGGAGGGTGTCGCCTTGCCCTGGGTGCACACGCCATTATTATTATCATTATTATGTATGGCGTTCATTACGTAAACTTCATTGCTTACATGTGTCGAGCCGGACAAAAATAGACGGTAAACCGCCGGTTTTTGTTAGATGTTAGTTTGCGGGTGAATATTTACCCAGGGGTGATAGTATCGATAATGCTGACTGTTTCTCTTGTCGGCTGACCTTATATATCATCTGTATTGACCTAGACGTTGTCCTGTNAGTATCGATAATGCTGACTGTTTCTCTTGTCGGCTGACCTTATATATCATCTGTATTGACCTAGACGTTGTCCTGTGATACTGGAATACGGGGCTTTAACATCTGTGATGATGTTAGATAGGACGCTAGTTTACTGTACAAGGAGTCTTCTGTTCCATTCTCAGGCAAGGAATTAATGTCTGTTGTTCTTAGGCGTAACATTAGGCTTAATTAAGTGTTTAAGCCATCGCACGAGTGAGCAATAAATAAAAAGACGTACAATTATTAATAACTTTCACGTAGCCTTGAAGGTAAATGTGCCAACAAAAAGTTGTTGCCGTCATCTGCAAAAAAAAAAAAA
>NQII01002609.1:29066-48004 GCA_002778355.1 Clitarchus hookeri | reverse complement strand
TGGGACTTTCAGCGGTGACCATATTATTTTATTAGTGGGAAGTCTTTAAGAAGGTTGAGTGCAGGCCCCTATAGTAGTTTTGTATGTATCTGGTGCGTGCATTTTGAGCTACAGCGCCTTGGAAAGGCCGTTTTTTTTATAGCGGTTTTGGAGTACTCTGAATTGATGTTTCTAACGTACGTGATATTTTGAAAGTACTTAACAGCTCTCGTCTGAAGTTCTTTTCGTAGATCGGCATGTTGGACACACGCTTAATAGTTTCGTTGAAAAACGTGTATTTGGAACACTGCAACGCAGTTCAAGCGCCAGGTAGACGGGCGCCTTAAGTTCTACTTCCAGGCTATTCCTCCGCCTAATGCAAACAAAGCTTAACTAAGTATAGGAAATTAAACAAAGGAACATCGCACCGAATTCATGCGTACTCAGTGTAATATTATTATGCGTAGGAACTATTTCTTACTAGGCATTATAAAAACGCCTTTTTGTCTTCCTGTATTAAGTAATACTAATAATTATTAATTATTATGTTTTATAGACAGAATATAAGTAAAAGTTCAATTTAACAAAAAAATACGGTAAACTTTTATAATAACTAAATTATTAAGAGCTTGTGACGTATCTATAAAACAACCAAACTGGTCATACATAGGGTGTTTTTTCAAAGGTTTGATTTAAAAAGTTTCAAGAAACCGCGAAAAGACTACATAAAGTAGAAAAAAACCAACTTGATTCTCCTTACAGTTAAACATTACACTCGGAATACATCGTCAAAACTTGGAACTGTTTTACGTGATCCACTGCCGCCAACTTAACTAGGAGCCTGCTTCCCTGTGCATACTGTAGCGTACTTTCAGTTAACGGGCTGTAATTATTTTTCGAAGGTTGATTTCAAAAGTGCTCACTTCACCGTGAACAGTCTGTGACACGCAAGTTGATGTGACGCATCGCCCTGCACCTGGAATTTCCACGTCGCTTTCCAGAATATCACGTTTGCAAGGGCGTACAAAGAAGCATATTATTCCCAGTGGGGGTCCATCTCTAAAACAGATTTATTTTAGCCACAGCCCATTGGCTTCTACCAGGCCTGCAGAGTCTATATACCAAACTTTCTACTCCGAATACGATTCTTCACCCCGAAACTAAAAATTACGGTAGCAAAATGATTGAATGAGGCATTATATCAGCGTTGGATATATTCAAATATTAATTCCATTTTAACAGAATAACACACATGTGAATTTTACATTGCATTTTGCTGAACCTAGAATACCAATTCTAAATTAACTGAACACCGAGGCCGTGTTCCAGTTGGCACTTTTTGTTAACAAAATGATCACGTGACTCGTTTTGTCCACAAAATCTATGCAGNCGAGGCCGTGTTCCAGTTGGCACTTTTTGTTAACAAAATGATCACGTGACTCGTTTTGTCCACAAAATCTATGCAGTATTTTTGTAACTAACGTTTTGCGTTTTGACAGCTTCGAAGCTGACAAATTACCAAACCACCGCCATTTTAGTTTTGCCTTTATGAAACGTTTAAATACACATATACACGAGGTTATTGGAATAAACAAATGTGTATTGTACTTACAATATTTATTTAACAAAGTGATTGAGGGGTGTATGGAGCAGCGCCGGAATGAAGAGGCGGTGGAAACGGGATATCCCCGAGAAAACCACCGTCAACCAGTGGCATCGTCCGGCACGATTCCCATAGCGAAAATCCGGGAGTGGCCCGGCCGGGAATTGAACCCGGTTCGTCTTGGTGGGAGGCGAGCAGGCTAACCGCTCAGCCACCGCAGCCCCTGATTTCACAGAGCAAGTTGCTGTAATATTCTCTAAATAGGTAACAATTTCACATCATATTGTCTTTATTTCATTAGTTTTAAATTATAAACGGCCCTATAAAAACATTCGAGAATAATTACTATTTATTTTACGACTTCGTGGGCTTTTAATTTTGGAATCACGATACCTCAAAATAATAGCATCATGGCATGCGGTGCCACGACTAAACATTAGTAGCAATAAAATAACGAGAGATATAAACGATTTCATTGCGCATAATTTCACTGACGAGTAGTTCTTACAGTAAAGTTGGCGACGATTCAGTCCAACACTACGTGTTAACGTCTCATTTAAAGTGTAATTTTTAATTAGTAGCAAGTGACACATACGTTGTTATTTACACATTAGAATAGTAACTGGTGTAATAATAAGATATTAATGTTTTTAGCGATATCAGGGAGTCACGTTGAAAACGCTGGGATTTTTGTTATTTGTTGCGTTCCTAGTAGACCAGTTTTTATTTTTCCTTACAACGAAAGGATGCACAAAGAGACAGAAAGGAGAAACTAGACTTTAAGACAAAAATAGTCTAAATGTGACCCACATTAGTGAAACCAGTGAAGATAGCAGTGCGAGAAAAAAATGGCAGCTTATTAATCTCGTCGATGTTTGATATTCTTTGATTCGTTCATACATACCCACCATCTTGGATTTACGAATCTTAATTTCGACCATACTAAGCAAGTTTAGCTCCGTATTACATTTTGTGGATTGACATGACATGGGGTATAACTGAGTTCATTTTATGACGTTGCTGTTGTTTTAACAGTTTTTGCCATTATCATTATTGTAATTACAGATTTCTTTTCTTTTTGACGTAATATGTTGTATTTTGTTTATTTATGTTTTTGTTTTTATATTTGTATTCGTAACACAGGAAGTTATAAACTGATGTTGCAAAAGACGACAATGTATTTGTCAAGCAACATACTCAAGCCCAAGAGAGTTATGCTCTTATTAACTTCGTCTACATATTTGCTCTACAGAATATGACTGCTCATCCTGGATCTGGAATTTTGGAGATTTGCTTCTATCGTCATGCTCACAACTCACCTGTTGCTGGTGTTAATTGCTTCAGTCAAATTGACGTGAGAGACATCACGTGCTGGAAGACGTTTGCTGTTCATGAAAGGGTTATTAATCAAACTGCTATTATTTCTGTAGCTCAGGTTCCAGTTGTAGATCGAGCAGGTAAAGATTTGAGAAGTCTACGTTTGCTGCTAAAACAATTTGCGTAATTCACGTTCCTTTAACAATGGTTAACTGACAATGGTTACTTCCTTCTTCTCTGGAGTCCTGCTTAAGTTCTAGTTCCACGATATTCCTCCGCCTCCTTCTAACAAAGCTGAACTATGTATAACACATTACACCAAAGTAACAACGCGCCGGATTCATGCGCACTCAGAGTAACATTATTTTGCAATGGAACTATTTTCTACTAGGCATTACCGACACACGTATCCCCCCCTATTTTTATTCATAATAATAATTATAAACGAAATATTATAATTTATAGACACAATATAAATAAACGTTCAGTTTGATTAAAAATAAGGTACATTTACGTTAACACAAGTATAAAACGCTTGTTAAAAAATGACGTATTTAGGAAAAAACCAAACATCTCATACATAGGGGAATTTTTCAGAGGTTTGATTCAAAAAGCGTTAAGAAACCGATAATAGACTATAATCGCTCATTTTCTAAATTTTGCATTAGAAAAAAAATTTAAAAACGTAAATCGCTAATTAGAGAACAAAAATAACCGGAAAGAACGAATGAACTAAGAGGCCAGTTTACCTACAGCTTTTTTTCACGTTTCAGTTGGAGAAGTGCGGAAGCGATAGAGGCGACACTGTCACAAGCATCAAGTGCGTCATCGCCTCTACGGGCAGGGTTCTCAATTGACCTGCAGTGCTCTCGTCGTGCTGCGGGCACCTGTGTGACTTTAAGCGGCGACCTTGTAGTTTTATTAGCGGGAAGTTAGGAGTAAAATTCAATGCAGGACCTTGTATTAGTATCGCCGGATTTCGCCGGGAACATTTTAAAGCTGTAGTAGTCTGAAAATGTCGTTTGTGGTCACGTTGAAGAGCTTCGAAATAGTGTTCGCAACGAGAGTAGTCCATTTAAAGTTGTATTCCGCCCTAGTGTGTGGTGTTATTTATTTTCCCGTGCACACATAAAGTAGTTGCAACACTTTCAACGGTTTCGGCGCTCGACGAGATTACATGGTGAAATGATCGCTTGTAACAAGCNATAAAGTAGTTGCAACACTTTCAACGGTTTCGGCGCTCGACGAGATTACATGGTGAAATGATCGCTTGTAACAAGCCAGATGCGAAACGTCTGGAAACTGTCTGCGAATAACAGAACCTTTAATTGGCTGTTGCTTACAGCTAGGGTCACCTGTTTTTTCCGCGAAAAGATTCCACTACGAGATGTACTGGGAAACACGTTAGCTCAGAAACAATTTCTTGGTCGGATGATGTCAACCCTCACGCGTCTGAGGTGTCTGTCTGCAAGCCAATCACGGAAGTTCCAGTGCCGGAGCAACTTAATGAGGATAGGACCGTTCAATTAGAGAATGCAACCTCAGACAGACACCCTGCCAATAGTCAAAGGATACCCACTTGTGTGCACGTCGAATGCTGATGTCTATTCTGCGCACAAAACGTTTCGCTACTCGTAGTTTTAGCCATGTTTTTCTTGTTATCCTGAGCTCTGTGTGTGTACTGATGAATGGCTGTAAATGGTCCGCTATATTCAAGGGCGTGGAACAATACCACCCACCTTTAACAACAGCGTACGGAGTATATAAAGTTTATTAAGTTATCAACCTCGTAAATTTATTTAATGGTCGATCGGTGCTCTTCAGCCCTGCAATATTTTTGAGGGATTTTTTTTTATCTGAAGAATCAATGCGACTGCATACATGTCTAAGGTTTTAAAAGTTATGAAATGTAAATAAAAAAATTGCTGGCATACCACACGGGCACCGTGTTATTGGAAGTGTTGAAAATGCGCATTACAAACATACTGCAACTCAGTCCTCGCCCACCGGTTCGAAGAATTTCGCCGAGAGATCGACGCCGGCCACGTCCCGCTGATAATTATCACCGCACGCCGATGTCCTGGGATCACTGACCGAGGCCCATAGTTCGCGTGCGCCAACGCACAAGCACACGAGACAGCTAACGCGGTACCCCCCTCCCCCCACACCCTCGATTAAGGTGTCACGCGAGCATTTACTGTTAAGAGCCGCAAGTGCCGGAGGCTCGCGTCCTTGGACGCCAGCACTCGGTCCGCCGGCACGGCCCGGCCGGCGACAGCTAACATTAGTGACGGCACGGCCCGGCCAGCCACAGCTAACATTAGTGACGGCACGGCCCGGCCGGCGACNTGTCTAAAAAATATAACCTTAGGGACAACCAAAATGTCTTTGCTTAGTTTTTAATTACGAGATGATTAGAAAAATGTCAATTCTAGCAAATTACGCAGTGACAATTTTGTAACTTCACTCGATAGTTGTTCCACTTGATGCTACTTTGTGGCTTTCCAGGTGTTATGTTTATCGAGACGAGATTGTTGATTTTCGATTTGTCTTGTTAGATGGAATTTTAAAACACTTTTACNCAGGTGTTATGTTTATCGAGACGAGATTGTTGATTTTCGATTTGTCTTGTTAGATGGAATTTTAAAACACTTTTACCATTTTCTCTCAAAGTCAGTGGGATGAACCAAGTTCATTAAGGGATGGTGGTCTTAATTAAATAAAAGAGTAAATTATAATTTCCTAATTTTATTTACAACAACTACAAACAAAATTCTCTCTACTCAACATCTCACAATAAATTGTTATCACTTGATGTTTAAAATTAATTACTTCAGTCAATACAATTTATAATTACCTCAAAGAAATTAACACAATTAAATAATTAAAAATCAGTTTCAACAGACAGTGTATCAAAACATATTATATTATTTTACATATTATTTGTCCATAGTTGACATTACCAATATTTACAATAAAATCTGTATACATGNCACATATTATATTATTTTACATATTATTTGTCCATAGTTGACATTACCAATATTTACAATAAAATCTGTATACATGTTATTTCTGTCCCTCCTCAGTTTAGTCTATGTCTCGTTAGTCCGCAATGTTCTGGAGATCTCTGAAGGCCCTCATTCACAACAGCCTTCTCTCGTCGAGTTTCACGCCCTCTCGCCCATTCTCATCACAAATACCTCGTCCACCGTCACCTCGCAATCTCCCGTCGTCGTCCATCCTCTGCATGTCGCTCGATTACCGCACTCAGCTACTGGCTTACACAAAAGCTCATAGTTCAGCCGTGGCTTGTATTTATAGGGTCGTAAGCCATCGCCCAGAAATTTCTCTAAATTCCGCGTTGCGCCGAGGGTCCTTGTTCCCAGAATTTTTTTGCGCATCCTCTAAATTCTTCGACTTCTCTTAGCGAGGGGGAGGAATGAGGGCTGTGACGCGAGTCAGGTTATCGCTGTCAATCATCCTTCCTTCCCCGCCCGAGCGACGGGGCAGCGAGCTGGATCTGCCTGGGGTAGCGGAGGGTCTAGGTGGGTCACTCCCGGGGTGGGTGCTGTCACAACTTAGAAACACACACAGTAGAATCACATACCATAGATGCACACAAGACAGAACGTTCTAATGAAAACCAGTTCTGTGTTATGTGATTCTACAGTACGGCAGTTTTGAAATGTTTGTTTCTAAAGTATGACACTGCTTAAGCACGTGTTTCTATTTTACGATCGTTCTAACATCTGTGGTTCTGTTGTATAATCGTTCTAAATTGTGAATTTTGGCTCTACGATGTTTCTANTTACGATCGTTCTAACATCTGTGGTTCTGTTGTATAATCGTTCTAAATTGTGAATTTTGGCTCTACGATGTTTCTAACATATATGGTTCTAAAACGTGTGTTTCTTTTGTGGGATAGTTCTAACATCTGTGGTTCTTTAATGTAGTTTGAAAAAAAAAATGTTACAAAAAGGCTAAATATGCACAGTTGTAAAACTTTGTTTAAAGTATTGACCAAACCATGTGATTAGTTAANTATGTTACAAAAAGGCTAAATATGCACAGTTGTAAAACTTTGTTTAAAGTATTGACCAAACCATGTGATTAGTTAATTGTTATTTATCAGGTTTTTCTTTGTGTTCTGAGAAATATAATTATTTGTTATGCAGACTGTTAAGGATATTTTCAAAGGTATAAAAAAATTAAAATCTAGGGAAGAGATGAATGTTTTATTTCATTAAGAAAGGGTTTTAAAATTTATACATTTATATAAACATCAATAATCCAAATATTTGCTTTCAACTAATAAATAGAAGGTGTATAAGTTTAAGAAAAGATTGGAGGTTTGAGAATAGAGGAACAAGAGTTTTCCAAGATCTGCATAAATTTGCTGTTGATACGGATTGAGAAAATTTCTCTTCCTGAAAGGCCAGTCTCCAGCTTCAGAGGATCGGTATTATGACTGCAGCTCGAGTTAAGGAATAGTCTGTGTATATATTGCTATCTAAGGGACCTGAGTAAAGATTTATTTTCTTACTAGCTGAATTTCAACCACTCAACTTGAGAACATGCTAGTCGAAATATTAATCTCTAATTATTTTGTTGCAGGAAATAATAACTTATTTTTATGTTAAAGGTATTTTATGTCCAACTAAAATTTTGATGGACTTAAATATATTATTTATTAATGGAGCATGTGCAAAGATTACACCAATTACACACATTACAAACTACTGAGACATGTCACACCAGTCAAACGAAATGACAACCCTAGAATTTTCCGCCAGGAAACCCCGACAACAAATCTGGAAGGAAGTACTTTCTACAAAATGCTATATGGGCCTTCTCAACATTCCTGGTTCCGAGACCTCCACGATGTTAAGTGTCATACAACCAACCTATCAGTCCTCTGAATGTATCGCCCACAACTCTCGGTTCATGTCAAATATTTATCTTACCACCAGTGTAGATACTGATGCATATTCCTGTTCTGCCCCCCCCCCCNCTCTCGGTTCATGTCAAATATTTATCTTACCACCAGTGTAGATACTGATGCATATTCCTGTTCTGCCCCCCCCCCCTGGCTGTATTCCTTTCCCTCAGGAAGCATGTATGCAGCAACACCTCTTTGCTGGGCTTCTCTTGTTGCCATGCCTAACTTATTTGGTAGTCCGGATCCTGTATCTGTGTCCTCCTGATCACTAGCTGACAGTCTATCATCCTTCACTGCAGTACGGTGTTGCCTGTAGTTTTGATTGGGCTGGGCATAGGATTATCATTACTGTTGCCACCGGATTTAATTATTGGCAAAGCTTCTGTTTGACTAGTTTCTAGAGTAATGGTATAGGATGGCATTATCAGACACCAGGCTTGTAAATGTCCCTCTTTTCCACAGCTGCAACATTCTCGACGCATGTATCGACGACAAATGCGTGTCTCTGCTTCTACGCTGTTCAGGTTATCTGATTCCAGCCTCCTCAATATGCTCTTGGTCGTATTCACTTCTGGTTGTTGCGCCCTGCAGTTCCATCGGTGGCAATGGGCTTCTCAAATGTCCTGTTCGGCCACACTAACTGTCCCGATACTTAGTTGGAGGAATGCAGGACNCGGTGGCAATGGGCTTCTCAAATGTCCTGTTCGGCCACACTAACTGTCCCGATACTTAGTTGGAGGAATGCAGGACTCCCTAGCACAGACTTTGATAGTGATGTCTGTTGTCGTGGTGAGATACAACTTCTTTGAGAGACGTCCAAGATGCGATCTCCATCGTCGTCATGACGCAGTGTAGCTGCCTGCATTGCACGATGGGACGTNTTTGAGAGACGTCCAAGATGCGATCTCCATCGTCGTCATGACGCAGTGTAGCTGCCTGCATTGCACGATGGGACGTCGGCTCCTGCTTCGCCGATTCCACCTCCAAGGCTTGGGCTAGGGCGTCCTGCATGTTGTATGGCGTTGCCAGACGCACCGCTCAGCGAGCGTCCGCATCGGCAATTGCATCCAGGAAGATGTCGACTGCGTTGGCGTCGCATGCCTCCTCGGGGCGCCCTTCAGAGACAAGTGGGACAACCACACAATGTCTTGCCATGGCCCCTGCAGAGGCTCCCCTGGTCGCTGGTGCGACTTCGCAGTTGGGCGTGGAGGGCATGTCGCCGGCATTGGTCATAGCGGTCACTGAAACATAGCTCCAATGCCGACACCAGTGTGGGGTACTCCAGTCGAGTTCGCTCTGGCAGAGACTGTAGCATNTTTGAGAGACGTCCAAGATGCGATCTCCATCGTCGTCATGACGCAGTGTAGCTGCCTGCATTGCACGATGGGACGTTGGCTCCTGCTTCGCCGATTCCACCTCCAAGGCTTGGGCTAGGGCGTCCTGCATGTTGTATGGCGTTGCCAGACGCACCGCTTAGCGAGCGTCCGCATCGGCAATTGCATCCAGGAAGATGTCGACTGCGTTGACGTCGCATGCCTCCTCGGGGCGCCCTTCAGAGACACGTGGGACAACCACACAATGTCTTGCCATAGCCCCTGCAGAGGCTCCCCTGGTCGCTGGTGCGACTTCGCAGTTGGGCGTGGAGGGCATGTCGCCGGCATTGGTCATAGCGGTAACTGAAACATAGCTCCAATGCCGACACCAGTGTGGGGTACTCCAGTCGAGTTCGCTCTGGCAGAGACTGTAGCATACTCAGTACAGGGTCTCTCAGTACAGCCGCGAGGTAGTAATCACACTGATCGTCTGACCAGCCATTAAAAGTGGCGACTATTTCAAACTGGTACCGGTACTCTCCTCGTCCCCCTCCACCTTTTCAAGGAGTATGACCATCGTAAGGGGCGGGCTGGATCGCGACACCCTTCCCCCCTCCCCCTGGCTGTGGGACGCTAACCACGCAGAGCTGCTGATCGTGCAGAACAGAGGTCCTACGGTTTTCAAGCTGATCATAATAAGCACTTTTGTAAACCATTTTTGTTTCTTTTCTAAGCAAATATGTGTAGCCTACTTTCGTAGCATGTAAGAATAAACTTTGCTGTGGGACTGTGTTTTCAAACAAAATATTCTCTCTCCACTGCTAGAAATATTATATATTCTGTATTTGCTCAATATATACACTATCAATAACTAATGTCATCATTAGCTTAAAAATTCTTTCAAGATAATTTTGTTCTATACGAGTTTCTGTATAATGGTTGTTTTCATCTTTTCGCTCAGACAATCAACGCAGTCCCTGTGTTTGTCACCCTCACTAAGGCAAAAAATAAACAATTTGTTGCTTGTGACATATGTAGGAGCAGTTAGAAGGGAATGCCAGTGATTTCAGCATGGCTTTTGTTTCCTTCGTTCGTGAACATACAACGCCACTGCGAGCGTGGATTGAAATAAATTTTCTCCCGTCTTCAAATGAAATTTTGTAAATGTGTAGCAGATTTAGCTTCTAGCCCGTCATACAACAGACAGGGTCTCGCGTCTGTAGTGCAGTGATGGGAAACATATTTAATATTTGCGGATTGCTGGAAAATTTTGAAGAATGAATTGCATTTTTAGTATCCCCAGTTATGCCAAATGTCATTTTAATTTCAGTTCAATATTTAAAAAAACTAACTTGAAGTAATTTACTAGAAATNTCCCAGTTATGCCAAATGTCATTTTAATTTCAGTTCAATATTTAAAAAAACTAACTTGAAGTAATTTACTAGAAATAAACGACAAATCAATACTCCTAAAACCTGTTCCATGCACATGTACAACCCACAAGTGCTTTACTATTTCTTGATCACTTCTCAGAAGCTCCATCAAATAGTTCTAGTTTTGACAATATACTTTNCCCACAAGTGCTTTACTATTTCTTGATCACTTCTCAGAAGCTCCATCAAATAGTTCTAGTTTTGACAATATACTTTGAAGTTAATTTGTATCACTCGATACAAGTCTTGCGAATATCTATCTCCGCAAATAATCCGTAAAATATATAATATCNCAAGTTAATTTGTATCACTCGATACAAGTCTTGCGAATATCTATCTCCGCAAATAATCCGTAAAATATATAATATCACAACTTCCACGAAAGGTTTTCGTAAGAGAAGAACGTGTTTCGCTTACAAAACTCCAATGCTCGCTCTAACAGAGATAGCTTCACCAAAACATTTACAATATAATACCTAGCTTAGCAGTAAGCACTGAGTTTTAATACAACATATAACTGTCTGTACTTTGTTGATAGGCTGGCAAAATGATTTTGAAAATATCCTGTATGTGAACTAATTATGTGTATTATTATTGCAGTATTAACTATGTGCTTGGTTTCAAGGATAAACTCATTTTACAAGAGAAAACTTAAAATCCAAGGGACGGGCTTAAGCCCCCTTTCAATCAGCGTCTGGATGACAAGTTATATCATCGAACTGTGCTTTTACATGAATAAATAAATATATTTCTTCCAAGGTTATTCAAGTTACTGGAAGCCACAGCTGTTCACATTCAATAAAGGGCTTAAAAAAAACATGCCTGAAACAGACCTTTGTTAACGNGTTACTGGAAGCCACAGCTGTTCACATTCAATAAAGGGCTTAAAAAAAACATGCCTGAAACAGACCTTTGTTAACGCTCTATATGTTCACGAAAAGGTTGTTAACACTTTAATATGTTGTGTTCACATAAAGAATCAAGCATTTAAATGTGAAGTTGTTGAACACGAGGGACATATGCGTACCATTGTCGGAAGCATGGTCGCGGGAATGCCCAGGCTTTTCTTGGAAACAACCCCCCCTGTGCGGATAACTGTTTTCAATGCCCATCCCTCCCCACTCCCAACAAGGGTTTCTGAGTCGGCATCTTTGAACTCCGCGCGCACAGGAGAGCGAGATCTCCGAGAGGCGGAACCTGCTTGAAGATCTTCAAACGAGGCTTTTCCGCTTTTCCACAGGTGGATGTTTGGTATGCGCCTCGTTAGTCGTGTTCGCCGACACCAGGAAGTGGAAAGGCCCTTTACCATTCCACTAATGGAGAAATTCGTGCCATTCCTTCTTCAATGCATTNCCGACACCAGGAAGTGGAAAGGCCCTTTACCATTCCACTAATGGAGAAATTCGTGCCATTCCTTCTTCAATGCATTCCTTTTTTCAAAACCGTCCACTGTCTGCTCCTTCATTTATACTGTCCTCTTTTTTTATTTACATTGTCCATTCCGACGTTGACACTGTCGTTTTTTTTGTTCACACGTTCTTGAATTCACGAACTCCCTAATGCTTTCTATCTTTATACGTACAATACTGAGATTTCGTCTTCTAAATCACTTATGTTACTTTTTCGGCTGTTTGCATTCTCCTTATCACTATTAACAGTTTTCTTCACACTTTCTTTTACACCACTAATTTAGTTATTTAAAGTCGGTTATTTACATCATCTTTCAAGTTTTCTAAATCGTGCTCACGCATCCCCAGTTGGCTGTTTGGCTCCTCAATGAACGCTCGCAGTACTTCCAGCCCGGTAGACACTTTCCTAGTCAGCATCGACTGCGACGTTCACTCCTTCCTCCGGAGACGCGAGTGAAGTCAGCGCCGTCAGCATTATCGCGCCCGGTAGTGGTGACTCGTCATCCGGGTCCGGGTGATATCCCGGAGTGATTGCTGCGCGCCCGAGGGGNCCCGCAGGCAGGGAAGGAGAGGAAACTGTTATGGGTACCAGGGTCCCTGGCGCTACACAGGGGTCCTTCGACAAAAATGGCTGCTGGCTTCACCACAGTATATACAGTTTGATCAACAGCCAGGCGGGACAGGCTAGCTATCCCCAACCTGGGTGCTAGGAACGCTACACGACTGGGAGGACAAGAGCTCTCACAAGGGCTTGTGCTTCCCCCCGCGCTGAGGGAGTGGCGTCCGGGCGATGCAAAATGGCGCCGACGCACATCCACGTCTTATGCTAGATTCGAATCGAGGACCCCGTGCATCGTGCTCTAGCGGCGGAACCAACTGCACCATAGAGGTTGCCTACAACGTAGTTATACGCTCGAAACTTTCCGGATACATGCGGATCGTTTTACGTTTGCGATTGCCCGGAAATTCATGCGCGTTAGATTACTTTCAGCGGTTTAGAGACTGCTCATTCATAATTTGAATATAATAGTGCAAAAAACTTAATCGGAATGTATTTAAAATATTTATTTCACATTGCGCCAGGGAAGACGAACTAAATTCCACTTTTTTGTGTAAGGTGAACGAGAGTTTGTGCGACTGCGGTGAACGAGAAGAATCGATTGCGTCGTAATCCAAAATATTGACGAATGCAGTGCTACTGCTGGGGGAAACTCGCGTGCTCTAGCACAGGTAAGACATACCTGAGAGTAAATTTCATCCTGGGATAATAATGCGGTGGAAATTTTTGTAGTGCAAAATATTAATACTATCCATACACGGACTGTTATACTTTTGTTGGCAAAATTTTTATTAATGTGTGCAATTCAATAGTTATATATATATATATATATTGGTATTTTCTACTTGATTGACGTAATTTATTTGTTAGTCATATGCGCTTGTGTACATAATATGCGTAAACATTAAATTGTAAAATTTAAATGGTGTATAATTCTTTCGTGCCCGTTATTGAAATGCAACTAGAAATTAAAGCTTGTATATTTTATTTAATTAAGTTAACACCTTTATTACCATTACAAACTGTAAAATGTTATCATCAATTTAGGTGAACATTTTCTTTGGCGGTGTGTACTGGAGCTAACATTTTCAGGTCACGCACGCAACATTTTTTAAATTATATACTGTAGATTTAATTTTCTCTCCGCAGAAACTGCTCATTCTTTACTTCAGTATTGAACCATGCCTCAATTTTGCTATTTAAAAAAAAGGAGATGGAAGTTTCCGGCAAGATGAGTCCGTTACCAGAGAGAAAATGAAAACCTTAAGACGATGTCAAGCCATGTCAAAAAAGGCACGAAAGCATCTTAAACAGGACACTCTCTCGATTACATCATGATTATCGGTTAAGTGTATTAATTAAAAGAAATAGTGGAAGGATAGAGCAAATGGTAAATCAAAGACTGAAAATACGTCAAATAAAAAAAAAAGGCATCCATATTATCTGCGTGATAATACCCCCGCCCATAAGATTTTCGTATGAATCTCAGTTTCACCGACAAATATTTTCACATACGAATGCTTTGCAATTTTTTTAGCCCAGGTGCCTTATAACATAACACGTCAAAAATTCGTGTAGCAACAATGAAGTTAGTTCTTTTCGATTAACAACAAATCTCTTCCCCACAAAAATTTATTATCCAAAATAACAGGCATGTACTTAAATATACATAATTTACATTAAGAATTATAATAAATGTAAACACGTATTTGTGTGCGGAATTTTATTTTTTTGTGTAAAAAATTAAGTTTTGACAGTTCTGCCAAATTGATACTCAAGAATTTAGATTAATTTCTGTCGTTTCGCAGTCAGCAGCGACATCAAGAAGACCATAATGCTGTGTTGCCAAACGTACTATCTTTAACATTACATAAATACACGCCATTAATAACAGTGTTTCGCGATCTTGAGAAGTCCTGCGTGCTCACGTTACTGAAGTGGAAGTCACTGTAAACGCCTCCTGGACATTTCCAGGTGTCTATAGTTAGGGGTCATCAGGGTCGTGCTCAGATCTTGAGACCCATGGTTCTGAGTCTTTGAGTCGTTAGTAATCACTTTCTTTAGTACCGTGCTCATACACCACTGCATGTTGGTCGATCTTTAATCTTACTTCTGACGAATTATACTCCGACATCTGCGACTTCCTGCTAGAACTGCTGATGTGCGGAATGGGAAGAAGCTACGCAGTGTCAGAAGACATGTAATGACGGGAGTAGGTATTGAACCTAAATCAAGTATTGCGGGGGAAGTAACCGTGAATGGACTATACTTAACTTGTTATGTGGTTGTGGCGCTAACAGTAAATACGCTTCCATGCTGGGGCTGACACATGGCCAAAGATAAGGCAGACCGTTTATTCGTCTTCAGCGCATGCACCCAACACTGACCTACCCAAAAGGAAAACAAATGTCAAAGTCACATGGTCTCACAATGACGAACGTGTTTGTTTATATCTTAATTTTTAAATAACAAGCACTAATATATTAATAAAATACGTTTACCAATTTTAATTCAGTCAAACAGGATTACAAATTGGTTAGAGGAAGTATACAAACATCTCAAAGCCCTTGTTTACTAAACAGCGTTCTAACTTCGAATCCAATCCCCGCCGTTTTTGCCAGCCGTGTTGTCGGAGAAGCAGTTCAATGCTGGGGCGCTGAGATTGGTTGCGCGCAGCCAGCGAGATCGATCTACCTCATCTTTAGTCTTGTGGGCTGAAACGCCGGCGAGTGTAGTTACGCTCTGAGCGCCAGACGGATATCCGACACCCGCGAACCTTTCCCGCTTACGTTGCTCCCTTCGGGGGCACAACACAGCTGCCTTAGTATTGCCTTTCAGCTCGCGAAAAAAAAACACCTTAACGAACGAGAGTGGACTGAATGCATAACTCAAAGCCCGTGGAGTCGCGAGGAGTCACTCGAATTTGTGTCGCACGGATCTGCCGCTAGGGTCGGTGTTAGCGCTGACTTCACATTTCACGTAACCCGTTACAAGCATAGGAGCCGACAGCAGAGGTGCTTTGGTCCACATGTTGAGCACCCCTAGACATATTTTCGGGGGTGCTCAGTCACCCCTCAGCCCGAAGAACACGAAACGACGCCACAGAACGAAGGAATTTCACATTATATTTTATTCAGTCTTCACAACACCCCGACGAAATATGCCCGACAAGAGGGGTATTGGTTGTCGAGAAATCTTAAAACGGCAAGTTATCTTTATAATTTACAATATTTACGTTTTTATACTCACGATAAGGTAAATTATTATTTTGCTTATAACAATATTTGAAATAATTCGAAAGAAATAATAGTTTTTAAAAACAAACCGGAACCAGAACGTTATTTTCGCGCCACGTTAGTTTACTATTTGCTACAGTAGGGAAATACGCACGAAATTTTGTTTTGTAGTGTTGTATTAACATTCTTTGCGCGTCCCGACGAGCCCGGCACGACGGAAAGTAGAAATAAAACCCAACTTTTTGTCGGGCCGTCGGGGCTGTTATTTTTTCGGACTGGCGTCACAGTGAACTTGCTGTTGATTGGCTGTTACTCAGATGTCGTCGTGTCGGGGTTGTCGTTTCGGGCTTTTCGAGGTATTGTGAGTCCAGCATTAACACTTAATATTACGTCGCTAGTACTATTTTGTACACTACGAGCAGTGTTTTCTAGCGTAGTAATAAGCAGGTGCTGCCATCTGCCAACCACCTTAATTTTGGCCTTAAGCCACACCACTGTTTCAGTATGGCGCCTGAAAATTTTTTCTAACCCCATCCCCCTTAAGACACACATTCACACACACACACACACACACACATACATACACACACACGCACACGCGTTTTAAGCACTCCCAATGTTTTTTTTAACAGTCTTGCGCATCTAGCTAAAAGTAACGCCTTCAAACAAGCCTTAACTCGTGTTTTTCAATGAGATCTTCACGATCGTTTCACGTAACGTAACACCAGGGCAATGCACAGCACAAAAATGGACAGAGGATGGAAATAAAAAAAAATGTTTCCCCTCTCCTCTTCAGAAACATAAAGTTATAAAAAACTTATAATTTTAACTACAACACGCACGAAAATTCTTCAATACAAAGTACTTGCTTGTATAAGCTATGCTGTTCGCGGTATAGTAGGTAAGTACTTTTAAAATCAACATGTGAAAAAAAATCACTTCCCTTGAACTGCATATATGCTGCCGTACACAACGGCGAGTTGAATCCCCTGTTAAGTTGGCAACGAATTAACTAAAATAGCACGGAAGTCTGTATTCCACAACGGAAGATTCTTTGAACGATTCCATGCAAACCTGCGTGGCCGCATGTACGGACGGTTGTATGGAAGATTTGGCCGATTGTTGGTCGTTTTCATGGACGTTCTCGAAATTTGTCGTGTGCAATTTTCGATGGGATGTTTCATACAACGTTGAAATTTTAGCAAATCGGATAAGGTTGTTGTCTCATGTTGTTTATTTTGTTTTGAGAAAGAGCGATAAGACTATCTATAGCGAATAGATAGTAAATAAAAATTAAACTAAATGTTTACTGATGGAATTGTGAGAAAATTATGGTAAACAATCGTGTTTATTTAACATAAAAGTTCCAGTTATAACAGCAAAACTCTGTGCACAAACACATGATGCTTAAGTCTTGAGTGAAGATAGTTCCTGAACCACAGTTGCAGAAGTCAAATCATAAAAATGCACTCCTCTTTACAAGGCGGCGACATGACGATGACGTGGTGTGTTGCTCTTGGCTGAACCAAGTGTTAATTTTTCTTCCTGCGAAATATGCTTAATATTACCACAACAAGTTTGTACACGTTGTGTTTTTTTAACCTATCTAGGCAGGTTACGATGTTGTGATAAATCTGTTTTTTTTTTCCACGGTAGGAATAAATATACTGTACCGTGTGTCGAGCCCTCTATTAATGAAAGGGTATTATTGGATCTGCATCGCGTCGTGTTCGTTACGCTGGGCTTGTGTGTGTGATTGCAAATATTGAACGTACGGAATCTATACGTTTTAACTGTGAACAGTTTATATTACGAAATTAGTTATTTGAAAGTCACGTCAGCTTATCACAACTATGTAACTTCGCCCTAGGTGTTTGAAACACAATTGTGTAACGTGCTTACCTTTCTGTGATTTGAATGATTACCACAATCCCAACAAATCATTAAGCTCAGCCAGAAAATTTTAAAAACATAAATAAACCTAGTAAAAACTAAGTACCTGTGCAAAGAAATATAAGCGCAATAAAAGTTACGGTAGGCCTATTTGTGTGCATGTTCACCATTATTTGTTAAGTTTGTCGCTGCTTGGTACAAAAATAAGCGACACGTGTTGCCTGCTTGAATTTACTGTCTACTTCGTTGGACTGGCTGCTCCTTCGTTTTAATATTTATTCCAACTGAGGCCGTTCTTTTAAAGAAATAACCCAGCACATATCAATAACAACAGGCTAGATACTACGGTTCTTTCACCCACAGTTGTAACAGGGTTAAACAGTCACAGCAAAATATTAACGTGTATTATGTGTAACGTGCTATATCGTGTATAACACAATTTTGTTAACAATATGTGAAATAATACCCGTAAGAACTACCTATCGTCAATACATGCATTATCAAAAAGTCATAGAACTGACCTCAATATGGTTATAGGCCTAAATTGTAAACATTCGTACGTAATGGTTTTCGAAATATGACAGAGTTCTTTGAACAGCTGAAAACAGTAAACAAAGCATTTGACAGTTAAAACGTGTCACATGGCAGTGTTTATGTTTACATGTAAAAGGATACGTAATGGGTAATCATAAGTAGAATTTTAGCAGAACTTCAGAAAAGTGTGAAGTAACCGTGAATTGTCTATAGCTGAAATTCGATGGTACAAAGATACGAATGAATCAATGTATTTATTATGCTGTTTCGAAAATTGTTTTGCCTTTGGAAACATTTTCACACGGATGTAGTAGATTTATCTAATACTGCAGTCCAGAAACAATCACTTTGGTGCAAAATTATTTTGGTTATACCGGCCCGTGCACCAGGCCTTGCAGAGGCCTGCAAAAGACCAAGCACGGCAGCAGGTAACGTGTAATACCGGCTTTACCCCTCCCGCGGCGCGCGCTTGGCTTGGTCGGGTAGTATCTGGCGGCGGAGCTGCGCTTCTGCAAGGCGCGTTCTCCACGTGGGCGACTGGACCGGAAGGCACTCTTGTAAACAGCTCGGCGCAAGGCGGCCGCACCCTAGGAGGTGCCGCGGCCGGGTCGACACCTCACGTCTGTCTACCTGTCATCGTGCGCTCGTGACATCCGGTGCCGTCCTCCGCATGTGACCTGCGTCGCCAATGTCGCGCTAAAGTCCTGGCTATAGCACTC
>NQII01002609.1:7000-22139 GCA_002778355.1 Clitarchus hookeri | reverse complement strand
CCCCCCCCTTTTCTGCACGGGGCCATCTGGAGGAATGACTGACAGTGGTGACGTAACTGGCATCACAGACCCTTCCCCACCCCCTCCAGTTTGAGAAGCCGACAAGTGTAGAGAAAGCGAAAGAATATTCTGGGAATTAGGACCCTCGGTGCAACGCAGCATTTAGAGAAATTTCTGGGCGTTGGCCTACGAACCCTATAAATATCGCAGCGGTCCAGTGGCTGGCAGTATTTGGCGAAGGCCACCTGGCTGAGTGCGGAGTCAAAGTCAAGTGTGGTGAGGGACGGACGACGTCGGGAGATTGCGAGACGACGGCAGACGAGGTGTTTGTGGTGTGAACGGACGAGAGGGCGTGAAGTCTACTGTGCGTGAGGGTGCTCGGAGAACTCTAGAATATTGCGGACTGCTGGGACCTGGATTAAACTGTGTTGGGGCTGTATGAATATGAGATACGGACTGTATTGTAAATATTGGAACTGTCAAATATGGACACATAATTTATAGAAAAAAATTAATAGGTTTTGATACACTGTCTATTTGCACTGATTCTTAATTAATTACATTAATTTGTATTAGTTAATTGTAAATTTTATTGATTGAATACATTAGTTGTAATCAACAAGTGATATCGATTTATTGTGAGAATTTAGGTCGAGAGAATTTTATTTGTAATTATTGGAAAAAAAAATTTGGAAACTGTTATTAACTCTTTTTTTTTTTTATTAAGACCTCCATCCCAAACGAACCTGGTTTAGCCCATTGACTTTTGAGAGAGACATTGTAACGATACAGTAGGTATTCATACTATCGACAAACCTAGAAGTATTGTATGGTATTTTATCTTACTTCGCGCCATGTATTCGATTCTTCTGCTATGAATATCGTCATGCGTGGTTTCGCTTTTCGCGTGTTTAACTCTTATTACTGACAACCGGTACTTAAAAAATTCTTCTGTTTGCATTGGTCCCGTTTGTACCTACATGTTCCGTCAGAACTGTCTGCACGATCTTGAAGTAGCTGCGTCGCTAGGACAGAGAGAGAGAGAGAGAGAGAGAGAGAGAGAGAGAGAGAGAGAGAAGACGGGGAATAAGAGCTTGTGTTGCACATATTTACCAGGGTTTCAATGGAGTTTGTCGAGCAATAGAGGGGTTGTGGAGTGGAGATATCTGGGCAGTCTTGAGAGCCATGAGGGGTGAAGTGAGGCTAGTATGGAGCAGCGCCGAAATGCAAGGGAGGGGGGAAAGGGAGATCCCCGAGAAAACCCACCGAGCAGCGGCATCGTCTGGCACGATTCCCACGTGCGAAAATCAAAGAGCGTTCCCGCCGGGAACCGAACCCGGATCGCCTGGTGGGCAGAAAGAAGGGGGGGAGGGTGTGGTCTGAGCACTACACTACCGCAGCCCCCCAATAGAGGTGTGTTTGGCAGGAACGTGATCTAATGAACGTTGTTTTTGTCGGAGCGGCCGTAACCGGGCCGGGTCGGCGGTGGCACCGAGGCCATGCAGGCAGGCAGGCGGCCCCCGGCGGCCTCGGCAGACACATACGGCCAGGGGCGGCGGCTGTCCTTCGGCGGGGGCCGCTTCTCGGCTGATCNCCCGTCCGCACGTCCACTGAGTATTGTCTATACCCGGTTTATTCACACTTCTTGAATCAAACCTTTGAATAATCATCCCATGTTCGACGTGTTTAGTTATTTTCCATGCCATGTATCACATGCGATTTATGCTTCTGTTAATGTAAAATTACAATTTTTTTTAAATAAATTTAGTTTTTACTTACATTTTATGAATATAAATAATTATAGTTCACATATAATAAACATGAATGAAAACGTTGAGAATAAGGTGTGTTGGTGACGCCCAGTAAGAAATAGTTCTTACGACAGATATCATTACAGTGAGTGCGCAAGAATACGGCGCGTGGTAACTGTGGTGTAATTTTCTCGATTCGGTTAAGCTTTGTTTGCGCAAGGCGGAGGAATATCATGGAAGTAGAACTTTTTGTACTCAATAATACAGAGGCGTATTGTGAACTCCAGCCGAACACGCCAGCAAAATGGCCTCGCTGGCCAGCAATATGGCGGAACGTCGCTCACCTGCTAGCTTCTAGAGATTTAACTGCGAGGGAGGGCGTTCCAAAAAAGTTACTCTGCGAGTAAACGTTTCTCTTTGGCTGCCCCAAAACGCTTTGTGCAAATGTTTTACTTTCTCTAGGGCAGCGTCCCAAAACTGCACAGTAACTACTCCGAGCATTTTGCCAGAGTAAAACTTCTACACGCACTGTTTCAACGAGTAACTGATAAACGAACTGAAAATGGCGGGAGGTATAGTAGAATTGAACCAACTGAAAATAAATGTGGGCATTGAGGACACAGACACATCTGGAAAATTTCAAATGATGAGTGATAAAATTCGTATTTTTAGTTAAAAGTTTACTTGTACAAAGTTTGTATTTTTAGACATAATGTTTATTATTATCTTATGAAAAGTAAAGCTGTTTATGTATATAACTATTTTCTTTTTAAAAAGGAAGAATTTCAGGAAAGTGATAAATATATTTTGGAATCTACGTTGGTTAATTAATCACCTATATATTTGTAAACACAGCATGCTACGTATTTACACCATTCTCTTTCCAAAAATCATATTTACTCTTACTTTCTTCATCTGTTACTCCGTGTTATGCTCCGTTTCGTATACGTTCACTTAATTTGAACATTTATAGAAATGTACCGCAAAGACCAATCATGTATCCTTCCGCCACAGCTATTATATCTGCGAAGAAAACAAAGCGCGTAAACAAATGCTATGATTAATGTAGGTTACCATTCCAGCTTACTGTATTTTTGTTATGACCAAGCTATACTGCTGGGGCTCTGTTTATTTGATTGTGGGTGGATGGGGTTGGGAGACACTTGAACGCCTTTCATGAGACAGAATTGTTTTGCAGCACTTTTTTATGAGACAGTATCATTTTGAATTGCCATAACCTGTAATGTTTTAACCTCACCGAAAGAAGAAAACGTTAATAAATATTATGTCGTTCGTACAGGTGCGAAATCATCAGCTGATAAAAATCATTTGCAAACGAGAGTATTTCCTGTTCACATAGTGTGTAGGTTGATCACATTGTCTGTCAAAATTTAGTGTACTTGTATGAAATTCAGTGTAGTTTAATTTACTCTACTGTCGGAGGAACGTTTTGGAACGCCGCTCAGACTGAAGCCCGACCAATAGGGGCTGTGCCGTAACGTGCAACGGCCAATCGACTCGAGGCCAGTTCCCATGCCTACCACTGTGGCACTATACTACCCCTCCTCCCGCCCCTTCGGGATTGGCCGCCTNACTCGAGGCCAGTTCCCATGCCTACCACTGTGGCACTATACTACCCCTCCTCCCGCCCCTTCGGGATTGGCCGCCTAAACAAGCTGTTGGGACGCCAAACGGCGAGTACTGTTTCGTTTCTATACCAAAGGCTGTTCACGGTAAAGTGAGCANACTCGAGGCCAGTTCCCATGCCTACCACTGTGGCACTATACTACCCCTCCTCCCGCCCCTTCGGGATTGGCCGCCTTAACAAGCTGTTGGGACGCCAAACGGCGAGTACTGTTTCGTTTCTATACCAAAGGCTGTTCACGGTAAAGTGAGCACNAACAAGCTGTTGGGACGCCAAACGGCGAGTACTGTTTCGTTTCTATACCAAAGGCTGTTCACGGTAAAGTGAGCACTTTTGAAACCAACCCTTGAGAAATGTCACTGCCCCTACCTGCATGTATTTTAACGGACACACACTGAGTGGCACACGCCTAGTAAAGTTGGCAACGACCGAGGGAAAGTAGTTCCAAATATTTACATCGAATTAAAAGTTTTTGGATAAATATTTATGAATACTAAAAGGATATATTTTACTCTCTGTTTATTTTTAATGCATATATGTGCAAGAACTATAATATTTGTGAAATACTTTTTTTTTCTTCTAATAATTCCACAGTTTCACTTGCCGAGGCATAAATTAAGTGAGTAGGCTCATGGCAATGCTAATTTTACGTATGGCGGAATAATACACAATGTGCATGCAAGTAGATCTTAAGCAGGACATTCGAAAATGCTCAGTCTAACGTGAACAGCGTATAAAAATAATTTAATTACTTCTGAGCGACAGTATACTTACGAAGAGCGTTTAACACCTGAGGACAAATCCCGAGTATTTGTCCTTGAAGACATAACTCACACATATAAATTTTCAATGCGCCATTGGTGCTTATCTGCAGCGTACAAATATGCTGATGAAAAAAAAAAGTAATTTGATATAGTCACTTAAATGAACGCGGTGGAAGATGTAGGCTGTAATATTTAAAATGTTTATGTTATTGCGACACAGAACAGTTAACTCGTCACTGCATTAGCCTAAGAGAACCAGTGACGACGCTATAAAGTACAGCATTTAAGTGCAATAGTAAGTACAGTCTATTCATGGTTTCTTCACACTCTTTGATCGAAACTTTTGAAAAATCACCCTATTTATGACGTGATTGTTTGCTTCCTATATATATATATAACATCTATCGCCAGGGTTTTATACATTTGTTAACATAAAGTACCATATTTTTGGTTTAATCGAGCTTTTACTTATATTTTATCTACAAATTATAGTATTTAATTTGTAGTTAACATGAATAAAAAAGAGAAACGAGATGTGTTGTTAATGCCTAACAAGTAATAGTTCTTATGCAAGATATTATTACACTGAGTGCACANAAAGAGAAACGAGATGTGTTGTTAATGCCTAACAAGTAATAGTTCTTATGCAAGATATTATTACACTGAGTGCACATGAATGCGGTGTATTGTCTCTTTGGTGTTATTTTCTAGACCCGGTTAGGCTTTCTTTGCACGAAGAGGAGGGGAGGAATAGGCTGAAAGTGCAACTTTAGCAGAGATTCAGAAAAGTTGGAAGTAACCATGAATGGACTACAGGGCTTAACGTCTCGTCGACGACGAGGGCATTTGAGAGTTGCTCGGAAAAACCATAACTAGGAAGGAATCGGCGACGGGCTGCATAAAGGACCATCCCAGCATTGGCGCGGAGTGAGTTGGATAAAACATGGAAAACCGGAATCAGGATGGCCGGACCGGAAATGGAACCCGGTTTCCTCCGAATGTAATTCCACCGCCACATCGCTCGGTGGTTAAGGGTGGAATACGAAGAGCAACAGGCTTAAGGCAATTTCACACGATCAAATACTTATTGTTATAAATTGTTTGAATTCAATTTATTGAACTAAAAAATCACTTCATTTGCCTTTCAACGAATTTCATTCAATAAGATTTCAAGTCTCCTCATGAAAATCGATCATAAACTTTTTAATGAAGCCAGCAAAATGAATGCCCAAATAAATTTTTACAAGTATCTGCGACTGATGTACGATAGGAAAATAATTGGTTACACCACAACAAATTTTCTTCATATTATTGTAAACTTTCTTAAAAAAAAAAAAAAAAAAAATGCGTCCTTATTTTGTAACAAATTTAAAAGTGGGTACGCAACTTTGTTTTAGTGGGATTATACTTACATTAATATTGCCAGGAAAGCTGTGATCAGCGATTGAAATTTTGGATTCAAGAGTATAAAGAACATGTTAAAAACTGAAATCTTGAAGGATAAACGGGACATCCGAGAACTTGAAAGAGGAAATTGCCGCGAGTATGGCGTTCGTATGACATCATGTAGCGTTCGATGAATTGAATTAAATACAAATTGAAGGTATTTGCAGAAAAATTTGATCGTGTAAAAGGGCCTTTAGTGTTTGTGACTGTACGTCCCGTCGGCGGCGAGTTCTTTGTAGAGATGGATTGGGCGGAGCGGATCATCGTGATTGCGGAATGAAGCGGCAGTGGCGCTGCAGTAAGGAGCCACCCCAACACTGCTCGGGGTGGCTCCGGAATCCCATGCAAAACCGCGGCCAGGATGCCCAGAAGTCGAACTCGTGTTCTTTTATAACGCGAGTAGGTACAGCATGGTACCATTGCGGCATCTACCTCGGTGGGACAACAACGGTTGACGTACTGTAGTCCATTCGCTGTTGCTCCCAACTTTTCTGAAGCCCTACTGAAGTTCTACTTCTAGGGAAATCCTCCGCCTCGTGCAAACAAAGCTTAACCGAATGTAGAAAATTACACCAAAGGGACAGCGCACCGCATTGCCACGCACTCAGTGTAATTATATTTTGCATAGAAACTACTTCTCACTAAGCATTACCAACACACGTATTTTTCTACCTGTTTGTATTTATAATAATTATATATGAAATATGAAAATGTACAGATAAAGTATAAGAAAATTTTAGTTTAACAAAAAAAAAGTATTTTAATTTTAACACGAGTGTTAAATGCTTGTGGTACATGACATATTTAGAAAACCACCAAGCACGTCATATGTCATACATGGGGTGATTTTTCAAAGGTTTGATTCAAGAAGTGTACAGATAGCGCTAGGCGACTCGCTATCGTCAATGTCCGTAGATGGGCATCAACCTCCAAGTGTTACCAACTTAACATGATCACTAATTTTCCGTTTATTGTTTCCGTCTCTAATTTTTAAATTTTTTGAAAGTGAAAATAGTTTTAAAAAAATAAGAGTTTCCAAGCAATTTTTTTTAAGTACGAAAACTCCGATACTAGGTATATGAGATATTGCCGAGACTTGCGGTGTCCCGTCATCTTTATGATTAAGAGGAGGGTGTAGCTGCGCGTTCAAGGTCAAGAAGCGAGGGAGCGATACGGGCGACACTAACGCGCACGCCTGGTGCCTCATCGCCCCTACGCGCAAGGCGTGCAGTGTTTCCGTCGTGACGCTGCACTGTGCAAGTCAGATCTGTAACAGTGCGACTTCATTACACGCGATAAAAGCCCGCAGATGAAATTACGCCCGTATACTGGTTTATTTTCTCTTGCCGCTTAAGGAGCCCACCTCCCGGCGCTCAAACTGCGTTGCAGTGTTTGAAGTCCATTATTAATTTTTTTTTTTCGAAACTGTAAAACGTGCGTCCAATGTGCTGAAATACGAAAATAACACACACTTCAGACTATGCCTGCCGATTTCCTTTAATACGCTACGCACATTAAAAAAGCAAATTTCAGAGCACTCCGACATGGTTAAAAACTGTTTTTCTATTTTTTTTTTCAAATCGCTATATCTTAAAATACACGCATCATATACACAAAAGTAATCTAGGGACTAGCACTGAACCTTGCTACGGACTTTACACAGATAACGTTTTAGGGTCGCCGCTTCAAGTCCCGTAGGCACACGCAGCACGACGAGAACACTGCGCGCCAGTTCAGAGCCTTGCCCGTAGAGGCGGTGGCGCACTTGTAACGCGTGCCAGTGTAGCCCTAATATCTCTTGAGCTTCCCGGTCTCAAACGCGGAAGAAAAGCTCCAAGCAGGCGGGCCCCTTAACAAAACTGCATAGGCAAGAAATGCTATGTTTAACCATTTCCACGGATTTTTTTCTCCACTGAATACGACAAATGTAAAAAAAAAATAAAAAATTGCTGCTAGACAGAGTTTTTTTTTCCAACCTTTTCTGGCAAAAAGTAAAATTTGCGGGAAATTTAATTACCAATACACGCGAATGCGAGGAAACAACGATTTTGCAGAAAATGTTTCAGGAAATACTCCTTTTATGCAAAACCAGTTTCGTAGAGGAGTTTTGCTGACGGGAAAACACTGCTTACTGCAAGCCAGTTCGTTGCCTTCCGCGTAGAACAGTATTTGCGACGAGGCTTGTGATACGCAGGTTGAGGACTGGTGGACGCGTGCGTCGTTCCTGGAATCGCCCGCTGGGGTGTCGAGTATCGCTGGTGCCCGACGACCGGCCTACGCCTTGCCTGTGGGTCACGCGAACAGCGCAACACGTCAACGCCATGTTGCACGCCTGCGAGCGTGTTCCAGTGGAACTCGGCGCATTCGTGGAAGAGGTGTCGGGTAGAGCGACCTGCCAGCTGCGCAGTACCGTCTCGCCATGCTCCAACACCAGACTCGCTGACAGGAATGTAATCTGAGGTTAGGGGCCTGTCTTGTTATCGTGTGCTTTGAAACGTTTTTTACGCGAGCTCTGGCCTGGTTCTACTTCCAGGATATTCCTCCGTCTCATGCAAACAAGGCTTTACGAAGTCTACAAAAGTACATCGAAGGGACAACACACCGCATTCGTGCGCACTCACTTCGATAATATGTTACGTGATTATATTCATCCTGGGTGTTTCATACAAAATGTTGTCTACTGAAAAAGAAGTAATGCACAAGCCTTTGAAATATTTTCTGTCCCCGAATAATAACACGAAACTTGCGCGCTACTTATGACCTGTAAATACATTATTGCCTATGACACTATATAATCCAGAACTACTCCTAACTGCCGATGTTTTGCGAGATCTTGACCACATACGTCATCTTACCGTGCACACAAATTATTTGGTTTGTTACAGCCTACTAAGAAGTCATTTCTTTCTAACAAGGTTATAGGAAGCACGGGAGTTTATAAGAAGTAAAGGCATTACCAACATAACTATTCGTACACTGCTCGCAAAAAGTTTAGTATATTCCCGCTGGGATCCGATGAATAAACTGGCGAGCTTATTCTGCTAACATAAACTGCATAGAGAATGTGTGGTCCTTCCTCAAACGAGGAATGCTTATCATGCATTCAGGAACTTGCAAGTGTGAGCTTTACAAGCTGACCTCTGAATGGTAATATCAGACCTCATGGAATGGTCCTGTTTCTGTTTATTTAAGTCTTAAAACCTAGGAGCATGCTTCAGTGAAGGCCCTAGATAGGCCAGATTAACTGTTAATCTGTAAGTGAAACATGAAAATTTTAACATTATATTTTAAGTCACAGTTGTATTCAGAGAGTGAATGTGTATATTGTAGTACACTTTATCATCACCCTCCTCAAATACTATGCTTCAGCTAGCGAAAACAAATTCTCTTTAAAATTCAGGATCCCTAATTTTTCAGTCCCATAATTTATAAATTAAGAGAGTTTCTTTCCACCAATGACCATTCAGACCTTAAGCATAGCCGCAATTGGGAATGTGACAATTTGTCTTAGGAAATGCTTAATTAACTTGTTTTTAGCATGCCTCGTCAGATACAGGCGTGCCTCAGTAATCGTTGAGGTTCTACACGTTATTGACGTTTGTCGATGCATCTGAGAAGACTGTTTTTTTTATATTGAAACTAGTGAGATTCCTTTGTTTACGTTGCTTTTTTAGTTTAATTCTTTTGTTTGTTTCATACTGGGATAATGTAATCGAGTATTGCGTGTTTTTTTTCCTTCACTTTATGTGCAATTAGAAGTACAACATAAAATGTAAGCTATTTTTTTTACTCAATTTAACATCCTGGAGTCTTATACAGTCTATACTAAACTTTTCGTGAGCAGTATATTAATAAAAAATGAGATGTTATAATTGATGTATAAAAAAAGGAGTAAAAGTTCAAGTTAAACAAAAATAAGATACTTTAACGTTAACACAAGTATAAAACTCTTGTGGTACATGACATATTGAGGAAATAACCAAACACCTGATACATGAGGTGATTTTTCAAAGGTTTGATTCAAAAATTGTGAAGAAACCGCGAATAGACTATGTCAATGACATAGGTGACATGGGTGTACTAAGACTGTAGTCTGTTTCCGGTCATGTGTTTGGCTCTCCAGGAAGAGAAGAAGCGATGGCCTTCGATAGTTACTTGTCTGCCCGCAAGACAGCGCCACGAGCATTCGAAAGCGATTAGAGAGCTAACTTCTTGGAGGGNCGGCGCATTCGTGGAAGAGGTGTCGGGTAGAGCGACCTGCCAGCTGCGCAGTACCGTCTCGCCATGCTCCAACACCGGACTCGCCGACGGGAATGTAATCTGAGGTTAGGGGCCTGTTTTTTTATCGTGTGCTTTGGAACGTTTTTTACGCGTGCTCTGGCCTGGTTCTACTTCCAGGATATTCCTCCGCCTCATGCAAACAAGGCTTAACGAAGTCTACAAAAGTAGATCGAAGGCACAACACACCGCATTCGTGCGCACTCACTTCGATAATATGTTACGTGATTAGATTCGTCCTGGGTGTTTCAAACAAAATATTGTCTACCGAAAAAGCAAAGGTAATGCACAAGAATTTAAAATATTTTCTGTCCCCGAATAAAAACACGAAACTTGCGCGCTACTTATGGCCTGTAAATAATTTATGGCCTATGACACTATATAATCCAGAACTACTCCTAACTGCCGATGTTTTGCGAGATCTTGACCACATATGTCACCTTACCGTACACAAAAATTATTTGGTTTGTTACAGCCTACTAAGAAGCCATTTCGTTCCAACAAGTTTACAGGAAGCACGGGAGTTTATAAGAAGTATAGGAATTACCAACACAACTATTCGTACACTGCTCGCAAAAAGTTCAGCATATTCCCGTTGGGATCCGACGAATGAACTGGCGAGCTTATTCTGCTGACATGAACTGCATAGAGAATGCGTGGTCCTTCAAACGAGGAATGCTTATCATGCATTCAGGAGCTTGCAAGTGTGAGCTTTACAAGCTGACCTCTGAATGGTAATATCAGACCTCATGGAATGGTCCTGTTTCTGTTTNGCTTGCAAGTGTGAGCTTTACAAGCTGACCTCTGAATGGTAATATCAGACCTCATGGAATGGTCCTGTTTCTGTTTATTTAAGTCTTAAAACCTAGGAGCATGCTTCAGTGAAGGCCCTAGATAGGCCAGATTAACTGTTAATCTGTAAGTGAAACATGAAAATNAAACCTAGGAGCATGCTTCAGTGAAGGCCCTAGATAGGCCAGATTAACTGTTAATCTGTAAGTGAAACATGAAAATGTTAACATTATAGTTTAAGTCAGAATTGTATTCAGAGAGTGAATGTGTATATTGTTGTACACTTTATCATCTCCTCAAACAGTATGCTCTTCAGCTAGCGAAAAAAAATTCACTTTAAAATTCAGGATCCTTAATTTTTCAGTCCCACAATTTATAAATTAAGACAGTTACTTTCCACCAATGACCATTCAGACCTTAAACACAGCCGCAATTGGGAATGTGACAATTTGTCTTAGGAAAAGCTTAATTAACTTGTTTTTAGCATGCCTCGTCAGATACAGGCGTGCCTCAGTAATCGTTGAGGTTCTACACGTTATTGACGTTTGTCGATGCATCTCAGAAGACTGTTTACGTTTGTTTTTGAGTTTAATTCTTTTGTTTGTTTCATACTGGGATAATGTAAACGAGTATTGCGTGTTTTTTTTCCTTCACTTTATGTGCAACTAGAAGTACAACATAAAATGTAAGCTATTTTTTTACTCAATTTAACATCCCGCAGTCTTATATAGTCTATACTTAACTTTTTGCGAGCAGTATATTAATTTTCAAAATGAGATATTGTAATTTATGTATAAAAAAGAAGTAAAAGTAAAAGTTAAACAAAAATAAGATACTTTATTGTTACAACACGCTTGTGATACATGACATATTGAGGAAAGAACCAAACATGTGATACATGAGGTGATTTATCAAAGGTTTGATTAAAAAAGTGTGAAGAAACCGCGAATAGACTATGTCAATGACTAGTGCATTTTTGAGACACGGGTGTACAAAGACTGTAGTCTGTTTCCGGTCATGTGTTTGGCTCTCCAGGAAGAGAAGAAGCGATGGCCTGCGATAGTTACTTGTCTGCCCGCAAGACAGCGCCACGAGCATTCGAAAGCGATTAGAGAGCTAACTTCTTGGAGGGNCCGCTGGTTGGCGGGTTGTCCAGGTTATCTCCCGTTTCTACGCCCGTGCATCCCTGCGCTGCCTCGCTTCGCCCTCGTCGGCTCTCAACACCTCGATATTGAGAGCAGCTCGAACCTCTCCACTCCACAGCACTCAAACACTCTGCACACTGTTCAAGCGTTACTTAGGCAGGTGCCTTGAGAAGTTCGATTTTCACTTACTGCGTCACTATTACCTGAACTGAGGCAAAGCGACGAGGGCGACGCTGGTGCATGCATCAAGCNCTATTACCTGAACTGAGGCAAAGCGACGAGGGCGACGCTGGTGCATGCATCAAGCAGTATCTTCGTTGTGCTGCGTGGAACTACATTTATTAAGTTGAAATGTTTTAGCAAGTTCTATCAGTTCCATATTCCGGTACCGTATTTTTATAAACAACTGTCTGGAAAAGTAGTTTTTCTGTTCTTTGAAGATCGTCAAGGTGTTTGCAACATGCTTACTCTAGTGAAAGTTAAATTCCGGATTAGTATGAAATGAAATCTCCAATAGAAAAAAAAAAAAAGTATCTTGCAAATTTATTTAACGTGCTAGGAGGGCCGGCACTTTAAGAATGATCAATCTCACCAACTTTACTTTATGGAGTTTCTCGCACAGCTTGCATTATTAACTATGTATTATGTTTTACGAGTCATCGGGGCATATTGCATTGCTTTGCAAAGTCGGTATTGCTTGTACAGTTACTAAAATAAAATAAAACTATCAATAGCTAGGAAGAAAAAAATTGTCATTTTAACTCTTCTGTTAAGAGATGTAAATTAATAGAAGTAAATCCGTGAAATTTTGACAAATCTGAGAAACCATTATTTATGCTGTGCCTAGCGAAACATTTGTGTGGTGGGTGGCGAACAGTATGTTTACTGCGCCTGTGCGGCCGCCATCTTTACACGTGTCAGAGAACCAGAACAGTTGTGCCGATAGGTCCGCAGCAAGTGTCTCTGCACAACAGTCGTCGTTAGAGATAGCGATTTATCTCTCAAATGTGCATTGCTCCTTTGTAAGTTCATTGAGAGTGCACGCTGTTTGTCACAAAGGGACGTTCTCACAGCAGTACCTGCCCTCAGTTGGGGGTGTAACCTGCGTAGAGGGCTTGACAACAAAGAACTGAGGTACGTTTCATCAGCGGAGGCACCTCCTGCCAACATAGGACACAGTTAAACATTNAGCTTGACAACAAAGAACTGAGGTACGTTTCATCAGCGGAGGCACCTCCTGCCAACATAGGACACAGTTAAACATTTCCGTATATTTACGGATATTTTTACGGAAATGTTTAGTAAATATATGGACACGCCATCCGTATGGACGTAAAAATTGTGCTGAGCTCCGTAAATACAAAATACGGGAAGTCTCCGTATTTCTTATAGCTTCGGTTTTGGGAACGACATTTGAAATACACAACCATTAATAAAAAGGGGAAAAGTTGCTTACATGATTCAAGTATAAATGCCATAGTTAAAACTTACAAGGAGGTCGCAGATGAGTTGGGTTGACCTACGTGGCGCAGATTGTTGCGTGCCGACTTCCGGCGCGGGGGTTCCGGGCTCAAGACCCGGGGAGGCATGGATGTATATTTGTGTACGTATGTATGAGTCACCCTTCCCGGGAATAAGTCAACACACAATAAACACTGTATCACGTCAAATGTATTGGCAAATAAAGTGAAATTNTCACCCTTCCCGGGAATAAGTCAACACACAATAAACACTGTATCACGTCAAATGTATTGGCAAATAAAGTGAAATTTAAAAAAAAAAGTAAAATTGTTTAGGGTTAAAGACTTGCAGGTTTTTGATTTGGGATTTAAATTTCGCTCAGGTACNTAAAAAAAAAAGTAAAATTGTTTAGGGTTAAAGACTTGCAGGTTTTTGATTTGGGATTTAAATTTCGCTCAGGTACAATTTTTTAGCTTTTGCAAATTTATTTTTTTATGCACGGTAAAAATTTACACAACGATATTGAGTATTTTTTTAGTTATCTCCTTTTTTAACTTAGAACTACAGAAAACGAACTAGCAATTGTATGGAGACGTTCCGAGAATTCACGGAAAGCTGTAAGAAGACTACGGAAAATTAATTTTTGAAAAACAGGAGTGTCCGTAATTTTACGGAGAGTATACGGAGACTTCTGGAGGAATATGTAGCAGCAATTTTCCGTAAAATGAAATTTTTTTAAAAGTTTATTAACGGATGACTCATTTTCGACACCGCCTGGGCTTTTAAGTGGCGAATTACAAACGCCTACCGTCAGTGTGTCAGAAATCTCGTCGAGCCAAAAAAAAAAAATTTAAAAAAACGGGGAACATTACTATTTGCCTGATCACTTTATTCATGCGTGGGTGAAGTAAAACTGTGAAATTTTAACAAAGTAAATATTTTACAATTCTGCTAATTCATACACTTAAATGCATTAAAAATAGAGGAAGTAAAAACAAATAATTTCAGTATTATCAACTGTTTTTCTAACTCGTTTAATTCAATGTAAATATATGAAACTACTTCCACTTTTTTCGTTACCAACTTTACACTGCGCGTGCCATTCAGCGCGCCGTTGAAATACTTGCAGGTAGGAGCAGTTATATTTTTCAAAGGTTTGTTTCAAAAGTGCTTACTTTACTGTGAACAGCCTTTATCAATACTTCTCCCTCCTTCCACATAACCACACAAATGATCTCAGTTTCTCTGTGTCCATAAAACAGAAAGAAATTTCAAGGGAAAGATAAAGGGTGTTACACTTCTGTGCCGACTCTCAAAGGTATCAAGTTTTTAATATGCTCACCACTCTAAAAAAACAATTACAGCTATATATTATAAGGAAACTTTTCCTTTTTTCCAACTTACATTAAACAATTACTAGCTTACTTTTTGCAGGTATTTTTTTTTTTCGTTGTTTCTAGAACTATTTAAAAAATAGTTTTATTTCCGAGAGTTTCACCTGCGTGGTTATGTGCTTTTGTAAAAACGACGTATTTGTTGTTTCGTTTTATGGATCCTTTGGCCTCTCGTGAATTATTACACGCCATTACGGCGAGGGTCCTTTAACTGTTAACTGATTTACCGTTGGAGTAAACAGTTTCACGAGACAGATCGCCTCAGGTAAAGTCTCGGGCCGAGCAGGTCAGGCTGCGAAGAATGCCTCGCACTTTGCGGTTTCAACAACTCTGCTACCTGAAGCATCCCTTAGCCCTCAGTGACATGAGAGCAGATATTTGGAAGAGGATAATGGGGAATAAACCACAGATTTTATTTAAAACAGTCGTAAAATATTAAATAATATTAAAAAAAAATCCCTTA
>NQII01002608.1:327620-337930 GCA_002778355.1 Clitarchus hookeri | reverse complement strand
AAATTGACGAAGGAAATCCTAAAGGAACAACGAATAGTAAAAATGTTTAAAAATACTAACTTTATCAGGCTATCACAAACATAAAAAAGTTCAAAATTACCGTTTATGTGTAGTGCTGATAATATCTGCATTGCAATCACACGGTGTCACGGCGAAAATATGCGAACGCTGTTAGTCAAGGAAAAAACACGTGCCGCGGTCAGGAGACTACTCTAGTTACGCTGTGTTTCGTAGCAGAAACCGCTGGACGGCGTGTCCAGGACTCGGAACTAACGCCAACCTCTCTCTCTTATCCGAGGCAGTCGACAGTACGAACTTTAATGACGGTCGACATTTTGCTTATTCTGGTCCTGTCACAACGGAAAAGAACGAAGGAAAGGGTTCAGCGACAGATTTATATTCATCCTGAGCTTCGCAGTAAAAGGGAAACCTCGTTGGAGGATTTCCGTGCAGAATAATTATTTCTGATCTATTTCCTAATATTAGGGAAAATCACTCTATAAGATTTTTCTGTATCACAAAAAAGGATGTAACAATTATTATAACAGCTATGTAAATGCTTATACATGCAAATGTAACTNATTTTTCTGTATCACAAAAAAGGATGTAACAATTATTATAACAGCTATGTAAATGCTTATACATGCAAATGTAACTCGTCAAGACATTAAGAAAAATAAAATATAAAGATATTAAAAAATCCCTTGGACATAATTTTTAAAGTAATAATTTCTGAATTACACTATTGCATTTAGAAACAAACTTTGACATACTGCATTTGAAAAAAAATAAAATTATTATATATACAAAAAAAACGTTAAACCAAGATTTACAAGAAATAAAATGTTACCGAAATTAAACGTATTCATTCCCACACATTTCAGCATAAGTGACTTCAGTCAACAGTTTATGACGGGAAATAAAAATAACAAATTTTCTTCATTTATAAATAATTATGGCCTAGCTGCAGTTCCCCCCAAGTCCCAGGTTGTCGTGTTTTTAATTTAGGAGTTCACTTGTGTCGGAAAATTTGTACAGGAAGTGGAAGGTGAGATTCGCGATAATTTTACTCTCTAAGAATTTGTTCATCTTGTCTGTTTTGGGGATTATCACAATTTCAGTAACAAATGCCACCGTAGATAATTCATAAATACTTGTTAAGAGGTTTTTTGAAAAAAAAAAAGAAAAAAAAACATATTTTTTGTTTGTTTTTCCCAAAATGTTATTTCGCAAAGCTTGAAAAATTGAGGGAGCAAAGTCGTCTCTTGTGTTCATAAAATGTGTGCGCCTTCGAGGTGGCCATCGTATATAAGAAAATAAGCGTCAATAACGCTCTAATATAAAAGTCTGATCTCATCAAAATGCACCTGGCCACGCCCGTTGTTTTGGCGGTGAGATATTTTAAACTTTTTTTCCCAGTATTTAACTACCGGAAGAAGTTACTCGTTAGTAGGGCCAGTGACTTTTCGCGTATAAATCTGAGCACACAGTAGACTTCAATACTATATACACACCTCAGCTGTTGTTGTACCTCCATTGGCTGCTGGTGCCGTGTCCGTCTTCGACCAAGCCACTCAGGACTATTTAACTCCGACACGGAACCTTCGTGATTCGTGCGCAAACGGTTAAAATGGGCCTGAACATTTTTTAGCCAATCAAAGGAGCTGGACGACCCTGCAGTGTTTTGGACTGTATCTTGTCTCGAAATCTTTTCGCGAAATATCACTGCCCCTACTCATCAGCCATCAACATTTTTCTTGAAATTGTTAGCTGGAAAAAAAAGACATTTCGATTTGTAACTGATTGCGTTGGGCTCCTAAATCACTTATAACTAGAGGCCTGAAAAATTCGCGGATTCATTTCGGGACGAGCTAGAAATCAAAAACATGTACGTATGTGTCACTTTTACAATTGGTCCACGCGTAATTTGACACCCGCCTTCAGATCTCAGCGCCAAGAAAAAAATTACAACATAATGCATGTCCAACCACAGCCAACCATCCTGACTGCCAACAACCAATGAGACGTTGATATCTTATTGTTTGTACATAAGAACGCGAGTTCTAACACACAAGTCAATGCATTCGTGAAATTTTCCGGTCTCTATTAATAACGTACTAGCTTACCCGGCCACGCGCTGCTGTGGCATAAAATATTTTTGTTCTATTCATTTCTGTGAAATTAATTGAAAGAAGTATATGTATATTTGTAAAAAAACATTGAGAACAACAAACTGAAATGTTCAAACAGACAGCTGCCAACAAAGGCGCTTCCTGACGCGAAAGCATGGTAGAAATGAGCTTTTTGCAGATTTTAGTACCTTTGCAGGTAATACAGATAAAAAATAAAGGTGTAGAATCACTCGTGGGAATGAAAGGAAGGTTTATAAAAAAACAGAATGAAAATTGGTTGATTTTTTCGGGATTTATACGCGTCCGAACAAACGGACACATGTGTATGTGTATATATATATATATATATATATATATACATACATACACACATACATATATATATATATATATATATATATATATATAGATTTGTCCTCTACTGCAGATCGAGTCCGCGCAGCGCTTTGTTCGCCATAGACGCTGATTATGAGTGCAATGGGCTTCCGCGAGTTCACTGAAGATATAGTACATTCATCGTTGCTTCTATTTTTTCTGAAGCCCAGTAAAGTTCTACTTTTAGGACGTTCCTCCGTCTCACTAAAACAAGACTTAACCAAGCCTAGAAAACTACACGAAACGAACAGACCATCACATTCGTGTGCACTCAGTTAAATAACAATTAGCATGAGAACTATTTCCATGTAGGCATTTACCAACATGCCTGTTTTTACCTCTGGTTTTATTAATATTAATTATAAGTAGGGGCAGTGATATTTCGAGAAAAGATTTCGAGACAAGATACAGACCAAAGCACTGTAGGGTCGTCCAGCTTCTTTGATTGGCTACAAAATGTTCTGGCCCGTGTTAACCGTTTGCGCACAAATCACGAAGGTTCAGTGTCGGAGTTACTTAGTCCTGAGTGGCTTGGTCAAAGACGGACACGTCTTTGGCACCAGCAGCCAATGGATGTATAACAACAGCTGAGGTGTGTATATAGTGTTGAAGTCTACTGTGTGCTCAGATTTTTACGCGAAAAGTCACTGGCCCTAATTATAACTGAAATATTATAGTTTATAGGTAAAATATAAGCAAAGGTTAACTTTAAAGAAACTTTTATTTTGACGGAAGTATCAAACGCATTTGACAAATCACATATTTAGGGGAAAAACACATCACACATGAGGTGATTTCTCGAAAGTTTGATTCAAAAAGTGTAAAGACATCGCAAATAGACTAGCACAACGTCCTCAGCGGCCATGCATACATGATGGTCCTCAACTTCAGGTACCGATTCGTAGATACCTGAACAATTCGCGAGTTCAATGACCTGTATGCTATACTCCAATGTCGTATGTAAAAATAATGCAAATATCACTGTTCATTGGTTGCTTGTTGTATTAGCGGAAGACGGTGATTCGGTCTGCATTTTATTGTGTATTTATCATTGGCTCAGAGTTGTCCATGAGATGTATACTAACGGGTGTACCAATAGCATTAGCAATACAAACGTAAGAAGTTTTGAATTCTAGCTTGTCCCGAAATAAAAACGCGAAATTATTCAGGTCTCTACCGATTCGTTGTGGAAAACGAGGCAGAAAACGTAATACGACCCATGACTTTACATTTGGCGGGCAATAAAAATCTCCCGTCGCAAGGTTGCATACGTGGCACACAACCTACATCACAATTCAAAACGTTGCATGTGTTCCAGTGAACCGTTTGCCTGAGAGTGCTGCAACATGTAACGTGTTGTGTTCCTTTAGTGCAAACTTAAATATTACGTAAAAACAATAGCACAAAATCCACGGGTATCACACATTTGTTAAATAATTACATGTCACCTCCTAATTTCCTAGTGACGGGATATATAATTACCCGCCAAATGTTCACAGATGGCAGACAGCAATATTCACGAATCTGTTATTTGATCTCGCGTATTTTTCTGATATTTTCCAAATAACTAAATTATCTTCTAGTTTCTAAGGGGGGTGTGTCCCTTGCTTAATAACCGCGTTGGGTCATAGGTTATACAATGCTTCCTGCGTCATCTTCCATAGCGAATATGCTCACAAAATTTGTACCTAAAGTTCAGGTTGATCCCGTACAATAATTATCAGACTTGCAGACACAATGCCTCTTTCTTATACTTACAGAAAATATTTATTAATTCATCGGTCTGCTCTTTATGATCTGTGTTACAGATTATTATTGCAAAGATCGGTTCCAGTGCAATATTCTTATCTAACAGTGTCCCATACCTGGCTGCTATAAACTGTATATTGTCACGTGTCGCTGGTCTGCGCTGCTGAACTTGACCCGCCCCGCGCAAGCGGGCGGGAGAGAAGGATAGAGTAGTGATATGATAGCGGGGCGGCGAGTAACTAAGGGATGTTTTAATGACAGGAGAGCGATAATCTTACAAGCGTTTTGAGTTATGAAGGCATTCTGCCGCGATAACCCTTTGGCGGATACAATTTCTGTGTTTATCTGAAGAATGCTCTGGATTACTGGCCTCGTTCTCTCAGCTTGACTCGGGGCACGTTGAACCTTCCAGATGGTCAGGGCGACCGATATAAAAGTGTGACAGGCCTCCGAGCCGAGTAGTTGATGGAGTGAATGAGTGGATAAGTGGCTGAGTTCCGAGCGATAGACGACGAGAAGCGAGAGAAGTGACCAGCGGGGGGGAAATCTGCGACTGCGAGTATCAAGCAGTGAAGAGTGCGGCTGGCAGGCTGGACTATTGGACTGGATGCGTGAGTGAAAGACATTACAAATTGTGGTAACTGAGAGAGTGAACACGTGTTAATGATGAGTATGAGTAAATTGACTGTAATCAAACTGAGAAAATTAAGAAGGATGTTAATTATAGTTGAAATATACATTAAATATTGCACTCTCAGTTAAATAAAAATGGTAATAGCGGATACAGATAATTTAATATTATAAATAATAGCTGTGTAAATAAATTAGAAATAAAATTTAGTTATTTTTATTTTTATTAAGACCTCCATCCCTTACGAACTCAGATACGCCCCGCAGGCATCCAGGTAACAATGTAAAAAGGAAAATCAGACATCTCTGAAGTAACTATGGCCTCAGCCAGTTTTTAATTACTGTCTCTCTTATGGTACAATGCCTTCTTTGGTTGCACGATCTTTGCTGCATCCGGTGGGGGATACGAGATAATGACGAATGATTCATGAACTAAATTATTAGAATTTCAATTGCCTGTTTCATAAATTAAATACCGTTATGGGTATTCATTTTTATTCGACGTAAATAATTTAGTAAAATTCATAGATTTCATTTTTAAACGGTTTTAAGATTCAACACTACTAATCGTAGTGGGTAAATTATTTTAAAATCAGAGTAAATTTCTAATAAGAAAGAAAACTGGCACCTTAAAAACTAACTTGTATTAATCTAGTGCGGACCAGAAAGAAAAATAATTATAAGCGACAGCTTTGTGGAATCGCGCAAACTGGAAATTCACTCGAAGTCTTCAGTTTCCCGCTAGAAGGTTTATTTATTCAGCGCTTGTGAGATAGGTCGGCTTATTGCTACACCGAATGCCATCGACGTTCCCCGTCCGTCTGCGTGCTTGAGAAACTGCGACGCGTTGAGTGAGCTCTAGTGATCGATGACTAGAGACGCGCTTAATTCGCGATATTATTCTGGGACAAGCTTGACGTCACTTCCGCATACCTACGTGAGCGCAGTCCGTGATTGCATTGGCTGAAGACTTTATACGAGGCCATGTAAACTGCGTGACCGAGTTGCAGGAGATTGGTCGCTCTACCGTTCAACTATTGTCGTTGGCTAAAAGAGTGTTTCGGGTCCTGTCACACAAATGGCTAACCAATGATAGAAGTTGAAGGAGCGTACAGCGACTTGGAGTTCAGCCTGATGGCGGAACAATATTGCGAGTTTTGCACGTCACAAATGATGACGAAGAGTTTACTGTAGTCCCGGTCTATGACGAAGCTACAGAACTGTTTGGGCTGGAAGAAAGTGAGCAGTAGCTACGAACAATTGTGCTTACTAAGTAAGACCTTCAGGGCACGTGTTAGATAACAGACTACATATCCTTGTTTTCTGTAATATGATAGTGATATATACATCTTATCTAAACATTTTATAAAACTCAACGTCTCTCTGTCTTTCTGTCTGTTAGTGCGCTTATTACTCGAGAACCACGTATCCGATTTACGTTTTTTTTTTTTAAATTCATGGCTATGTTCTCTGGCTAGGTTTTAGTATATATTTTGTTACGTAAAGTAATATAGGGAATAAGCAGTGACGATAATAGTGAATCACGTCGGAAAAAAGTTTGCTGCCAGCGCGCTCTCCTGCAATACTCTGTCTAAACCGTTAAAGATGGAACAATATCATGTGGTAAAGAATTGTGTAGAATAAAAATACATAAAAGAAAAAAACCTCCGCGGTAGCATATATATATATATATATATATATATATCTATAACAGAGAAATACTAATAAGCGTTTTTACCATTTAATTCACCGAGACGTTGAGTTTTATAATATGCATAGAGTATATAATATTAACACTAAGTAAAATTAAACTTTATAAAAAAAAACCCAAACAATAATTGTGTAGTCCACGCGAGCGGAGCCGTGGGCACAGCTAGTGTATACGTAATTCAGAGCAATTCTCCAATAAGATACATAATAGCTAACATGGAAGTATACTGAAATATATTTCGTCAAAGATAGTCTAGGTGAAGTAGTTGAAGGACCATTTGTCGAAAATAATCACAATTCTCCAAATTTGGTAGATACACCAGAAGAATATATAAAAATCTCAGTATGATAGGCTATCTCTGGTAATACTCACATTAAGATATAAATCTGAAGTTCGCTTTAATCAAATTATGAACTAAAGCTGTTCTAAATTTAGTGTTTAAAACAAAATAATTACCTATCTCTCTCTATTGAATCCCATTTTAAAGATATCCAGAATGTTTTAGTAATTAAATTTCAACTTACCTCTAATGCTAACAGTTGCATTACTTTGATCTTAACAAACAAAAACAATGGAAGTATTAAAAAGACAAACAGGAACTTGAACACCCGAGTATAAGTTTATAAATACATGCTACATGATCGTGGTACCACGGACTGGAGTTCCTTCACGTCTCATGTGGCGCTCTCTATCGCAGTGCTTGAAGAAGCAATTGAAGCTTTATTTGAATTCCTGTGCGTTGTCATGCAACACACTGTCTTGGACACGAACGGTCTCGTGTTTTCCCGTTGTTTAATATAAGTTTGACAGGCCTCCGAGCCGAGGAGTTGACAAGTGAACGAGTGGCTGAGTTCCGAGCGATAGAAGACGAGCGGCGAGAGAAGTGACCAGCGAAGGAAACACTGCGACTGCGAGCATCAAGCAGTGAAGAGTGCGGCTGGCAGGCTGGACTATTGGACTAGATGCGTTAGTGAAAGACATTACAAACGATGGCAACAGATAGACTGAACACATGTTAATAATGGGTATGAGTTAATTGACTGCAACAAAAATGAGATAATTAAGGACGTTAATTACAGTTGAAATAGACGTTAAATATTGCGCTTACTGTTAAATATAAAGAGTAATAGCGGAGACAGATAATTTAATACTGTAAATAATAGCTGTGTGAATAAATTAGAAATCAAATTTAGTTATTTTATTTTTTAAGACATCCATCCCTCACTATCTCAGATACGACCCCCAGGGGTCCTTTGTAACAGTATTTTAACTGCCACATAGCCTTGAATGAGAACTAGCAAACTATATGGCCTTGAGATAACATTTCAAGTCAAAACAGCCAGAATAAGTTAAACTCTCACCGCATCGAGACATGCGTTTGATTTCAGAGAAACTTTTATATGTCACTCTTATGACTTTAATAAACACTTTAGTTCAATTCAAATTTTGCGTTTACGTTGAAAAAAAAAAGCAAACACAACAAATGAAGCCAGCAATTTTTTGTATAAAACTTTCATTTTGAGTTCTGTGACAGTAAATTGTTTTCGTGAGAACTGGGGCATCAAGTTTCATAATTGGAGTTTAAATTGTACTACACTTACGCACTAAAAATAAACGTTACACCATCTTGCATTCATTGTTCAAAATTAAAGAATATTTGTGAAACGAGGAAATCAAAAAAATTCTCTACTGATTTAGTTAAGAGCGAAGGTAGAGGAACCATAGATACGTGTGGGAGAACACGAGCAGTCAGAGTAATATTGTAGTCTTACTTTGCGGTCAAGGTGTAAAAGGAAAGCAGCCTTGAATGTGCGGTTTGGTTCTTCTTGTAGCGACGAGAGAGGCACTATCTGCGGTGTAACCGGAAGTCATCCTACCATTTCGCGGGGAGAAGAGCCGTGTGATTTCTTTCTCAGTGGGGAGGGGCGGCCCACAGCCCACGTATTTCCAGGACGAGGCGATAAATTGTTTAAAAGCCGGTCGAAGGAACAACAGAGTAACGGCGGCGGCCGGGTATCGATCAGGTAATGGCCGGGAGAGACGCAGGCCTTCCTACCGCCGGTAAAAATACACTTCCTCCGCTTGCGAGGGCGGCACTTGACGTTCTCTCGTATAACGCGCTTTACGGCCGCGACCACGGCAGGTTCACAACAAGCGCTGACGGTCAGGGGTTGTATCTCGGCGAGTGGCAGCAGTTTGTGATTTAGGCCAGGACTCATTGCGGAGTAGTACACACACTAACACAATTGTCGAAAAAATACGATTAATATTGCATATGGAAGAAGAACGCATATATATTTTTTGATATTCAAATCTGTGAAAAATTACTCATGTATGAAGTGTTTGTTTATTTCCTGAATATGCCACTTATCACAAACGTTTTATACTTCTGTTCACATAGAATTACCTTATTTTTGGATATATTCTATCTATAAATTATAATCTTTCATTTAAATTAAAAAGATTTAAAACGGTGAGAAAAAAAAGTGAGTTGGTAACGTGAGGTAAGAAATTGTCCTTATGCTAAATATTATTACACCGAGTGAGCACGAATGGAGTGCGTTTTCCCTTTCGTGTAATTTATTGGTTAAGCTTTGTTTGCATGAGGCGGAAGAATATCTCGGAAGTAGAACTTCAGCAGGGCTTCAGAAAATTTGGAAGTAACCACGAATGGACTATAGATTTAAATGCCAATTTTCAATAAGCAGGTATCTCCTTTAATAATCACGCTAAATCTTGGGTAGGGGCTGTCCTTGACATTTTTCAATTGTAAACGAAGCAACCTTCTGGTGTCTCCCCTCCCCGTCCTTATCAAGACATAAACATATTTTCAAACTGTTATGCAGTTGTGGTCCCTACTTGTGGAATATTTGGTATGGGCCAGCAACTGAATACAGGGACACATTTTTTCCTTACACATTAACCTACGTTTATTATATTGGAAGCGATCTGGAACAATAACGAAACTTAATGGTTGCACATCAGTAAACCACATGCTTACATCCACGTCACACGACGTCACAGCATTCTGCGAGTCCGGCGAGTAACTGTGCAGAGAGGAGCTTGCCGGGTCGTGATGGCGTTCTGCGCGAAGCCGACGAGCCCATTGCTCTTTGAAAGGGGTGTCTCCTGCTTCTCACAATGCGAGCAGGCGAAGGAAACAGGAGTCACATTCCATGCACGAGGCCCTCCTCAAAGTGAAGGTCTTTAAATATACACCAGAACTGCCACTGAGAATAATTTATTAAACGTTTACTTCGTTCATGAGATTTACGATCCTGGAGAAATGCACCAAGAGGACTCACGGCAAGCCAAGATTCACTCGAGCACGCTGCCAACCGCAGCAGAGAAACACAAGTGCTCTCCACGTGGGTGGCATCTCGCCACACTACACCAGTAGAATCTGAAAGAGAACAGCAACACGATTGAAAAAAAAAGTTGGCGTGTGGTAGTTACGGTTGACAAACTTAAGTTACCATTTTATGAATGTGTAGTATTTTGTGAATTATTAACAAGTTTTCTATTTACTTGCCTGTCTACATAGGCCTAGTTACAAATTTTGATGCTTTATTTTTCGTGTTGTGCCCCCGCCAAACCAAAATCCTGGATGCGTCCGTAGTCCGTGCCCCCTTTATTTTACACAACACATGATACACTGAAGAGCCAAAAAAACTGGTACACCTGCCTAATATCGTGTAGACCCCCCCCCCCCC
>NQII01002608.1:314292-327410 GCA_002778355.1 Clitarchus hookeri | reverse complement strand
TCGTACGCGAACATCCAAATGTTATCGCTACCTCGGAGATGCTATGTCCCATCTCTCGTGCGCCGACTGTAACACCACGTTCAAACTCACTTAAATCTTGATAACCTGCCATTGTAGCAGCAGTAACCGATCTAGCTGCCGACCGCATCGCGTTACTCTGATTGGTTCCATACCTCTGTTATTTGCATACGCACGCCTATACCAGTTTTTTGTGGCTCTTCAGTGTAGTAGGTTTAAAAAGTGTATTTTTGTTAAATTATTATTTTAGTATCATTTGAAATTGTTATTTAAGTCTACTTACAAAAATCTTGCCGAGTAAAACATTTTCCACGATTTCCTTACATCTTCACTTTGAGTACTGAAATAGTGTCATGATGCTTTATGAGCCTCATCTTGATGAACCCCTACGCGGCGCTTACTTCGCTCATACCAAGGACCGACCCGTCATAGGCCATGTTATTCTTTCTACATGCTGTTCACAGTAAACTGATCACTTTTGAAAACCCTGCTCAAAATTCACTTGCATGCACGTTGTGTATTCTTCCGCCAGATACAGAGTTTATATTGCCTTGTGCTTCATCACTAGGGCCAGTGACTTTTCGCGTAATAATCGGAGCACACAGTAGACTTCAATACTATATACACACCTCCGTTGTTGTTATACCTCCATTGGCCGCTGGTGCCGTGTCCGTCTTCGACCAAGCCACTCAGGACTAAGTAACTCCGACACTGAACCTTCGTGATTCGTGCGCAAGTGGTTAACACGGGCCAGAATTTTTTTTTAGCCAAATCAAGGAAGCTGGACTACCCTACAGTGCTTTGGACTGTATCTTGTCTCGAAATATTTTCGCGAAATATCACTGCCCCTTCTCGTCACTATATTCATGCGTCGGTAAAGTCAAATAGTAAAATTACTAGAAAAGCAACTACTTTACAACCGTGCCAAATCCTTACACTCATATGCATTTTAAGTAACAGAAAACAAAATGTTTACATAACAATTTTAATTTAATGTTAACACGTGGAACTACTTTCTCTCCGTCGTCACCAACTTTACTGAGCGCATGCAAGTCTGTGGTCCCGTTAAACCACCTGCAGGTAGGGGCAGTGCACATTTTTCCGAAGGCTGGTTTCGAAAGTGCTCAAAGAGCTGTGTGAAAAGCCCATACTTTATCCTCCACACCGAATCATCGACCTGTAGTTCTAGGATAGTCCTACATATCCGCCGCGCATCTTCATCTTCCANCCTCCCCTCCCAGCGTTCGAGGCGGAGCGATAAAGGAAACAACAACAAGGTGCTGAACCAACGTGTAGTGCCTCCTACGTCACGCTTTCCTCTGCAAATTAGATATGTAACAGCGGGACCTTATCGCGCGAGATGAAAGTTCACAGATTCAACTACGACTGTACGGTTTTACTTTTCTTTTCTCCTACCTGGTCAGGAAATCGGGCAGGCAATTTATAAAAATGCTACTTTTTTATTTTTTTTATTTTTTTACAATTTCTAGNTTAGATATGTAACAGCGGGACCTTATCGCGCGAGATGAAAGTTCACAGATTCGACTACGACTGTACGGTTTTACTTTTCTTTTCTCCTACCTGGTCAGGAAATCGGGCAGGCAATTTATAAAAATGCTACTTTTTTATTTTTTTACAATTTCTAGTTTTTTTTTTAAATAAACAAATAATATGATAAAATCAAAACCGTACGGGATTATATAAATTGTTTTTATCTTTTCTGGCGAAAGTTGTATTCCCAGGGTTATTGATTTACTGAGATACGCGTAAACGAGCGAACAACGGTTTACTAATGCTTCAGAGCTATATTCCATAACAGCAGCTTGGTTGAGAAGCCCACCTGCCTGTAACTGTAGGTTGCTTCAGGGACAAGCATTGACAGGGAGCCATCAGTCCCGGGCAGCGGAACACACACGTTCCGTAGTCAAATTCCAAGTTAAGTAATTATTACGTTGATATATTACAGGGGCTTCAGCGACATTAGCAGCTCGATTAAGGGTGTTGGTCACCAAAAAAATTCATTATTTTGTACATGTACGAAATACCGTTCAACTTGTGGACATTACGAACAAGTCTATTTCCTCCCATATAAAACGTCAGACTGCAAAGTTTTTGCATCCCCGCCACGTCAAAATCACAATTTTAGTGTTTTTGGGACGAGCAAATAAAATAAACGTGGGCATTTGCAGAAAACTTAACAAGGGTGACTAAAATGTCATCTCTTAATTCATTTTACATTTTTATTAAAGGAGTTTATTTTACAAAAAATTAAGAAAACATTAAATAAAAATAAGTAAAAAACTCTTTATATATCACATTTGGAAAATTGCGGGAAAAAAAAAATTACAGCACGATTTTAAAGATTTCGTGAAGTAACTCATAGTATTTTATTTCAGTGTAAATTATATTCCGGCAAGAAAGTGTGAGATTACCGTTATTTGTAGGAAAGAAAATGGCTGGTAACAAAATGGTGGATGAAAACAAAATTGTTCCTGGAAACAAAATTGCTGTTTCAACAAAATGGCAGTCAGAAACAAGATGGTGGTGGTCAAAGGTCAAGGTCAATTGATGTCATCCAAGATGGCGGTAGTGACATTGTCCAAAAAGGTAATCACCACCGCTCGGATACCCATCCTGACTCCTGTCCCCGAATTGGTTATATTTATTTACTCCCAATTGACTGAGGAAGATTTTGAGTTCGTCAATCAACTAATAAGAAGTTCAGTCTCACACTGAGTGCAGTATGAAAGATGTAACCGTAATAAGTTAATAAATAAGGCGGAATACTTATAGCCTTTAAGGCCCCTTTTTCACGAGGCGATTGATCGCGGTGCTCGATCACCGCTACTATTCGTGGAGCATTGTTTAGTATAATGACTTTCACACGAGGCGACTGCAGTCCCTTGGGCGGGCAACAGTCGCGCGCAGTTGCTCACTAGCGCAACTGATCGCTCCAACTGCAGTTATCGCGACTGGATACGGAGCGTGTAATCAGATACACGCGTTCACACGTGGCGACTGCAGTCCCTTGGGCGGGCAACAGTCGCGCGCAGTTGCTCACTAGCGCAACTGATCGCTCCAACTGCAGTTATCGCGACTGGATACGGAGCGTGTAATCAGATACACGCGTTCACACGTGGCGACTGCAGTCCCTTGGGCGGGCAACAGTCGCGCGCAGTTGCTCACTAGCGCAACTGATCGCTCCAACTGCAGTTATCGCGACTGGATACGGAGCGTGTAATCAGATACACGCGTTCACACGTGGCGACTGCAGTCCCTTGGGCGGGCAACAGTCGCGCGCAGTTGCTCACTAGCGCAACTGATCGCTCCAACTGCAGTTATCGCGACTGGATACGGAGCGTGTAATCAGATACACGCGTTCACACGTGGCGACTGCAGTCCCTTGGGCGGGCAACAGTCGCGCGCAGTTGCTCACTAGCGCAACTGATCGCTCCAACTGCAGTTATCGCGACTGGATACGGAGCGTGTAATCAGATACACGCGTTCACACGTGGCGACTGCAGTCCCTTGGGCGGGCAACAGTCGCGCGCAGTTGCTCACTAGCGCAACTGATCGCTCCAACTGCAGTTATCGCGACTGGATACGGAGCGTGTAATCAGATACACGCGTTCACACGTGGCGACTGCAGTCCCTTGGGCGGGCAACAGTCGCGCGCAGTTGCTCACTAGCGCAACTGATCGCTCCAACTGCAGTTATCGCGACTGGATACGGAGCGTGTAATCAGATACACGTGTTCACACGAGGCGACTGGTCGACACGACAGACGAGTGGCGACTCACATGTGCACTGCTCAGTTCCCTCCGTGATTACATACGAGACATGACACTCGTATTTGTTTGTGCGTGAGTGAGGTAAAAAAATGACCAACATTGATGATGTAAAACTTTCTATAGCTTAATTGATTGTTTAAAAATTGAACACCGACGATCTAATTTGCGAAGTCGAGAAAAACAGTGCTGTTTGGAACAGTTCATTAGAATAATATGAGAGCAAAGTGGATAGAAGAAATGCATGGCACAATGCCATAACGAAATTCTTTCCTGAGTTAGATAAAAAAAAACTTTTCCAGAAAAATAGAATTATGTAAGTTTATTTAATACTTCCATTATTATCTGCAGTAATGTTTTATTAACCTTGATATGAATTTATACTTAGTATTTTCAAACACCATTATGGCCAATGTTAAAAGTAACGGTCTTTATTTTGTTTGTGCTTTATTTAATGCAATTTTAACACTACTTGCAAATATTGTGGCTAAATTGAAAGGAACGTAAGTACAAACATTCTTGGCATAATTTAATTGTATTTTATAATGATGGTTTTGTCATATTTTTCTTAAATACATTCCATTTGCCATTCCCTTCTGAAGTTACAAAGTAGTTTGCAAATGTGTCNTTTCAAACACCATTATGGCCAATGTTAAAAGTAACGGTCTTTATTTTGTTTGTGCTTTATTTAATGCAATTTTAACAGTACTTGCAAATATTGTGGCTAAATTGAAAGGAACGTAAGTACAAACATTCTTGGCACAATTTAATTGTATTTCATAATGATGGTTTTGTCATATTTTTCTTAAATACATTCCATTTGCCATTCCCTTCTGAAGTTACAAAGTAGTTTGCAAATGTGTGTCTAACATTGCTTGCAAGTCTTGTTGTTGGTCGTGCAGCAGACTCCATATCATGCAGTCCTTCAACCGTCAAAGTNCTCTAACATTGCTTGCAAGTCTTGTTGTTGGTCGTGCAGCAGACTCCATATCATGCAGTCCTTCAACCGTCAAAGTATCCTCAATGCGAATTCCATCAATGTCTCGGACAAAGTTGTTTAGCACACAGTACACTTTGACTGAGTCTTCTGCAAGTGTAAGGTCCACATTTAATGGTGTATGGAAAATGCGCCATTTGTTTGCGAGTGTTCCAAACGTGCATTCAATATATCAGCGTGTGCGAGACAGTCTGTAGTTTAATATAAGTTTTGTCACACTCAAAAATTTACCTGCATAAGGTCGTAATATATATTTGGAAAGTCCAGAACCTTCTTATTCAACAAAGACGAAGAGCATGGGTCCATCAAATCACACGTACGATTCTTGTAGTGAAGGAATATTAAGCATTTGTTTTTCAAGTTTTGTAAAGAACACACTTTTCCTTAAACACCGTAAGAGTCTGATGACTTTCCGTTCGTACCTGCATCAATAAACAGGAACTTACATGGCGCATCACACATTGCAAGAAGGAGAACAGAGAAAAAGTGATTGTAATTGTAATACAAGGAACGACTATGAGCAGGCTTGACAATCCGAATAGGTTTACAATCAAGTGCGTCCATGCAATGTGGAAAATTCGTCCTTTGATAAAATTGTACTGCAGTCTGTAACCACAGTTCTTCTGCCAGTTGAGGGAAACATACTGGCTTTACTCTAATCCAGATCGACTTGCAAACTTGACGAATAATGTTTGATACAGTAGAGACCCCTAAACTATATTGGAAGTGAAGGTCTGTCATTGTTGAGCCCACATCCAAGTACCTGTAACAAAATAATGATAATGCTAATAATAACTTGCAAACAGACAAACATGAATAAACAGAATTTCTAACACGTATGTTTAACGTATGTTACAGTAATTGCTATACAGAAGAAATGAAGAAGTATCCGGACATGTTATTCCATACAACTTTTGAAGAAGAAAGCAGAGGAAAGTGGTTCAGGGGCAAGTTGCCTGAAGCAATATGTGTATTTCGAAACATTATGTTTCTTAGAAACTGTGACTAAGAAAACCGCAAGTAGTATGGACGATGAAGTTGGTGGAGATACTAGTGTTGAAAATTAAGATGAAAAAAAGATGGGTTCCTCACACAAAGGGAAGAAGCAAAAACAGGAAATTGCCCAAAAAAAATGCGGAATAGACTGAACAAAGAAAATGATGAGCTGGTTCGTGTACTGAAGAAGAAAATAACTATGGAAACTACAGCTTCGGATGAAAATGATTAGGAATGATTGTTTTTATTGTATCTTGTATCCGAAATGCTTAAAGTTCCCTCTGAAAGAAAGTTTTAACTAAAATCAGACATACTTGTGGCTATTTGAAAATCTCAAAATGTCCGTCAGTCGTCACAACCATTGTAATATTATAATAGCAGTAGTGTGGGAATCCCACTTCAGTCCGTCCCACAATTNTCCGTCAGTCGTCACAACCATTGTAATATTATAATAGCAGTAGTGTGGGAATCCCACTTCAGTCCGTCCCACAATTTAGTCATGATCCGTCATATTCCACAGTCCGTCATTATCCTCCGAGCCATTCCTCAGGGAGCCGTGCTCCGCAGAACAGCTCCTGCTTCTAATCCACCACAGCGACCAACTTCACCANCCGAGCCATTCCTCAGGGAGCCGTGCTCCGCAGAACAGCTCCTGCTTCTAATCCACCACAGCGACCAACTTCACCAACAGTCAGAAAGCAGCCAGTATAGTGGTTTGGTGTGTTTCGAACACTAAAACATTTTCTTATATTTTCGACCGGGTGTATATGACATGGTCTTACACTTTCTGAATCCTTTTTGTTGCCAATGCAGCATTTCTCTTCCGTGTAAGTTNGTCTTACACTTTCTGAATCCTTTTTGTTGCCAATGCAGCATTTCTCTTCCGTGTAAGTTTTATGTACTTACAAGGGAGGTGCCAAACATGCAAATCATCACTTTTGATAGACTGACACATGCTGTATGGCTGATCCCCTTTACTGCCTGGTTTAAGGGATATTTAGCGATGGCCTCTAGGGATATGGCATATTTTAATATCTATATAATGAAGATTAATTATTCACATGTTTGGTAGTCCCTTGTCAGCCAACTAACGATTTAAAATAAATATCCCGTTTGGTTTTATAATGTTAGGTAATCTTAAATATGTAAATGTGAGTAAAACTATAGTAAAACATTTATACCACACATTTCACTTATTACTTTCATTACTTTCCTTAAAGTCAGAACAAGTTTTTCTTCCGGAGTAATACTTTTTCTCATTACTGTATCAGCACCTGTGGTATCTGCTTTTATGCACTGTAATAGTTCGTTAAACGATTTTTTTGACATACGGAAATAATTGAAAAATTTCTTTCAATCTGCACACAGCTCTTCAAACAAGCTATAGTAAAGACCCCTCTCTACCCTTGCTCACAAAATAGGATGCACATGGATACGTCTTCTCCTGCGCTTATTCTTCCTACGAAGCAGGAAAACCTGCTCGTTCCTGGACGCCATGTTACGAACTGACGAGAACAGACGGTGAAGTCGCTGGCTGCTAGTCGCCTGCGGTCTACTACCGTGTCCAGTAAAGGCGACTGATCACCTCGCGTGGAAGCGGCCTAAGATGTTAAAGAGTATGTACAATTATTAGCACGTTAGTTATAAGATACACACGCATTTTGTCACAGCAGTAAGACGTTGCAGTATAAGCTGTAACGTCTGTTTAGCTTGATTTGGTATGCCCTGCTTCTACATACCTAACGGCGAAAAATTCAGCGCTTTTAATGAGCGTTTGAAAAAGGAAGGGACCCCTTCCTTACAAAACATGCAATATGTATGCGACGACAATAAAATAACAATGATTGTTACAGTCCAGTAAAATTTACATTAATGCCTGCCACTAAATTGGACTTGAGATTCTTCTGTATATTCGTGCCAGAGTGCTTGTTCATAGACGCTTGCAGTGGGAGCAAGCAGATTCCTTTCTGATTGGACTACGTGAAGGAACAAAGTTTTGACGCGTGCACAAGTCTGTCCAAAGAGTGGTGCACGCTCCTGAGCAAGCGACGATACTTCGTTCAGCCGTTCAACAGCCACCAGGGGAAAATACATTTTAACCAAATCCCAAGTAAAGGTTCGTGTTCTACGTTGAAAAAACTGTGGTCTCTCATGTCAGGGATAACTAGTGAGCTGATCTCTATTTCAGATATGAATGTACATTATGTACCACCCGAAATAGCTGCACTCGAATCNGGATAACTAGTGAGCTGATCTCTATTTCAGATATGAATGTACATTATGTACCACCCGAAATAGCTGCACTCGAATCATAAGAGAATGGAGGAAAATACGTACATCATAAGAGATATCAATCTTAATATTCCACCGAGATCTGATACGCCCACAAGAAACGCGTGTTTGGAAGTTCAGTCGTACCAACCTAGACGAGCACGCACGTATCTCCACTTTGCTGTACCAGCAGGCCCCTTTTTAGCCAACAAAAGACGAGACTGAGTTGGAAGGATTGTCTGTTCTCGGGAAGAAACGATTGTCATTGAAGAAGCATAAGTACACTGTTAGGAAAAGTGTGAACATTACGGAAAGCACCGGTTACAAGTTATCCCGACATCTTCCTGAAATTACGGACTCTTCATTATTTTCAATAACGTCCTCTCCGTAAATTTAACATGTACCTACCTCTGTGAATTCATGAAACGTGTCCATAAACTTGCAAGTTTTTTTNCGTCCTCTCCGTAAATTTAACATGTACCTACCTCTGTGAATTCATGAAACGTGTCCATAAACTTGCAAGTTTTTTTTAATCTGCTCTTTATAAAAAGGTGTAACAAAAAAAGTTTTAATTTCGTTCACTATGTATAAAAATAACTGTAAAAATTAAAAAAAAATTGTCAGGGAGCGGGATTTCAACTGTGAAAAAAAATTGACAGTCCAAAACCTATTCACTCACCTACAACGCTTTTACAAGAAGAACTATTGTAAGTTAGGGATACATGCGGAATTATGTATGTTCACACCTCAGATATGTTAGAATGCTTGCGAGTTTGTTATTTTATTTCAGCTTTACAAAGAGAGATAAGAAAAAGAGTTTTTTTTTCCCGTAATGAATTTCACTGTGTACAACAGAGAAATTAAATAAAGTTTAAATATATTGTTGTGTAGTGGGACTGTGAGACGAATCGACAAATTAACACTCAATAACTGGAACCACCCACACATCACAGAATATCCACTGTATATCCCAATTACATCCACAATATCTTAAAGTCATCTTAGTCCTAAAGAATCTCTTCAGGATATTCGTTGGATATCTAGTAGTAGATATCAGTTCGTACCACTTCTTGGGTATCCATTAGATGTTATAAATCCTCCAATGGTAATGTTAAGTGTCTAAATCTTAAGATGTCCACAGGATATCCACAATATTTATATCCTTGTGTGGATATTGGGCGGACATTTGGATGTCTTTCGGCAGTCTTTTGGATGCAACTTTGCTATTCCTGGATGTCCCTGGATATCCAAAACGTCCGTGGGGACATCCATTAGATATTATTTGGATGTCTGTGTGCTATATGGGCACTCACCTACCACACTTTTGCACGAAGTACTGTATTTCGTAAATATGTATTTTATACGAGAGTGACGAACGCGCTTATCTTAGTTTCAAGTCGTGTTAGAGCGCTAGGTATATTGTTTTATTGTCGGTTTATGAAACTAGGTTGCAAATAAATAGTTTTATTTTCGTCGTGTGCGTATTTCACTGTGTATAAAGAAGGTTTTGTCCTGCAGCGTAATTTGAAAAAGAATCTAAGAATTGCCGCTCCATGAGTGGTTCTCCACTCACCAACTGCTATTTTACACGAAGTAGTATTCTGAAGATGGGATTTAATACGCTTCAGGTACTGTATATCATCGACATCGTTCGTGCCTCAAAGTCGAAGCCACAAGTATACGAAGCTTCCGTATTTTATATTTACGGAGCTCATTTCCGTTAATTGTCATCNCGATACTTCGTTCAGCCGTTCAACAGCCACCAGGGGAAAATACATTTTAACCAAATCCCAAGTAAAGGTTCGTGTTATACGTTGACAAAACTGTGGTCTCTCATGTCACGGATAACTAGTGAGCTGATCTCTATTTCAGATATGAATGTACATTATGTACCACCCGAAATAGCTGCACTCGAATCATAAGAGAATGGAGGAAAATACGTACATCATAAGAGATATCAATCTTAATATTCCACCGAGATCTGATACGCCCACAAGAAACGCGTGTTTGGAAGTTCAGTCGTACCAACCTAGACGAGCACGCACGTATCTCCACTTTGCTGTACCAGCAGGCCCCTTTTTAGCCAACAAAAGACGAGACTGAGTTGGAAGGATTGTCTGTTCTCGGGAAGAAACGATTGTCATTGAAGAAGCATAAGTACACTGTTAGGAAAAGTGTGAACATTACGGAAAGCACCGGTTACAAGTTATCCCGACATCTTCCTGAAATTACGGACTCTTCATTATTTTCAATAACGTCCTCTCCGTAAATTTAACATGTACCTACCTCTGTGAATTCATGAAACGTGTCCATAAACTTGCAAGTTTTTTTAAATCTGCTCTTTATAAAAAGGGGTAACAAAAAAAGTTTTAATTTCGTTCACTATGTATAAAAATAACTGTAAAAATTAAAAAAAAATTGTTAGGGAGCGGGATTTCAACTGTGAAAAAAAATTGACAGTCCAAAACCTATTCACTCACCTACAACGCTTTTACAAGAAGAACTATTGTAAGTTAGGGATACATGCGGAATTATGTATGTTCACACCTCAGATATGTTAGAATGCTTGCGAGTTTGTTATTTTATTTCAGCTTTACAAAGAGAGATAAGAAAAAGAGTTTTTTTTTCCCGTAATGAATTTCACTGTGTACAACAGAGAAATTAAATAAAGTTTAAATATTTTGTTGTGTAGTGGGACTGTGAGACGAATCGACAAATTAACACTCAATAACTGGAACCACCCACACATCACAGAATATCCACTGTATATCCCAATTACATCCACAATATCTTAAAGTCATCTTAGTCCTAAAGAATCTCTTCAGGATATTCGTTTGATATCTAGTAGTAGATATCAGTTCGTACCACTTCTTGGGTATCCATTAGATGTTATAAATCCTCCAATGGTAATGTTAAGTGTCTAAATCTTAAGATGTCCACAGGATATCCACAATATTTATATCCTTGTGTGGATATTGGGCGGACATTTGGATGTCTTTCGGCAGTCTTTTGGATGCAACTTTGCTATTCCTGGATGTCCCTGGATATCCAAAACGTCCGTGGGGACATCCATTAGATATTATTTGGATGTCTGTGTGCTATATGGGCACTCACCTACCACACTTTTGCACGAAGTACTGTATTTCGTAAATATGTATTTTATACGAGAGTGACGAACGCGCTTATCTTAGTTTCAAGTCGTGTTAGAGCGCTAGGTATATTGTTTTATTGTCGGTTTATGAAACTAGGTTGCAAATAAATAGTTTTATTTTCGTCGTGTGCGTATTTCACTGTGTATAAAGAAGGTTTTGTCCTGTAGCGTAATTTGAAAAAGAATCTAAGAATTGCCGCTCCATGAGTGGTTCGCCACTCACCAACTGCTATTTTACACGAAGTAGTATTCTGAAGATGGGATTTAATACGCTTCAGGTACTGTATATCATCGACATCGTTCGTGTCTCAAAGTCGAAGCCACAAGTATACGAAGCTTCCGTATTTTATATTTACGGAGCTCATTTCCGTTAATTGTCATCNTCTCAAAGTCGAAGCCACAAGTATACGAAGCTTCCGTATTTTATATTTACGGAGCTCATTTCCGTTAATTGTCATCACGGATTGCCTTTCCGTAAAATAACTCTACATCTCCGTAAAAGTTTTCGCAAATCTAAAGAAATTTCTAACAGTGTATGTACTGATTCCTTTATGAAAACAAGCAAACAATACGCATGTGTTAAAAAAAAAAACACACTGCTATTCACCTTATCGGTGTGTCAGAATTGCTGTGCGTATGCTCGAACATGCCGAACAATGCTGTCAATAAAATAATTTTCAACATACTCAGTGGTCAGCATTTTGCCCGATCCTTTACACGATTGTAAATAATATATGCAAGGCATTATTTTGATTTATATATTTGTTATTGCGTTATTCAGTTCACAATTGAATCACAACTTTGCAAATGTAGTTTCATCCCTAAAGAAAGACAGTTTTATTTCCCTGACAATTATTTAAAAGCACATGTTTTAAGTTAATGGCATATTATTGTAACATAAATTAACGGCATCACTTGAAACTGTTCATATGATAAATTATAATTTAACTAATAAACCGCCAGTAATTTCTATAACAAAAGATCTTTAGTAATAAAATAAGAAAAATGTTAGTGATAAGTATGGTGAAAAGGAACCTGAACAAGCAGTGAATAGACAGCATTTTAAGAAATAATAATTTTAAAAATACCCCAAAGCTACTGAACTTGTTTTGTTTGGTTGGCACTGATTTCGTGGCTCAGAAATAAACCATCCGATGAGTAATTAAGTCGATAAACCGNACTTGTTTTGTTTGGTTGGCACTGATTTCGTGGCTCAGAAATAAACCATCCGATGAGTAATTAAGTCGATAAACCGTCTAACTGTGACTTAAAAAAAAAAGAAAATTCTGCATTAGAATGGCCAATTACACTTTAACATAAACCAGAAATTAGTGCTCAGTAAAAGAAAAAAATAACATAATTCGTAAACAGATATTTTGAGTTTGCAAAAGCACGCCATAACTTTTATTCGTAAAATCTCTTTTTATCCAGCAATGCCTAACGTAGTTCTGAATTACATTAGCTGATTCATGTCATTATTGCCTTCTATTGTAATTCTTGGACTCGTAAATTGAAATTGACCTTNATGAATTACATTAGCTGATTCATGTCATTATTGCCTTCTATTGTAATTCTTGGACTCGTAAATTGAAATTGACCTTAAGACTTTACACTAAATCGACGGATTGCAGTTATTTTGATTTGATTAACTAGCTCAACTGGATAGCGTGGAAACCACAGGGAACGCGGAAAGAATATTTGGAGAACATTAACAACTGTTCATTCGATCCATAGTTTGCTTTCCAGCCTTGGCATATTTTCAAGAGCGTGCAAAACTTGTAAATATGCGTTTGCGAAGCGCCGTCAATAGGAAGTCTGGTTCTAACGCGGGTACACCAATAAGAATCCTTCCACGGCATTATTATAACATCTTTAAAGCAATAGCTAAATACATTTT
>NQII01002608.1:294207-306047 GCA_002778355.1 Clitarchus hookeri | reverse complement strand
GGACACCAAGGTTAGGAATATTAATATAATCGTTTTAAGATGTGTACATTTCTTTGTTATTCAGGACAGCGTGAAATCTATATTTAAAATCTTCTAACTTTTCGTTACTTAACCTTGGCGAAATATTTTCTTTTCCACAAACACAAATGATTTGCTAAACACCCGGGCCACGTCTTTAATAAGTAAACATCTATATCTCACGAAGGTAAAAAAAAATGCAGTTCAACATGGCCACCAACCACAGTTTCTCACACTCCCCACAAAACCAAAGAAAACTATACACTATTATTTTCTTATAAAATACATATTTCTAATGATATATTATTTTTAACGATTTAAAAATATAAGGCTTACTATTCGTGTCTTTAAGTAATGCTTTTTAAACAGATTTGAGCAATTTTAAAAACGAGTACTTCTAGTAATATTTTGTTTGTACGTTGTCGACCATGCGCAGAGACACTAACGCTCGTCTAGCTTGGAGTGGGGAGAGTCGGTAAGCCGAAGATGCCCGAATGTGCTTGCCTTCGAAACGACTCCGTACTCTGAATACCAATTTCATGACTACTTAGTTTTCGTCGGCTGAGAGAGAGTGGGTTCGTGGTGACGTGGGCCGTTCCCGACGAAACTTAGAATAAGCCCCCTGGACAGATCGCTGTATTAGAGCCCCGTGTTCACCGGGAACAGATCAAACGCTAAGCTTATCTACGCTGTCTTCCATCGCCGTCGCGGTGCTTCCTTACGGCTGGACGTGACCTTGAGGAGTTTCCAATTTTCCACTAGGGAGGCCTTTCTTAATTGAGCATATTTGAAACCCTTTTCGGGATCTAATTTTATTCTAATTTTGTAACCTTCTGCCATACGTGAAATTAACATTGCCGTGATCTGGTGACTTATTCGCGTGTCACCCAAATGAAACAGTGTAATTTTATGGAAAGAAAATGTGTTAATAATATGCGAATGTATGCTCTTATGTGTATAAAACAAACACTGACTTCAGTATCTATAAGTTTAAAACGTTACGCTCGTAATACAACGTCAAGTCAGAACTATTTTCATTTAATCGCTTCCTACTTAACTGGGAGTATACGTAGCAGGGTCTACTGTAGCATAGATGCAGTAATGGGTCTTTTTTCTTTTTTTTTTAAAGGTTGGTTTGAAACGTGCCCATTTGATTGAGAACAGCCTTCATTTAATGTTCATCCGCGGACCGTCTTAGCTGGTTCAAAGCATCAGCAAGTCACGTAAGTATGCCATACTTTCGGACGTATCGGGGCCGCAGTGGTGCAGTGGTTAGAGTACTCGCCTCCCACCCAGGCGACCCATGTTCGATTCCCGGCGTGGTCACATGTGGGAATCGTGCCGGACGATGCCGCTGGTCGGCGGGTTTTCTCGGGGATTTCCCGTCCCCTACTTTCATTCCGGCGCTCCTCCGTACTCACACTCAGCTAACTTCGCCCTTATCGGATCTCTAGACCTCGATGTTAAGAGCCACCAAAATCTTTTCAATCACTCGCTTCCGTCTTATTTATATAGTATACGGAAACATTAAATATTCGATACGCCGAATCGATTGTTATACAAGATGTGGACAGGAGACACTAAAACAGTGAAAAAAAGTCCATACAACAATGTGGCTTATTTGACCTTTTTTCCAAGTTAAACACACGCAGGTACTCGACTTCTCTCGACCTGTTTACTAGGTACGCCGGTGGTTATTCCAGTTTGTTCTTTTGACAAGAGCAGTTGATATTGTTCTGTACTGTGAGCTGTATGTGACGATGAATTGTTCAAGCCAGGAAAAGTCAGACACGCATTTGATGTATGGCCTCGCGAAATGTGATGGATAGACGTGTCTATAGGAATCGTTTCCCCAATATACATTTTTCATACAACGAAACATTCCAGCGATTCTGTCAACGCCTACGAGATAAGTTACAAGCTCATTAAAAAAATTTGTATCTGACGTTGGGAATTTTTTTCCTCGGGAAATCTTTCAAGAGCTCTGGCCTCTTGAAGTAATGTAATACATCACCATCGTTTAGGGTTTTGAGGGCAAGATGTTCGGGAGAATAAGACAAAGGTTGACAATTCCAACACACTATTCGAGAAAGNCGTTTAGGGTTTTGAGGGCAAGATGTTCGGGAGAATAAGACAAAGGTTGACAATTCCAACACACTATTCGAGAAAGGAGAAATGATTTTGAGAATCTCTGTTCATTATGGCGTGTGAAATGGCAGTGCCGCAGACATGATTGTTTCTCCAATTGAAGAAGCCAACCTTCGCAAACGTGACCTTGACACTGAACGCGATGCGACATACGAAGCGAAGCAATTTGTCCGAGAATCCAACTACGATCGTGCTCCCGTCTAGAGGAATCACGTGAAAGTGACATCTGAAACTGCTGTCATTAAAGCGATAGAGGCGATTATCGCGAAGAACTCGCTATGCCAACATGTGTTTCTCACCCATGACAAATTCAACAACCTTTGTAGTGATAGAGGGATTATGTTCATAATGCTGGTGCACCTCATCTTCAAGCCTTGCGATAAGAACAGCATTCGAAACCCCGCGAACATGAGCTTGATAACGTAAGTCCCATGCGAACGTCGCTCCATTGTCATATGTGTGTGCTGGTTGTCATTTAGTCCGGAAGCACTGCTGGCACGGTCACTGGGCCTCCCACTCATTTTGACGGGCTTTCCTCGCAAATTAGTTCAATACTTTTGTACTCCTCACGTGTGTATTTATTTGCCATGTTACTGCACTTGCCGATGTGTACATCCCTGCTATTCACTTAATTACTGACACATCGAATGCTTGTGCCAAGGCTTTTGCTTAAGGAGAATTCCAGGTTTACACACCTTACCCTGGTAATGCTTGGGGGCACCCGAATTTCACGAAAATATTTTCGCAATACCCTATGGGTGGGGCCAGTGACTTTTCGCGTAAAAATCGGAGCACACAGTAGACTTCAATACTATATACACACCTCAGCTGTTGTTATACCTCCATTGGCTGCTGGTGCCGTGTCCGTCTTCGACCAAGCCACTCAGGACTAAGTAACTCCGACACTGAACCTTCGTGATTCGTGCGCAGACGGTTAACACGGGCCAGAACATTCTTTAGCCAATCAAAGAAGCTGGACGACCCTACAGTGCTTTGGACTGTATCTTGTCTCGAAATATTTTCGCGAAATATTACTGCCCCTACCTATGGGCGTACAAGGAGATTTCGTTAGGTTATTGGCGACGTGTCTTTGAGAGAATACATTTTCCTACTCGACTGGCCAATCAGAATTAGGTAACTTCAATGCTGTACGTCTGGGATTCGCGCGTAGGCACCTAGGACGTGTAACACGGAAACCACCCAATCACGACAGTGGATCTGAATTAAAGTGTTTTGAAATACAACTGGTCGTGAAATCTTTTCACGAAATTCGGGTGTTCCGAGTAATTCCTGACTCACCTCATCGTGCAGTACATCGGCATGTCGCAGGTAGGTGTTTTCGAGGTGTATATCTCGTCAGCCTTGACCTTTGTGCACGGTGTCTCTGGCAGTGCTGCTGCTCGTTGTGTTTCACAGTCTACATTTGACAATTGTCTACGGACTTCGACATTTAGGAGACTCTATATTGGTAGGGCCAGTGACTTCTCGCGTAAAAATCGGAGCAGACAGTAGACTCCAATACTATATACACACCTCAGCTGTTGTTATGCCTCCATTGGCTGCTGGTGCCGTGTTCGTCTTTGATCAAGCCACTCAGGACTAAGTAACTCCGACACTGAACCTTCGTGTTTCGTGCGCAAACGATTAACACAACACAGGCCAGAACATTTTTTAGCCAATCAAAGAAGCTGGACGACCCTACAGTGCTTTGGACTATATCTTGTCTCGAAATATTTTCGCGAAATATCTCTGCTCCTATATATTGGATATATAGTAACCTACTTTACCACTCAATCACAGTGTACAGCGGTTTTAATCAAACCCACTATTGTAACGGATATGAATTTGTGAACATCAAGGTGTTCAAGGAGCACAGGAACTTCACAGCATACAAAACACCTTTGCTGGCCTTAAGCATTCAAACGATGCATTTCCAGACACAGATACATTAAGAGTACCACTGCTTGAAATAATTGAACCCGTACCTTTTCCATGTCCCATAATTTATGATGCATCCTGCATATGAGACCGGATTTACTGGGGCCTTCTAAGGAACAAATATAATTCAAAACAGAGAAGTGACAAATTTTCATCCTCGGATACTATTCAAGCTTGGGTATTAACTTACGTTTCTTGGCACTTTTGAATATGCTCTCACTCTAAAAAGTGACGAATTTTATCAGTAAATTGCATTCCTAGTTTCAAACAGTCCTGTTAATGGGAAGTAAATAGGGATAAAAGAATTTACTCCATCTATAAGGAAAAACTAGAGTACCTTAACAAAATTACTCTTTTCTGGTAACTGGTCAAGTAAACAAGTGAGTGTTGTAACTAGTCATAAATTCTTGAGTGACATGTTAGACGAAGTAATTTACACACTCGTGTTACTTGAATGGATGTACGTCTCAGGTAATTACTCGCGAAGAAACCTTACAGCGGGTATATTTAAATATAATTAGTAAACATTTAAAACCTTAATTTCCACAATTATTAACTATGCTAATAAGTATCATTTCTCGCATTCACCCAGAAAACTAAAGAGTTAGTCTCTGGAACGCAAAACTTCTAGAAAAGAAGTTCAGTCCATAATGCATATGTCCAGAAAATGTACTCATCATAAAAGTAAAAGATAGGTCCAAAATTTTATATTTTACAGAGTTGCCCCATGTTTTGTAAAATAAACAATCTATACTCATATAACTTGGAAGAATAGCACAGTGTTACATAAACAATTCCCTTTAACGTATTATGTCTCATAATATAACTGAGTTATTCGTCTGAATACCAAGTGACAATGAAGATGCCGCTCTGTTCTCAATATTTTCTTCCAGAGGAGTTGCAGTTTTTAAATAAACAGAATTTCTAAGTCTTCCACTATAAGACATCACTAAGCCCACTAAGCCCTTTTCGATCTGAGACGAGTAGGAAGCTTAGATTTGCTAGTTATTGTTACGTAGGTGAAAAAAATACACACTTTTCCGCGCGTTTATCCAACAAACCTACATTACATACACAGATATCGTTACACTAAATTGCAATATCTTAAACGTCGCTGATTCTAAGGTAAATCGAAACATTTTGCTATATGAAAATTATGATAATACTTTTTATATTATCAGTAATGTGCTAATAGCAATTTTATAAGCATTTAACTATTATACGAATTTTAGTATTACCACTTAATAAAAATATTTATTAAACTAAGAACATTAATAACTGACATTTATGAAACCTAGCTACCGTAAACAATAAAAACCACAAAGCTAAATTTAGCGCACATGTGTTTGCTTGCTACTGAAAGGAAGGAGTCAGTGGAGAACCGACTGTTGTTTAGTGATGTCGCTTGAAATAGTCTCTTCAATTGTGACAAATATAATCCTTGGTAAACACTTGATAAATATAGGGCAATAACGCAATAAATAAATTGATAATTAAATACAATTTTTAGGGGTGTCACCACCTGATGTTAAACGGAATTTTGTATACATTAAGATTCAAAATACAAAGGTACTGAAATATTGTAATGTATGATAATACAATGCTACTTTAATCATAAATCAGACGTTATTTATGAAAAGCATTACAGTGTTATATATTAGAATATTACTTTGCAGCCATTATATTTAATTTTCCTATATTTCACTTACGCGAAATTATAGTGTTACTCATTCATAAAGGTATTCGTTAAAAAATAAATTTATTTTTAATGAATAATTTATGTCGGCATTAAACAACACATATTGATTATATAATGCGTAGTTAAATTCTATATAATTTCGGCTCACGGTTTTTCTTGTAATCGAAATTTACTGGGTGTAACACAACTTCTCACTATGGTCAGGAATTACATGCCTGTGCTTCCTTAATGGCAGCCATCTTTAGCTGTCCCCTCAGAAAGGACTCAAGTGTGGGTTGGCCGAGAAATGCGCAACAGTAGCCTCGTCCCAGATATTCATACTTTTTCTCAGGTAAATTGTGTACTGCTAGGACTTACATTACGAACAATAACTTCTTGAAACAAAAACAAATTGTTTTCTGCACAGAAATCCTCACTTAATTCTCATGTTAAGGGCGCGTGCGTGAACGGCCTCTTCCAAAGAAAGTATTTTTGTGTAATTTATACGCAGGTTGAAAAAAAAAATATTTATTTCAAGGTTAAAATATTTAACATTACGAAAAAGAATAAAAGGCTACAGTTGGGAAGTTACTGACGACTGGAGATTCAGTTACCGAATAAATGTTTTCTGAAAAAGTTAAGGCATTTACTGGAAGGAATGTGGACAATCAAATTTACTGTAAGATGAAATTATAACGCATGAAAAACATTCACTTAATGCATCTGTTTTTCACGCACACTATTTGCTACGCCATTTTAATTTCTATTGAAGTATTTCCTCTTCGAAAATTTGTAATTTTCCGACGATCTGTCTTTAGAGTAGTTCAAAAATTAAAATATGTATATATATATATATATATATATAATAAAACCACTCTTATTATGCGTATTTACTTAACTTACGAAATTGAGTTTTAAATAGTGACACAAAATAATAAAGCATTTCAGAATTTAAGTAATATGTATTACTTTAACAGCCACAAAATCCCATAATGTCATCATATGGGAAAATAAATACAGACAGTGAAAACCTTAAAGCAAAATTGCGATGAACACGAGTAAAGTAAAATGAAATCACAAAATAAAGACTGTTAGTAAATGGAAAATGCCCAGAAAGCTATACAGGATCGCAGGTGTCTCGTTTAAATGAACGAGAAGTACGTACACACAGAAACCGAATGACGCGCATTTATACAGTAACAACGTAACGCATTACGTTAGTTCACTCGCAACTTAGAATCGAAATAGAATCGAACATATATCGAGTTTTGGAAATTTCGGTAGTCCGCTCGGGAACCTCTCCCCCCCCCCACTCCTCCTCTAGCCACATTCAACACTTGCGATCCGCGAGCGGAATACAAATTATTTCATAACGCTCGCAAAACAACTGGCGAAGCAGAGGAATAAAAAGGATGGCACGATAACCACTCCGCGTCCGTGTGACATTTCCATTGGAATTATGTCGCGCATGCAAATAATTCAGATTAACGTTATATTTTTATTTTGTTTCATTTTGAAATATCCGCGTTGAAAAATACTAATGGCGGGCACTCATTAAAAGTGCAAATAAGCACTTTGTCATTGCGGGCACATCGCGGTTTCGACGGCGACTACCATAGGCGAAGAGGCGGGGGGGTCGGATAGTGGCGAGGGGAGGAAACGGACTCGGGGGAAGGGGAAAACGAAAATAACGTAAACCGAGTCGGCTGGATAAACGCGATCGTGACACCAGTAACGAATGAGTGAGGTTATTTTCCTTGCGTGTCTACCAAGTCCTCACCTCCGCAAATAAAATTGCACCAATCAAGATTATTTGCCATCATATGTAATTTCCTATGTTTACAACATATTTTCTGTCTTTCTCATGCCCCGAAACTCATATTATTAAAAATATGTGCTATTTTATCCTCGTTAATCGGAAGTTAAAATGTCGTTATTTACAGGAAAAGTAAATAGATAATTTTAGTGAAGGGTTAAAAGCTGTACGGAAAAAGAAATCTTTGTTTCAAATAAGAAAAATTATCTCCGAAATGAGAACGCACTATATTTTGGGACATATTTATTTGAATTTCACTCGTTAAGTTCACAATTTCCAGTGCAAGTAATAAACTCATGATATGTTATCCTTTGGTCGAACTGAACAGTTGTTAAAATATTTACTTATATTTATTCGCGCTGCATTTATGAATTGCAGAGACTGAGAAATAAGGCAGATATTCGCGAGCGCTTCAAATTCTGTCTTCGTTACGAAAAACACATGACGTTAGGATGTACACTGTTGAGCAGCGTGAAAATCGCGGTCCGTGGAAGTTGTAACTAGGAAGCTGTAACTAGGAAGCTGTAACTAGGAAGCTGTAACTAGGAAGATGAAACTAGGAAGATGAAACTAGGAAGTTGTAACTATGAAGTTTTAACTATGAAGTTGTAACTATGATGTTGTAACTAGGAAGTTGTAACTAGGAAGTTGTAACTAGGAAGTTGTAATTAGGAAACTGTAACTAGGAAACTGTAATAGGAACGTCTGTATTATAATCTCGTAACTCTTCCCACCTTTCCCCAATTTTTGACTTTCTTCTAGAACATATAACTGTTCCTCAGTCTTAAGTGCGGCCACCTTCTGACGCCGGCCAAATAACGAAACGTATAATAAGTTATTTACATAAAAAGTAACCGAAATATGCTGTCTTCATTGCTGAAAAATAAAATGTTAAATACTGAAACAAAAATATTTTGTGCAACCGTTTCTAAGTTAATGATGTCAGATGTCTCTACAGTAAAAACAAGATAGCCTAAACTATGTTTCCAATATATGAGATATATTATTATGAAACATCCTGCTATTAGCATTTAAAGGGGCAGCGGTGGCGTAGTGGCCAGGGCGCGCTCGCCTCCCACCACGGCGATCCGGGTTCGAACCCCGGCGGGCTCACTCCCGGATTTTCGCATGTGAGAATCGTGCTGGACGATGCCGCTTGCCAGCGGGTTTTCTCGGGGCACTCCCGTTTCCCCCGCCCTTGCATTCCAGCGCCGCTCCAGTTCTAGGGTTTCATTTCTGTCATGCCCGGGGATGACGGTCACCTACGGGTCCCAGCTGGAAAGACCGTCACTCGGAGGGTGTTGCCTTGCCCTGGGTGCACTCCCCACACGCCATTATTAGCGTTAGAATTACATTGCAGCTCCTTTAATTTACATGTTACGAAGATAAATTACGAATTGTAGTTTAGCAATCAATTTCCTAATTAAAGGACATGGAATTCATAAAACTTGGGGATACACTCATCAAGACATGTCTGGTGGAAAGGAGCTGTCGCCTGGAAACATCTCGCCGAAGCGTTGTACAAAATATTAGCGATACTGAACACCTCAGACGTAATCCTGTCGTCTACTCTTCGTGAGCGACGGAGAACAAGTCCTAATCGATTTGTAATTCGGGTAATAATACTGCGGCGCCAGCTTAATCCTGGCCGGAGCGCCCTCGAGTAGGGCTCGGGACCGAGTCCTTAATTAACTAGCTCTTNAATAATACTGCGGCACCAGCTTAATCCTGGCCGGAGCGCCCTCGAGTAGGGCTCGGGACCGAGTCCTTAATTAACTAGCTCTTCTAAATCTCACTGCGACCTCGAGAAGTCCTCTCGACAAGACCGGACCGGCCTTCACGTCGATCTAGAACCCAGCTCTGAGATTTCAACGACTACATTTAAGTTTCAATAACCAAATTTAGAATGGGCAACAAAATACCGACTAACTCTTCTGACCTGAAAAAAAATATTTACATTAAACTAGTGCAGGTTTTTAAAAAATTAGAATAGAAAAAAGTTCATAATATCAGCTCCACGTAACAACTAGGGAGCCCCCTTAGCCGTGAACACCCTGTACTAGAGTCCATTCACGGTTAATTCCAACTTTTTAGGAACCCTGTTAAAGATCTACTTACAGACTATTCCTGCGCCTCATGCAAATATGGCTTAACCAAGTCTAGAAAATCACGCCAAAGAGACAAAGCATCGCATTCGTGCGTACTCAGTTTAATAATACTTTTTGCATGAGAACTATTTCTTACTGGATATCACCAACACACACACAGGGTGTATCTAAACTATTGAATCAAACTTCAAAAGATGATTCGTGGGATAAAAACAAGCAAAATGCTCATATGAATATGTGTCCTAAAAAAAAGCTTTGCTATTGAGTTACAGACGTTTCGCATTGTGGTAACACGTATCACTAACGCCACTTACTGTGTTGTCACGTTGGCATCGCCGTCCAGTGCGTTGGCCTGCCCGGTCCCCTGACCTCAGTCCACTGGGCTATTAGCTATGGGGGCACATGCGAAGCGTGGCGTATGCGGCGCCGGTTAACGACATGAGACACCTGGAACAGCGTATCACTAACGCCACTTACTGTGTTGTCACGTTGGCATCGCCGTCCAGTGCGTTGGCCTGCCCGGTCTCCTGACCTCAGTCCACTGGGCTATTAGCTGTGGGGGCACATGAGAAGCGTGGTGTATGCGGCGCCGGTTAACGACATGAGACACCTGGAACAGCGTATCACTAACGCCACTTACTGTGTTGTCACGTTGGCATCGCCGTCCAGTGCGTTGGCCTGCCCGGTCTCCTGACCTCAGTCCACTGGGCTATTAGCTGTGGGGGCACATGAGAAGCGTGGTGTATGCGGCGCCGGTTAACGACATGANAAAATGCTCATATGAATATGTGTCCTAAAAAAAAGCTTTGCTATTGAGTTACAGACGTTTCGCATTGTGGTAACACGTATCACTAACGCCACTTACTGTGTTGTCACGTTGGCATCGCCGTCCAGTGTGTTGGCCTGCACGGTCTCCTGACCTCAGTCCACTGGGCTATTAGCTGTGGGGACACATGAGAAGCGTGGTGCATGCAGCGCCGGTTAACGACATGATACACTCGGAACAGCGTATCAATAACGTGTGTGCAGCTGTTCGACATGAGCCAGGTATCTCGGGGCAACTTCGCCAGTCCGTGACGAGTGGTTGCCTCGCACGCTTTGCTGCCCGTGGAGGACACTCGGAGCCTCGCACGCGATGTGGCCAATATACGTCCTGTAACTCAATAACAATGCGCTGCACGACAGATCTTCATAGGAACATTTTTGCTTGTTTTGTTCCCAGCAATCACCTCCCGTATTTTGTTACATAAGTTTAGATACGCCGCGTGTTTTGTCTCTGTTTGTATTATAGTTTTAACTATAAATGAAAGATTAAAATTTGCAATTAAAATGCAAGTAAAAGTTCAATTTCAGAACATTAAGATACTTTTTTTTTTATATAAGTAGGGCCAGGGACTTTTCGCGTAAAAATACGGAGCACACAGTAGACTTCAATACTATACACACACCTCAGCTGTTGTTGTACCTCCATTGGCTGCTGGTGCCGTGTCCGTTTTCGACCAAGCCACTCAGGACTAAGTAACTCCGACACTGAACCTTCGAGATACGTGCGCAAACGGTTAACTCGGGCTATGACTTTTTTTTAGCCAATCAAAGAAGCTGGATGATCCTACAGTGCTTTGGACTGTATCTTGTCTCGAAATCTTTTCGCGAAATATCACTGCTCCTAGTTATAAGTAGTATAAGTAGCTTGTGACACATGTCATATTTAGGAAACAACCGAACATGTCTTACATGGGGTTTGATCCGAAGAGTTCGAATATAACGCAGGAACATTGCGCAGGCTTGCTGCGTGTGAATATTGGGTGNCCATGGGGTTTGATCCGAAGAGTTCGAATATAACGCAGGAACATTGCGCAGGCTTGCTGCGTGTGAATATTGGGTGTGAACATCACAAGCCGGTGCGCAGTCGTTGCGTGGCGTGGCGTTGCCCGGAGACGACCCGGCGTCGTGTGCGGCTGAAGGGCACGCAACGCGGCGGCTTGTATACGGCCCTTAACTCAGGTCGGGCTGACCGCAGGCGGGGTCACCGCTGACCAGAGCGGTCGGCGAGGGCGTGTGGTCAGCTGGGTACCCGCCGAGGGTTGAGGAAGGGGTTGACGTCCGGCCGCGTGTCTCCTGCAGCCGGTGCCCG
>NQII01002608.1:280974-293497 GCA_002778355.1 Clitarchus hookeri | reverse complement strand
AGTCTACTGTGTGCTCCGATTTTTTACGCGAAAAGTCACTGGCCCTAGTTATAGTCCAATAAACAGTTTCGGTTTATATAGAAACATTCGACGCCCGACGGAGATTCAAACCTGCGTCGCTTGCAACCGCGCGCTACTCCTTAACAACCTGAGCTAACGTGACTAGTATTTCAAGTTTTACAGCTTTACTTTTCAGTTTCATGCTGAACTTGTTTTGTTATGCTATTTATGCCATTTTGAAGCATCAATAAATTTAATAATATGCACTGTTACTATCTCAATTGTCACAAAAATTACAAACGAACTCTCGAGCTCTATTTGCGAACGAAGGGAATCAAATGAATTGCTAAACAAATATATACACGTACGCTGGCGTGCATTGTATTGTATGCCGATTCCTGTTTATTCTTGTACCATTACTATTCAGAAAACAAAACACATTGTAAAAATCAAATCAAATATATACAGTTGATTCAACTAAATATTTTGTTGACAGTCTGATTTAATTTGGCCAAAAAACAGGTGGTTTGTTTATTCAAGCGTGTAGTTTGGCAAATGAACAAAATTAGTTTTGTTGCTTTTCAAATTTTGTTTAGTCATTAAAATATTTTGTTGGTCCAACAAAATATAATGTTGGCCCTACACAAACAAGTATTTTGCTGCCTGAAACAAACCTTTCTCTCAGTGAAAAGAGAAAAGTACGACCATACGAGCGTAGTTTAATCTGTGGGCTTTCATCGCGTGTAATAAAGTCGCACTGCTACAGAGTCTAACATTCACAGTACGGCATCAGGACGGAAACACTGCACGCCTTGCGCGTAGGGGCGATGAGGCGCTAGAGGTGCGTGTTAGTGTCGCCCGTATCGCTCCCTCGCTTCTCGACCTTGAACTAGCAGTCACGTACTCTCCTCACACCCGCCTGCCACGACCATGCAAGCTCGGGCAGAAGCTACCACGAGACATGCTACCCAAACCTGCATGCGAGCAGGTATGGAGGTGTCTACGGAATAACCTGTTATACGTTACTTGCTGCCACACGAGTTAAGGCGACTGCATTTTTATGATTTAACTTCTACAACTGTGGTTGTTCAGGAATGGTCTTCGCTCACGACTTCAACATAATGTCTGTGCACAGAACCTAATAGTTTTGTTATGTTAACTGTTGCTTCTGTGTTAAATAAACACGTAGCCTATATTACTTAACAGTAATTTTTACCAAATGCGGTTTTATCAACAGTATACATTTTCCTTTTTTTATTATTATTATTTTTTTNACTTAACAGTAATTTTTACCAAATGCGGTTTTATCAACAGTATACATTTTCCTTTTTTTATTATTATTATTTTTTTTAATGAATACTTATTCTTGTTTAATGGTATTTTCTCTTTAAAAAAAAAATTACAACTGCCCACAATACCANTTTTTTTAATGAATACTTATTCTTGTTTAATGGTATTTTCTCTTTAAAAAAAAAATTACAACTGCCCACAATACCACACACCACCACCCTCTCTCCAGTAGGCTAAAATTGCAGACGACCAATCACGAAAACGCCCATGTAAACGGTCGGCAGATGGCCAAATCTTCCATAGAACTATCCACACCAGCGGCTATGCAAGTTTGCATGGAATCTTGCACCACGGCACATGGGCTTTAAGTACTCGGTGGCAGCGATACGGGCAGATGCCCGAAAATTTACCGAATTATTTCGAGGACAAGCTAGATTTAAAATACGTTTACATTTTAATTTCGATTTAATTTGTATCGCAGTTTGTAAGCAACGCTTCTCGACGAATTTGAACCGGTAAATGACGTACGTGAAGAATAAGAGAGAATGCTACGCTACCTGCTGTGTAGTAGAACTGGAGCAGAAGCCAATACAATCCTGACAGATGCTTGAGTACACAAAGTGCCATGGAGTACAGTTTGTTCCCTGATATATTGAAGAATTCTCCGTTTTTCTGGCTATATTCTGTCTCACGTACGAGTGCATTTTTTATTACAGTTCTTCAGAATGTGGACAGTGTCTCACGGAAATAAGATGAGCAACCTCCGAAACTGCAGGTGCGAAATTCGCGTTAATCTCGGGGCGTCCTGCTAGATGTCACAGTTCTGTACATATTCCAGCCGACGCCATTCGCTCATTGGCTGCTGTCAAAGCGTTAAGCAGTCCCCTTTGTCCCCAAACTGCACCTGGTTCAAGTACACACACATGAAGTGTTCATTGATTGGCGCAGAGCTTCCCCAGGGCGGGTCGAAAAAGTCTGACCCAAGGACAAGAGCCGAACAAACCTACATACATGTATTTACAGTACAACCTGTTAACAAATAATAAGGCGACTTTTGCAGGTCTTTTCTTAACAGTAACGAAATACGTAGGTGTTGCAAATATCACACCGCACTTCATGTTGCACTCCTGAGCATTTAGTGAATTTTTCAAGATAGAATATAAATCACCATGTTGAAATATACAAAAGAATTCGCCTTGTAACACATTAACCCTCTGCGTTCCCGACAAAACGGCGCTATTTGCACATACGGATACGACAGTTCACGACTTTTTTAAGCTAATGATTTTTATTTCCGATCAATTTGAAATTAAACTTGAACTCTTTTTATTTTACTGCATACACTTTAGGGGTTGTGACAGAATTAAAAAAAAAAAGTACCATTGCATACGAATATGTATCCTTCAACTGCAACAAAAAATAAATATTTGTTTAACACTCCAGGTTATATTAATCAACAATTTATATCAATTTTTTAGTGTGATTTTTTTTTGTATTTTTTACATGCACAAAGAAAAAACTGTGATGGATCGTTTTTTTTGTAGGAAAAATTTTAGTCCTGTATCTCAGGTCGAATCCCTTGGTGCTGCCCTCTGAGGTTTGCTGAGTACATTGTATTTTTTTAATTTTTTAAAAATATTTGTACAAGACATTCTTTGGAAACTAGTTATCAGATATATTTTTGTAACACTACAAATAAGTTGGAGTGAATTCTCAGAACCTTAGTATGGAATGTGTAAAAATAATGNAGATATATTTTTGTAACACTACAAATAAGTTGGAGTGAATTCTCAGAACCTTAGTATGGAATGTGTAAAAATAATGTTGAATTTTAACAAGAAAATTTTTGTAGTCTTCGAGTTTATCACCAATACTGAGCTACATAAACAATATTGCATGTTTTCTGAAATAATGCGCCGTGAATATACATTATTTCGGCTGTAGAGTTACAAGAAAACAATTGCCAACTAGTTTCCAAAGAATCGTTTGCAACAAGCAGAGAGATTTTTTTACTGTGTAGAAAGCAAGCCCCCTCTCCTGCGCTTGGTCGTAATGGCCTTCCCTGGTAGAGGGTTGGCTGGCATGCAGGGTGTGTTGTCACTTATCAATTCCGATCGAGTCGCGTGGCGTGCCTCCCCTCCGCTACTCGACAGCCGTGGGGGTTGCCACCCCTCCGTCACAGGCACGTGCTAGCTTGCGAGGGAGAGGGGGTAGAGGACGGATGTCTTTGGGGTTGCTGCTTCCGCCCTTGTTCACCGAGCAAGTCATTAGCGTCACCCACCACCAGCTTCTCTTCCCCCCTCCACGGGCGGAGAACTGCAGCTTATTGGCCCAGAGCAGTGCCAGCAGGCTTATTCTGTACCGCGAACGCCAAGTTGCTTCTTCAAGCTATTCGCTTCACTTCTGCTCTAGAGAGAGCGTTTCGTTTCTCGCGAGCGATTCTGCACGCCACAAGCTTGCTTCGGACGCTAAAATTTGCTTCTGCGCAAACCATTGCTTTAAGGAAATAACTTCACGAAGTCTTACTTCGACGGTAGCCGTAGGTTGGCTGNAAATTTGCTTCTGCGCAAACCATTGCTTTAAGGAAATAACTTCACGAAGTCTTACTTCGACGGTAGCCGTAGGTTGGCTGCCCTTTCGTAACAAAATATCTCGTTCCGCAACGAAAATGAGAACATTAGAGCTGCTTAAGTTTGCACCCTTATATATTTATTCTCTTGGCGAGGTTTTTCTCAAATAAATTCACATTGTTTTTTTTTGTGTGAAATGTTAGCAAGNTGCCCTTTCGTAACAAAATATCTCGTTCCGCAACGAAAATGAGAACATTAGAGCTGCTTAAGTTTGCACCCTTATATGTTTATTCTCTTGGCGAGGTTTTTCTCAAATAAACTCACATTGTTTTTTTGTGTGAAATGTTTGCAAACGCGTGCACTAAAACAGATTAAACGATCGAATTGCAGAACGTATTTAAGCAGTAATTTACAACATCCTTATAATTGCCACATACATTCAATATTTCAAACGTATTATTTAGCGTTTATTTAAGACATGGGCATGTTTCACTGTAGAAATTGTCTTTGGGGTAACGTTTATATAGATATGCAAATTTAGGTTGTTATGGCTTACGGTATAATTATTTATCTCCCTATACAATTCCAGTTTTAATTACAGCATTTGTGGTATATCTTTCGCTTTCTGGTGGAAAATACATTTTAGCAGTCATTAGTTCGTTACAGGAAACTATGCTTAAATTACTTTTCAAAAGTTTCATTATTAATTACCTGGTTTTCAAACCACACACACAAGGTTTATTCTAAACCCGTTTGATTCACACAAATGGTGTAAGCTAATTTTGGCATATGACGATACTGGTGAACACACTAAAAATGTATTGAATAGCTTGCAGTCTTTCAACTTGTTAATAATTATTTTGTATACGTGACATTTCGATTTTTGCGAATAAAATTAGATGATATTTTTTTTTTGGTGTACATATGTTTCTTATTTTCCCTGTTTACACGAAATAATATTTGAAAACTCATCTCGGGAATTGTGAATGTACCTGCAGTTGTATGAAGAGGTTACCCACATTTCGTCAACTGCCAACGATAGGTTTTAGTTGCCACCTGTATATTTTCTGATTACATAAAAGAAATACGGACATACATTTCAACAACTAAATGTACGTGAGAGAGCAAAGTTACCTATAATTGGAACAGTTTCTAAGCGAAATGAATGATAATGCTAAGTAATCATCCACTATAATAGTTATACTAAATGGAGTGTTTGTTCGCAGGAAAATTTCGTATTTTCAACTGCGCGCAGGCTAGACTCCACAGTCCTATGTATTTTTGAGCTTAATATATAAGGCACGACTCTTCTAATTATTAGAATATATAAGCTATTAGGCGGGACTCTTCTAATAATTAGAATATTAACGTGGCTCAATGACATTTGATGTAAGCCAAAGCATAGTTCAAAATAAAACTCTCCCAACTTATTCTCTGTAATTGTTATAAACTTCAGTTTAATGTCTATGTACATTTTCGCGGCAGTCTCTCTGCTCTGTTATATTTAAAATTCTTCAATTTGTTGCAAATACCAGTTTTGTTACTGGCGTCGCGGCGTATATATTATGCCATGAGAATCTGTCTTTGAGGTGTGTTTATTCGTCTATGTCCAAGCGTATTATCCTGCGATAGCGAAGACAACAGTCTGAGAACCAAGCATATTGGAGCTTGATTCGGGTTTATTGCCACGAATTTCCATACTTCGATGACCTACGATACCGTATTACAGCTAATACCACTATTTTTTGTTTTGTTTTCGTGTTAATTTTTTATATATTGTGATATAATCACATGCTTCTTAGTGATTTACAGATCTGGAAAATTATTTATCCATACAAAATATATCAGAGCACTTTAAAATGTAATTATGATGAATTCACAGACGTGAAGGAAAAGAAGGCTGTTTTCTTAAAAAGAGTGGAGAGACTTCTCGCTTATTTACTTTCCAGTCGACAGCAGATTGATTTGCTATTAAAAAGCTTTTACCTTTTATTTCCTGGTGTAGAGGAAAATAAGGGAAGGAGGATAAAGGACCTTTTATGCGAAGGGATAAAAAATTAAACAACCTACGTTAAAAATTAAATTAATTAGAAATCCAAAACGTCCTTTTTTTTTTCAACTGCAAGTGAAGAGCTTTGCATATTTAGTGTATTCCATAGAGAACCAATAATTATAACTAGATGGTGCAAATGGGATTGTACGAAAATTACTGTTGCCACATAAGTACACATATTTACGAATTTAGTAATATTGAGCGGACACCAGAATGCCTTCTTTATACTCGAGCAGATAATCTAGTTTATTTGGCTTCTGCTAATAGAGGGTGGCGATTTTATTCGTGTCTGGGTTTCTCTGAATGCTATTCATATTTCTCTGCGTGATGGCGCTGGAAATATAAGCAGAACATGCACATAGCCATTGTTGGCAGCTATAGTCAGTTCACAACTGGAAGAGACTTTCTTGAAGCCCTGCTAAAGATCTACTTTCAAGCCCATTTTGTATCTTTCCGCCAAAAGTAAACAAACATTGCCATGTGGCAGTCACATGGTAATGTTTACATGCAGTGTTTACATTCCACTGTGTGTGTGTACATGTGTTCGTACATGCACGTACCCATTATAAAAGTAATGTATATATTATTAATGGATATTCCACAAGCGTAAAGTTTTTAATCTTGAGAATTTCACACAAAATAATATGCTATGCAAGCGAAAAACATTTCATTCTCTAAAACCAAAATGTGAGTATTAAAAATTTGATGTTTCGCGCGTGTGTGTGTAGGTTTGATTTTGACTGGGGGAGTTGGTGGGGGAGAAAAACTTTCACTTTGATTACATATTATAGATGTGGCACAATACTTTGCATTGAAATGTGTCAACATTCAAGGAGTCCATCCAACAACATAAACATGGCACCGCCAATCTCTCATAAGCCCCCGGATGGCCGTGCTGTCACGAGGTCAGGAACCGAAGTTCCCATAACTCTTATAGTGGGTTTGCAACAAAAATGCAACCCGACAGACTTTGTTCAAATAATTGAGCCGGCGGTAGGCCGCTGTGTTTATGTTTTAGTTGGGCTCCGGGCCCGTATTTAATGCTATTAACCTCTGTTGCTATCTTAAAATATTTTTCCAAACAAAAATCTAACTTAAAACTAATACGAAAAGACATTGGTTTCACTAATGTCTAATATTCAAACAATTAAATTGAAACATGTTGCTAAGCAAATGCTTAGAGGAGGAACAAAATAAGTGTGCTACAGATTTTGTAAAGAAATGACAAAAACAAATTAAACATAAATAAAAAATGTGGCTCCAGTAAACAAAATATTAGGGAGAACTGTTGTTTAAAATAATTAAAGAAGCTGACAATGGTGTATCCTAACGTCTCCAGTTTGCATCAAGTTAAAACATCCTAAAGTCATAAGCTGCAGTACTTATAAATACTGTTTATTTATTTATTAGTTAGTTAGAAGTACCGGTAATAACTAATGGATTGTAGTGATTCCTTTTGCAGCAGAATTACCATAGATCAAAACAAAAAAGTACATAAACAACTCAACACAGCAGCAACTATAAAAAAAAGAAATGAATGGATCCATCTTCACTCCAAAAACTAGAAACCAATTATTTAAAAAAAATTACATTCTTTAATAGCTGCTCTCTGATGTAGACTGCTACTTTACATATAATGCTATAAAGCAATGCTCAACAACATTACCCTACAATTTTACACTACACAAAAAGATTTTGCAAAAAAAAGGATACAGCAAACGGAATGATGTGCTCCTGCAGCCAATTGATGATGGCATCCTTCCTCCAGCTACTGTTGGGGAACTTCTCCAGCTGAAATCACCACACAATACAACAAATTAAAATGTATTACCCTTGAATGTTGCCAACAGTATGTCTGTTGTATAGAATGTCTGAATTAAGCACAATTCTTTCCAAAACATAAACTTTTAAATATTTGGTTCTTGGTAGTATTTATTGGATACCAAAAGTATGATTGGATACTTCTATAATGCGAACGTGATAAGAATGTCTATAACTACTGTGCTAGACATTCTTAAACTTTTTATCATATTACATATAACTGTTTTCCCGATACCTGTGTTGACTAGCACAGAATCTAACATGTCACAAACAATATAAACATTTTATTTATTCAAAAACAAAAGGTTGGAGCTCACACCTGTGTGCTGTGATATGGTGCATTGTCCATGACCCTTCTATATTTTTGGTATCAGTAACTGTAGTTGACCCAGAAACTGAATTATGGTCCTTTTTAAATTAAGCAAATTAGGTTGGCTATGTAGCACTGAAAGTGAAACATATGACACTGATAATTTACAATAACTAAAAGACAATGGCTGTAGAACAGTGGTGTTGGGGAAATGCATTAATACACAATTGTTTACTTAAAAGATTATGACTGATTTCATCGATTACGATGTCCTCTCGTGTTTAGTGAAGTGATACAGATATGTTTAATAGTAGGGGAAGTTCCAGTTATATCGACTGTAATCTTTTTAGTGATGTATAACAATTCAATAGCAATTAACGCCGCAATGTAACTTATAAATACAAAACAAGCAGTTGCTTCAATCTTAAAATGCACCATCTCTCCATAACCTATATAAAATTAATTGGCTATAACAAACTCACTACAGAGGCAATTTTCCTTACCATTGTCAGTTGTCTTTATAATAAATTTCCACTGTATATATTGGGTTGTTTATGAAGAATCCCTCGCAGGGGTACACAAATTCCAACACAAAGTAGTTTTTATTTTTAATTACACATTGTAATACCACCTTTTGGTTAGGTGATTCATACACTCACATTTGAGTCTACATAACCCTACAATCCTAGGTTAGTGTAAAATCCAAAAATCCCAGGTTAGTGTAAAACCCAACAATCCTAGGTTAGTTTAAAAATGTGAAATAGTGATTCACCCATCGTGGGGTTAGGTTCTGTTAGGTTAGGTGGGCACATATTACGAAATTAGTCGGACGTTAATGCCCCTCGTATATTCGTGTTCTGCATCATTAGTAGAGTGGAAATATACCATTTTCCGTGAATTAGTCTTACTTTTTACAGAAAAGCCCCTAAACTTAATAATTACCCAAAAAATGTTAAAAAGACACGTAGACAACGTTCGACGACGTTATCAAGTTATTAACAAATGTTGTAAACACATTTCGTAGGCCAACATAATTGACCTAACACACACAACTTGCAAACGCAATGGTTAATACTACATATATTTTAACATACCTTAGCACTGTGGATCTAGAGAGTTTCAACATTTCTGCCGCTCTTTCCACGACGTTGAAGTGTTTCATTTCCCCTCGCCTAATTATAGGGAATACAACGATTCGGTGAGGTTAATGATGTCCTGTTGACGTTGAGTGGTGACTTCTCTGTTCTTCACCTTGCTAGAACTCATGACTGCACACAAAAACTACCGCAACATACAACGTAAAATACAGTAAATAAAATTTTAAGCAAACCTGAAATAAATTTTAAAAATATTAAACACGTTAGAACGCACTACGAGTAATCTCTTATACAGGTTACTGAAGCAAAAGGAATCTGTACGAGAAAGTTATCACAAATTAAAATCATACGTTATGAAAAACCAAATAATAAAGAGCGGATATTAGTAAAAAAAAAAACCGATAGGTTAAACAAGAATCCCACAAATTCTCTGGCACGTGTGTCGACCACACCCAGTCAACAACACAAGGAATACTGGTTAGTCAACAAATGGCCGCTCTACTTTCGCCTTGAGCGGGATTGTGTAACTATCCAAAAGACGTTGAAATCTAAATACGTTAGCATCACGTAATTAATAATTGGCATAATACGATAAATTTCTTTTCGACACCCATTTATAAGCGATAAATTAACAATTACGTTAAAACTTTGGAACTATTTACTCTCTTTGTGCTGGCAACCTGACGGCATAACTGTATCCGCGCTCGCCGCTGTTTGTAATGTTATATGCATGTAGCTAACGGCTAGTGTGTTTTTTCAAAGATTGATTCTCAAAAGTCTCTTCCAGTCGTGAACTGACTATAGCATGCCAGTGGCGTAGGGACAACCTATCGTAGCACACTGTAGTTCATAGTTATCAACGGCACTCAGGGCCAGATGGTCAACTGGCTGATGAGAACATATTCTCACAGCATTGCCTTATTGTTCCGGCACAGTGTTTTCCACCTATCTCGAACACGAGTAGTTGGTAACAGGCTAGATACTTCAAGAATCTGGCGACATCCTGCGCCGGTCACAGCGAACTGGTTTAAATCGTGATTACTCTCGCTGTCACGGATACAGGCAAGTTAACTCCTGCCCGTGGCTCGCAGGATTCTTATTCTTGGCAACAGTTCCCGGACTCTAGAACACGGCACGACCCACGTGGAAGAGACTGGGATACAGCAAAGTGAATTTAGTATTAATAGGTTTATTAAAATTCCTTACACATGACTGGAGTGGTTCGGGAAGCGAGGTCTTTAATTAATCATTGTTAATAAGTTAATAAGTAAGTGTTATTGCAGCACTGAAAATATTTGAATTGTTATCCTTAAACTGTTACTGAAGGTAACTGATATTTGTTAAACGTGACTGGAAGTAAATGTAAGCATAATTAATTTTAAAAGACATTTGTTTTAATTGTTTAGGTAATTGATGCATTGTTATAAGTAACGTTTTGTTCGTGTGTGAGTGCTACTCTGACGAGCGGCTGGCAGTGGGCAAGAAGTCTGGTTTTACAGCTGATTTTTAATATAATATTACGCTGAAGACGTGTAGTTTATAGTTGAAAATGTTTTTACATGGTATTTGCTTAATGTTTACTTGAGAAAAGCCGTATGTTGTTAGATGAAGCTGGAAACACGAGCTGAGAATTGTAATTTTTATTTTTACGTGGCCGGAGGTCTCTGATTGGCCCAGAGGTCGCGCGGTAGGCGGGGTTACGATCTGCTACTCAAGAGATGGCAGCACCATCGTATTCTTACGTGAACACATTTTAGAAGTAAACAATTGCATCGGAAAAATAAAAAGCTTTTAATTTGGGAAATAAAGTATCTAATTGACTTCTTTTAATATATAATGAGTAGAGCAAAACTGTATATTTGGTTGTCTGGACAAGTTAGGGGTTAAAAATTATTTAAAAAAATCTGCGATTTTAGGTATGTTCAGGCTGTTTGCAGTTAAACTTTATTGATTTTCAAAATATTTAAAACATTTAATAATGAATTGGTGGCCAGTGAAATTAAATAATGAGCTGTAATTTAATAAGTGAACAGTTATTTATTTGCAGAGCGCATTAAAAATAAGTTATTGCAAACAAAAGTGCTGCGATCTGTTGATTTAGATTAATAATTCGCGGTTGTGTCACTCGTCAGAGTTTTGCATGAGTGTATGGAGTATACCGTGGTCGTTCTGGAGCAGGTTGGGGAGATACGGGATTGTTTTCCGGATCATGCAGACCGACTAGGCGGCGACAAACGTGGACCTGGACTCCAGAAGCAACATGCACTTGTCTTGCTTGTCGGTTAGTTGTTTGGCTTGGGCGATGGAAGGACGAAAATGCGCCATGAGTAGAGGACCTGAAGAATTCGCGGATTCATTTTGGGATAAGCTAGAACTCAAAATACTTGCGTTTATATAACTTTAGCCATTGGCCCACGCGGTGTTTGGCACTTCCTGGAGAATGCTGGTCCAATCATCGCCTTCCACTGTGACAGCAGGCAACCAATGTGAAGTTGATGTCGGCATATTTGTACATAAGACTGTAGAGTCTAGCCTGCAGTTCATTGAACTCGCGAATTTTTCCGGTCTCTAGCCATCAGTAGGGGCAGTGATATTTCGCGAAAAGATTTAGATACAAGATACAGTCCAAAGCACTGTAAGGTCATCCAGCTTCTTTGAATGGCTAAAAAAAATGCCCTGACCCGTGTCAACCGCTTGCGCACGAATCACGGAAGTTCAGTGTCGGAGTTACTTAGTCCTGAGTGGCTTGGTCGAAGACGGACACGGCACCAGCAGCCAATGGAGGTATAACAACAGTTGAGGTGTGTATAGAATATTGAAGTCTACTGTGTGCTCCGATTTTTACGCGAAAAGTCACTGGCCCTAGCCACGAGGGATTGAAAGTCACGTTCTTTTTAGGAACTCCACGAAGTCACGGAGATCCTGCATTCCCCCGAGCGGATTTTCACGGAAGGGGGCGGGAGGTATTTGCTTTTGGTGTTGTGGTTGCGGTTGTGGTTTGTTGTGTTTGTGTTGTTGCGAAGTGAGGAGACTCTACAAGTGCCTGCGCGTATGACCGCTTATGGTGTTGTTGTGGGCTTTGTGGACACCGAGGTTTCAGCCAGGTTCCTGGACTAGTTCAGTTGCTGGCTTGGAAGGTGGGGTCTTGGCCTTGGCTGTTTGGCGTTTCTGAACCGTTTCCAGGTATTCGGGTCAGGTTTTTGAGAGGACTGAGTGTTCGCTTGAGCCACTGATGCATTTAGGGGTCGTGGTTGGTTGAGTGCAGGCATCCATGGGGCGTGGTCCGGCGTGCAGATCTGTGGCGTGGACCAGGGTGTGTCCCAAGGCTTGACAGTTCCTGCATTGTGCCACGTCTGCGATCTTTTATGGTAGGGGCGGGAAT
>NQII01002608.1:251584-280866 GCA_002778355.1 Clitarchus hookeri | reverse complement strand
CACGACCATCACACAAAAGGAGCGTTGGGACTCCAACATTAACTTGTCTGGAACGACGCACGACGATTGTGTGAAATTTCTGCGAACACGATTGTGTGCCTAACACGCTGCAGTACATTCTGACCGCTGGCCCTTGCGGACTAGGCTCGAGATGGCCGAGCAAGCAAGCTGACTCGACCGGCCGGAGCACACAGGTGTAGTGAACGCTAGATACCGTGAACTCTCCGAGGAGGTGAGAGCGCACCCCGCGGACGGAGCCGAAGCCAAAAGTGCTGTGACGTGGCTTCTCAGGACTTCGACAACCTCTTTTATACTCAATCTCATGGTCGTTTCGACCCAGAAGTGGAGGTGGGAGAACCCGTCTGCATGCTTCTCCAAAGCCACACAGTTAAAAGAAATAGGGGAAAGCAACATAAGCAAATCAAGGAGAGCCTGTTGCGAGAAAGAGGAGTGGGGAAAGGTACCGAAGAACTGGCTTGGATTTTTTTTTTCACATGTTACCAGAACCTTGCTTTCCAGTAGGAGGGAGAACTGGTTCTTCACTCCCTCTCCCTCTCTCTCGCTCTCTCTCTCTCTCTTGCTAACTTACCCCAAAAGTGTTGCATAAGAATGAGATCTCTCTGTTGACTAATGTTGTTTAATATTTGCATTCTGCCTGCTAACAGGCAAATATTAAAATTACTGTATAAATTAAAAGACTTCTGTTAACTGGAAGAAAATAACGTATTCTGTTGTTTTCATTAAAGATTGACACTTTTGCACAGGAACTCGGTGTATGGTCAGGAGGGAGAGTCTTTCAGAGTGTTATTACTGTTTAAAAAGATAGTTTTTCATTGTGGATGTTAAATGCCTATGTCAATGTAATTTCAGTAACGAAGGCCTAAAAGTATCATTGTGTCAATGCACACTACATGGCCACAGGGTATTGTATTGGTGCACCATTTGCAAACGACACGATTCTTAGTTTGTGTCTGGGCGATTTTACCCTGGGTGCAAGTTGTGTGTGCTGAATAAAAAAATTGTTTTGGTTATTGTGTGATATTTGTATGAATTGTAAGTGTTTTGATCATCTAAAAAAATTTAGATCGTAATTTTACAAACGAGTTTATGTACACCGGTAGTAATGTGAAGAACTAATAAAAAATTATTATTACGAAATAAAGAAAGCAGCGTCTACTAATACAGTATAACAAACACAGAAAATATGTAATCATATTTCGTGATACGGAGTGTATTAATTTTAAAAGTGATAGACACGCTTTCTTGATGCGAATTTAAGAGTTAATAATTTCAGGGTTCACGCCACCACGAGACTACAATAGTAAATATAACAAATTGTAATTTCGTGTTATGCACAAATATAAATAGACATTTTAAAGCTATAAAAATTATTCTAATGAGGTTTGAACCATCCTCCTAGAAGTCAACAGGCCAAAACTCTACCGCTAATGCTACCGGTCCTTTTGATTTAAGTAGACTTTATTGACTTCGTTGACCGATAACATTTGCCGTTGGACATAGCGTGTGTGACGTTTGACAGTGTGGGTGTGCGAGTTGACGCTTGACGTATAGTCTTCTGTAGCAGCGGTATCTCGTGGAGGTGGGTCTTCCATAGTCGTCAGACCCCCCCCCGACACTCCGGTAATTCCCATCTTTGAAAACGTTTCTCCTCACACGGATGATCGCGAATTTTCACAATTATCTGCCTATCTGTGTTGGTATTTTTTAGATTCGATATCATATACGAGTATCTGTCAACTGTCGACCACCTTTTTATATTTTATTAAAACTGTTGTTTTATTAGCTAAACGCATTCATTAGTACCAATCGTACTGGGTATTGTATTTGGCTTGGCGAGCTAGGAGGAAGGTACTGCACGTGTGTCGGGGCATGTTGGTGAGCAGNATCGCGTGCGGCGGCACAAGACACGCTCCAGGAGCCGGGCTGACGTAAATAGCTTCTCCACGACGACACCAGCTTCCTCCTCGGCCGCCACGTCTGATCCGGAGGCGACACGGCGACCCAGCTGACTCGACGGGAACGCAAGTTGGACCTGCTCCACCCACGGCCGGCGTGCGCCATCGAGAACATGGCGAGTGCAGCTGCAGCTAAGGCCGGCCGTTAGAAAAAACTATAAACATCTGAATCAATCCTTTGAAAAATCACCCTATGTATGACGTGTTAAATATGCCATGTATCACAAGTGTTTTATACTTCTGTTAGTATAAAAGTGCATTATTTTTGGTAATACTCAACTCTTTCTTATAATCTGCCTATAAATAATATTTCATTTATAATTAATGTAAATGATAACAGTAAGAAAATAGGCGCATTGGCAATGCGCATTAAAAAATAGTTCCTATACAAAATGTCATTACAGCGAGTGCGCATGAATGCGGTGCGTTGTCCGTTTGGTATAATTTTCCAGACTTGGCTAAGCATTGTTTTGCACGAGGCGGAGAAATATCTTGGGAGGGGGAGAAATATCTTGGGAGGGGGAGAAATATCTTGGGAGGGGGAGAAATATCTTGGGAGGGGGAGAAATATCTTGGGAGGGGGAGAAATATCTTGGGAGGGGGAGAAATATCTTGGGAGGGGGAGAAATATCTTGGGAGGGGGAGAAATATCTTGGGAGGGGGAGAAATATCTTGGGAGGGGGAGAAATATCTTGGGAGGGGGAGAAATATCTTGGGAGGGGGAGAAATATCTTGGGAGGGGGAGAAATATCTTGGGAGGGGGAGAAATATCTTGGGAGGGGGAGAAATATCTTGGGAGGGGGAGAAATATCTTGGGAGGGGGAGAAATATCTTGGGAGGGGGAGAAATATCTTGGGAGGGGGAGAAATATCTTGGGAGGGGGAGAAATATCTTGGGAGGGGGAGAAATATCTTGGGAGGGGGAGAAATATCTTGGGAGGGGGAGAAATATCTTGGGAGGGGGAGAAATATCTTGGGAGGGGGAGAAATATCTTGGGAGGGGGAGAAATATCTTGGGAGGGGGAGAAATATCTTGGGAGGGGGAGAAATATCTTGGGAGGGGGAGAAATATCTTGGGAGGGGGAGAAATATCTTGGGAGGGGGAGAAATATCTTGGGAGGGGGAGAAATATCTTGGGAGGGGGAGAAATATCTTGGGAGGGGGAGAAATATCTTGGGAGGGGGAGAAATATCTTGGGAGGGGGAGAAATATCTTGGGAGGGGGAGAAATATCTTGGGAGGGGGAGAAATATCTTGGGAGGGGGAGAAATATCTTGGGAGGGGGAGAAATATCTTGGGAGGGGGAGAAATATCTTGGGAGGGGGAGAAATATCTTGGGAGGGGGAGAAATATCTTGGGAGGGGGAGAAATATCTTGGGAGGGGGAGAAATATCTTGGGAGGGGGAGAAATATCTTGGGAGGGGGAGAAATATCTTGGGAGGGGGAGAAATATCTTGGGAGGGGGAGAAATATCTTGGGAGGGGGAGAAATATCTTGGGAGGGGGAGAAATATCTTGGGAGGGGGAGAAATATCTTGGGAGGGGGAGAAATATCTTGGGAGGGGGAGAAATATCTTGGGAGGGGGAGAAATATCTTGGGAGGGGGAGAAATATCTTGGGAGGGGGAGAAATATCTTGGGAGGGGGAGAAATATCTTGGGAGGGGGAGAAATATCTTGGGAGGGGGAGAAATATCTTGGGAGGGGGAGAAATATCTTGGGAGGGGGAGAAATATCTTGGGAGGGGGAGAAATATCTTGGGAGGGGGAGAAATATCTTGGGAGGGGGAGAAATATCTTGGGAGGGGGAGAAATATCTTGGGAGGGGGAGAAATATCTTGGGAGGGGGAGAAATATCTTGGGAGGGGGAGAAATATCTTGGGAGGGGGAGAAATATCTTGGGAGGGGGAGAAATATCTTGGGAGGGGGAGAAATATCTTGGGAGGGGGAGAAATATCTTGGGAGGGGGAGAAATATCTTGGGAGGGGGAGAAATATCTTGGGAGGGGGAGAAATATCTTGGGAGGGGGAGAAATATCTTGGGAGGGGGAGAAATATCTTGGGAGGGGGAGAAATATCTTGGGAGGGGGAGAAATATCTTGGGAGGGGGAGAAATATCTTGGGAGGGGGAGAAATATCTTGGGAGGGGGAGAAATATCTTGGGAGGGGGAGAAATATCTTGGGAGGGGGAGAAATATCTTGGGAGGGGGAGAAATATCTTGGGAGGGGGAGAAATATCTTGGGAGGGGGAGAAATATCTTGGGAGGGGGAGAAATATCTTGGGAGGGGGAGAAATATCTTGGGAGGGGGAGAAATATCTTGGGAGGGGGAGAAATATCTTGNGGGGGGGGGGTGGTGTGTTCTCCCCCCGGCTCTCGTCGTTAAAGAAGCCTAAAGATCGCTCTTTCTCCTTGGGATTGGGAGCGAAAAAATCTACGTTCTACTACTCGCAGCAAGAAATACTACCGGGGATTTTACGAGGCTTTTAAACACGACAGTTAATTAACTACATCTTTATGCAGCAATTACCAACTACGGCAGATACTAGGCAATTTTTTAAATTAACATTTTTAAAGCTCTATGTAAATTGTATAATTGGTTTACCGTACAATTATAATTAAAAAATATGACAACAGAAAGCTCTACCGCAAAATTACTACTGTGCTATTTTATTTTTATCAACGAGCTCAATACAAATGTTCCAGTTAAATTCCGCTTAATATTGACTCGCATTTTATTTTACAAATGAACCCTCCCTTAGAAGTATTAGCGTAATTGTAACCGAGGCGACACTAAGTGAAGCCAACTGCATTATCTGCAGGACTGATTTGTCTTTTCTTAGCAATCTGAAGAATACTTGAAGCCGATGTACTCCTGGAAATACCCCGATTACTTTCCAGAGTGGAGAGATTTTGGCCAGCGAGATGAATATGGAGCAACGGTGGAGTGCAAGGGAGGAGGAAGCGGAAGTATCCCGAAAAAAACCCCACCGGTCAACAGCAACGTCGGCCACGTCACCACAAAATCCAGGTGACCCCACCGGGAATCTAACACGGTTCACCTTGACGTGAGGCTGGTGGTCTGACCACTACACCAACGTGGACTCTTCTCCCCAGAGCTGTGACGTATTCGCATGTCTCCGGTTACATGCCGCAATCATCCTCGTTGTTTCCCGATATCTGTGCGTACGTACCTCATCGCCGTAGTTGTCTGTGCGTATATACTTCATCGCCGTCGTAGTGTCATTTGACACTGGGTGTCTTAGCATAAAATTCACCACCCTCGAATTCATCTGCGTTATAGACGCAACATGCTCGGTTTTAAACTCGTTGGGCTACTATCTCTCTCTCTCTCTCTCTCTCTCTCTCTCTCTCTCTCTCTTCCCCCTTGGACTTTCACGGCCACAGTTTATCTGACTCGAAAGTGCGATGATCGGTATTTGCATGTCTGCCACTCCTATCAAGAACATCCTCANTGGCCACAGTTTATCTGACTCGAAAGTGCGATGATCGGTATTTGCATGTCTGCCACTCCTATCAAGAACATCCTCAGGATCCAAACATTCCACGATGTCCTCATGAGATGCCGCTAGTGTTTCCGGGAAAACTGGATCGTTCTTCCCTCCTCTTCAAGACACCACAAGGTCATGCTGATATGTTCCTCAGAAGGAAACATTCTCTACTCTTATAGCCACGGTATCGAAACATTCGATGTCAGTCGCTAGGCCAAAACTAGCCCAGCTCGTTACCGCATGTGCAAGCCTCTGCTCGCACGATACTCACGCATGCAGCCTTGTACGGTGAAGTGCGCAGGGGAGGGGTCCGGGGCGTTAAACCTCTTCCATCAAGTTGCAACAAGTCAAACAAAACTAAACTGCATTTGTAAAAATTATAAACAAACTGTGCCAATGTCAGTTTTAACTATCCTCTAAAAAGTGATGCTATTTGGTTGTCCCTTGGAAATTTTTAATACTCAGCTATACAAGGAAATTAAGTACGTTGTGAAACTGAAGGTGAAGGTGATATAGCTTTGTCCCTACCAGAACAATACCTCTAATTTTAATATAATATGCACGGGCNGAAACTGAAGGTGAAGGTGATATAGCTTTGTCCCTACCAGAACAATACCTCTAATTTTAATATAATATGCACGGGCTTGGGGCGTGAATCACCTGCGCGAAAGAAAGCCTCAAAGAATGTAACAATATTAGCTTTATAATTTTTTAACATTTAACTTGGTGACGTTTGCTACTGATATTCATCGGTTTTGACTACGGACTACGACAACTACCTGACAAACTGCTCGCTAAGTAACTATCATCTAACAAAACTTTACACGAACTATGGTTTTCAGAGATTAGATTGTGTGCTCTGTTAGTCTAGCCCTGTTTGGCACTAAACTGGCAACAAACCATAGACTAAAGATGACGCAGAACGATTATTCGTCTTCTGCGCATGTACCCAAAATAAACTACACCAACCCAACACTACTGTCAAAGTCACATGGTCAACAATAATAAACGTGTTTGTTTATATCTTTTATTTTTAAATAACAAGCATTTTTAAATTAATAAAATACTTTTACAAATTTTAANGAAACTGAAGGTGAAGGTGATATAGCTTTGTCCCTACCAGAACAATACCTCTAATTTTAATATAATATGCACGGGCCTGGGGCGTGAATCACCTGCGCGAAAGAAAGCCTCAAAGAATGTAACAATATTAGCTTTATAATTTTTTAACATTTAACTTGGTGACGTTTGCTACTGATATTCATCGGTTTTGACTACGGACTACGACAGCTACCTGACAAACTGCTCGCTAAGTAACTATCCTCTAACGAAACTTTACACGAACTATGGTTTTCAGAGATTAGATTGTGTGCTCTGTTAGTCTAGCCCTGTTTGGCACTAAACTGGCAACAAACCATAGACTAAAGATGACGTAGAACGATTATTCGTCTTCTGCGCATGCACCCAAAATAAACTACACCAACCCAACACTACTGTCAAAGTCACATGGTCAACAATAATGAACGTGTTTGTTTATATCTTTTATTTTTAAATAACAAGCATTTTTAAATTAATAAAATACTTTTACAAATTTTAANGAACGTGTTTGTTTATATCTTTTATTTTTAAATAACAAGCATTTTTAAATTAATAAAATACTTTTACAAATTTTAATTTAATCAAACTGTATTACAAAGTGCGTAGAGGAAGTTTTAAAACATATCAAAGCACTTGTTTACCAAACAGTGTTCTAACCTCAAATCCAATCCACGCCGTTTTTGCTAGACGTGATGGCAGAAAAGCAGGTCAATGTTGGGACACGGAGACTGGTTGTACGCAGCCAGCGAGATCGCTCTACCTCATCTTTATTCTGTGCCACAAACGTGCCCTATATCGCGCGACGCCACTTTTGCCATTTGCAATAAGCAATTGTTACTGTGGGTGGTTTCGATTATATTGCAAATGGACGATACATTATGAGTGTAGTGATTTCCAAGTCCAGCAGCGCGTGTCGTTGTGGACATCGGACCAAACTAATATTGGAATAACGCTATGTCATGTATCGATAACTAAAACAACACGTTTGTGCTTGATTATTTCGAGCGACATAAGTTTGTGAGTTTACCGATTGCAGTCGTAATAACTATCGATACCTGCCAAGCGTGAGTGAATTCCATGATCGAACGCTGTTTTTCTGTTGTTTCCGGGGCAGCGGTGGCGAAGTGTCCAGGGCGCTCGCCTCCCACCACGGCGATCCGGGTTCGATACCCGGCGGGTTCACTCCCGGATTTTCGCATGTGGGAATCGTGCTGGACGATGCCGCTTGCCGGCGGGTTTTCTCGGGGTACTCCCGTTTCCCCCACCCTTGCATCCCAGCGCCGCTCCATTCTAGGGTTTCATTTCTGTCATGCCCGGGGATGACGGTCACCTACGGGTCCCAGCTGGAAAGACCGTCACTCGGAGGGTGTTGCCTTGCCCTGGGTGCACTCCCCACACGCCAGTTATTTATTTTTTCTGGAGAAGAAACAGCTTTACCATCCTCCACAACACCTTCTATCGAGGCGATGCTTTCCTGGTCCATGAACCTGTACAGTCCTCTTACATCTTCCAGTTCTGCGCTGTTTACTCCTGGCCGTGGAGCAGGATCTACTCGAATGGCACGGAGAATGTTCGTGTCACACGTCTTTCCCCAGAAACGAAAAGGCGAAAATGTAGGCGTGCCTGTGGGTGATGCCTGCAAAGTGCCGTCTTCTTTGTACTTAATCTGCACGTAAGACTGTATTTTGAAACTTCTCTTGTCCTTACGAACAGGGCTATCTAGAAAGAAAGGTGCCAAAGTACCACTCGAGTCTTTCATCAAGTTTCTGTCAAATGTCACAGTGAAAGGTGGCGTCTTTCTACACAGCACCACTGCTTCTAAGTAAGGTTTTGCAGTCGTGATCACCATCTTCTTCTTCAGCCGAGATTTGACGAGTCCAAAAGAGAAGGAATGCCCGCGAACTGGAGACAACTGCAGTACACTGACGTTGTACAGTTTTGATAGCCATAAGCAAAACCTTGAGCTTGTCTTATTCTTGTTCTGGCCACCAGCTGAATCACACAGTAAAATGAGTTCTCGCAAGTCAGGAGACTCTTGTATCTTAGTTTTTAACGTGTGATAAAGAAATGAAGCAACGGAATTTGCATCTTTCTTGGTCTGATTTTCCATTAAACCATACAAATGTGAAGTGTTATCATTATGCAGATGCACATTGAACACATGCAGCCTAGCAGTCTCTTGTAGAACTAGCTTGTTACATTTAGTTTGGGTAAAAGTAAGTTCTGAGCATGGTCAAAATTTTATGAGGTGTATTTTGCACCTTGCAGCTGTCGTTTGGATCTTCGTTAACTGTACTTCACATTCTGTGCAGATATCACACACGTCAGTTGCGGGACGACGGAAACTGTACTTACAGCACTGCCGGAAAAAATCTTGAAATATGTCTTGTATTACATTGGTACTCTCTTTCTAGTCTTATGTTCGAAGTATATGGGAAACAACTCATGCAAATTATTTATACAGAGGTCAGGATTATCAAAATACAACAAATCTGCTTTTTTCCGACAGTAGTGGCTTTATTTGTGAGGTATCAACTTCAAATGATCATGAACAAGATTCCATACTCAAGTGCCCAATTTCCTGGGCCTGTTGCTGTGAACTCCCCGCTATTCTAAAAAAACTTTCATTGTTTAGAATCTTCTTTTGAATGATTCTAATCCTCTTCATACTAATTTCAAATAATTTTAAAATAAATTTCTGGCATGCCTCCTTTTCTGAGACTTCACTCCGTACTCCATAACAACAATTATTTATTCGGTGCTATTTAGGATTGGTGCTAATAGTCTTATGTTTTCTGTTGGTAATACAACTTGAAAGCTAAACATCTTGTACTTCTTTGCTCGATGCTATCTGCAAATGTTTTATATAAATTCTGCGGCTGCTCTTTAAACATATTTTGCCAACAGTTTTTTTGTACAACAGTTATTGACTGAGGTGAACATTCTTGGCGGAAATTCAAACTCCAGTAGTAGAAGTGTAAACTTTCCCGGAGAGTCTGTCTCTTTTCCTGACTTCGTCTATCCACTCACACACATTAACGTGTTTTTTTATCACCTACTTTCGTAACCTTTGCCATTCCATCTTCTGCTTTTATATTATTGTCACACATTTGACTAAAAAAACACACATCACGTTTGTTCTAAACACAAACTTTCAACACAGATTACTGTGTACAAACAACAGCTTCAATGAAACAAAGTTTGCAGCCTACGCGACTGCTTATTTACATTACACCAAAGAATAACATAACATATGCTGCACATTAGAATATTATATATTAAATTTTTCGTGCAAACCAAAGAAATCACAATATCATATTTTACAACTTGGCTTACACCTCGGATGTGCATTAAAAAGGTTTTCTATAAAAAGGGCACATACAGGTTACAAACACATCTTTGGTTAATCCACGCTACTAACTCTGAGAATTAAAATAGCTGAAGAAAAATGTGACCACATTATAAGAACAGTATGGCGGTTTGTTTAAATAGTTCTCAGCAAAAATGGCATATATATGTATAACGCCCTTCTTAGAGCTAACTACTAAATTTTCATAAAAACAAAAAAATCATTTGTTTACAATTATTTTGCATTTATTGTTAAGGCTTTTTGTAAAATTAAAAGAATTTGTGCAAAAGCTAAATTTTAAATTTTAGTCATAAACGTAAAACAAATAAATTTATATGGAAAATTTGATAGAATTAATAGTATCGCTTTTTTAATGAATTTTTTTTCAACACCATAGTTCTCAAACCTACACGGCAAACCTGATTTATAAGTTTTGTGCTGATAATTACTTTCTCCCCAGATAACGACAATGGAAGAATCGTTCTGCTTTAGACTGATGGTTTAATAGCTGTCAGCGTATCTTGACTCGTTGGTAAATATGTTAATGTGGAGCCAAATGGGGAAATATAGATGAGTTGAGAGTTCAAACGATGCTTAGAGCGTATTATAAAACTACGGGTGCCACTTTAGTGCAATTATTAAATTTGTAGCAATTGAAGTTATTTAAATTTTAAGTAAGGATTGGTGCAAAATCAAATAAATAGGTTTTGACATGTTCACGAGTCCAATGCAAGACCGAAGCAAGGCAAATTTTTACACGAAGAAAAATAATGTATCATGGCCAAAAATACATACAAAGACAGGGAGTTAGCCGTTATTAACAGTGAAAAAAAAAATACTGCCTTAAAATATGAAAGTATTAGTTTTGAGGGTCGTTAGCGCACGCGAACATTTAAAACAAAATATGTTTTCTGTACAGCGTGTAACAGACAAGTCTTCAGCACCTGAGCTCATTGGGTATGACAGGAGTATCTTCCAGAGCAACACACAGAGTACACACTGGTCTCCTGCACCTGAGCCCATTGGGTATGACAGGAGTATCTTCGAGCTCAACATACAGAGTGCACAGCCACAGAGCCATAAAGCCACGTCACACATCGTATTTTTTTGCCACTTCAGGTGTTAAATAATCATGCTTTGCACACCGGCCAGTCCCGTAATGTCTGCAGAAATTAATCATTAGCGCCACCGTGCTTTAATTGGCTGCAGTTGAATGCAATCCAATATAAAGATATTACGCTCCTTCCACTCGCGGTGGGTAGGCGAGTAGGGAAATGTTTTGCTGAAGTGTTTTCTTTATTAAGCCGATATATCGTTCGTCTAGTCTCGTCCTCTGCTTACGGAGAAACCGCAGCGATGATGCGAACTACGTGTATTAATAGTTTTCTGACGTTCTTCGAACAGTCTCGTTAACAGTCTAAATTTCATAACACAGCTGCGCTAATATCTAACTAGGCCGGGTAAATTTAGATTTTCCAGCTGAAATAGTCTCTCCAGCGGTACCCTTTGGCGGGATAAAAATAACAACCAAATGTCAGGGCAGCATCATCGTGGCAACTATAAATTTTATTTATCAAGAACTAAATGGGTAGTTAGCAAAGAAAGAGTTATTATAACGACGGTTTTTCTGTCATTAGTAAGAAAAGTCTCTGCAGATGGATCAACCATTTTATTATTCTCTGACTATGCAAATTGCAACTCGAGGACATCATTACGCCCTCTTTAATCACCTATGTATTTAAAAATAACATTTTTTTCCATGGTGAATCGTCCATAAGCATGTTGTTACAAAACTTAAGTTTCACTCACACTTTTGCTATTATTCACGTAATATTTGTTGTTAATCCGCTGCTCAAGATTTGTCACTCATTTCCTGATGACAGCGCAACGCGAACACGTATATTTCCTTCTCTATCCCGTAAAGACTGCGACAACTGGTCTGAGATTCAGGCGAGTGCGAGTTAACACTTATCAGAACACGCTAGACTGCGAACTGTGGTGCGTGGATTAGTGTGTGTCTTACTACCATAGTATTACCACGCAGAAATTCTGTTAATGCATTTGCCACACTTTGTTTATAGTTTTACCAGCGCTTCTACTGTCGTGGTTGTTCTCTGGTTTTATTATAAATTCCGTGTCAGTTACACTCATTGATATAAAATTTACGTACATGGTAATTGTTATAAAGTAACCGTGAAAAATGGAGAATAAGTACATCAATGTACTTTGTCGACAGATGGGTCGTGGACATATCTCGTGTGAAGGTGGTGTCAACTTGCTTCATAAGACGAATTAGAACATTCCTGAAAACAGTACATGTGACGTGACACATAGTTCATTCTCAAGGCACGATAAATACGCAGTGGTCATGTTGAAATGACGCGTGTGGCTCATTTTTGGAGAGGGCGGACTATAAGTTTGCAAACTACAGGTCGGGCGGCATGCTGAATTGCCCGTCGTTTGGGACATTTGCACTTGAGCAGGTTATGTTGGGAGCAATGGACACTTTGTAACACTACTGCGACGACCCTACAGCGGGTGGGGTGTGTGGATCGCTTGATTGTCTGGCAGACTCGTAAGTGACTTACCTGTCAACACTCCACGTACATTCGTGCTAACCTAAACTATTTGTAAGGATGGTTCTTTGATTACAAGTGACTGATTTACTTAAAACCTGTTAAGTTTGCGTGCCCTATGGTAGGCACGACTTGCATACATAATTTGGTTTGAATCGTTCGAGTTTCACTAATGGGGGCAAAAATATACTCAACATTCTATAGATACCAAATTAGGTTTAAAGTAAGTTAAAAAACTTTTAGAGCTGCACTTGGAAAGTATGCATCGGATTCCCTAAATTTATATAACTTAAAATGACATACCATAGCACTACTTGCGCGTAAAATTTTAGGTGATCGGTTAAGAAGTTCTTCAAATATAATGCATAGGTCGCATATCGCTCAGCTTTATAAAATTGCAGCAAAAAGATCATTCACTATGGTATAAGCCCTATAATATGCCAGCAATAGGCGTTTACATCATATTGAGTTTAATTGCAATATCACTAATGTTTAAGTACACATGGTTCATTAAATTAATTGTTTTTAAAACAGTCATTTTATAACAAAATGTTAAACTAAAATCAAGCATAGCGTAAAGTAGAACTACGCATACAATTTATTATAATATTGACGCATTCTGCGTCCCTATATTTTATTCGTCAGAACACACGCTCTGGCGAAGCTCGCGGGCGTACGACCGCAATAAGGATTAAGGGTTTTGTGGACGTGCCGGAAGAGTGATGCCAGGAGCCTCGCAGCTGCAAAGGCACACTACCAAAGGTTTCTGCACGTGCAACTGTTCCTGCACGTGCAGACGACATCCTGAGACAACGGAAGGCACCAAGGCGCGGACACAGCTGCATTTTGCAGCTGCCCAAGGCACACCGAGATCCCACCACCAGCTGCGTCTGTCCCGGGCTTGTACCATAATAAACCATGAGAGCTTTTAGCGGACGTGCGTGCAGAACGGGACAATAAACTTCCAGGCCAGAACCAAGGGACGACGCCAGGCCGGCTGCGGACCACACGAGCAGCGGCCACGTGTTTTATGACCCGGAGGGACGACAAGCACCCCGGACACGTGCAGCAGAGACGGGGGAAGTTGAATATGGTGATGGGCGCTACAAAACCACACGAAGGGGGGAGAAACAAGGCAGTCAGTGGAGAGACGTTGAATCAGTCAGTCGCGGATCGAGCAGTCAGTCAGTCAGTCGGAGTCAGTCGAGGATCGAGAATGCATCAAGACGTGGACCTCAGTCGGAGGCCGTCAAGCGGGACGTGCGGCGGGAAGCATCCGAGAAAAGCCAGTCCGACGTCGTCAAACGCAGAGTCCTGCGTGGACCCGAGAATGAGGAACTTCGAGGCCAGGCGTCGGGACGCCCCACCAAGCCGCCAGCCGAGGGAAGACAGCGCAGCAGTGTCAGATAAGTAGTTCTACACCAAGTGTGAAGAATCTTCCCCCTCCCCCTCCCCAAGACGCCAGTCGCGGCGTCAAACCATACGTAGCCTACATAGAAAAAGGGGAGGGGAGTTTGTCTCGTGAGTTCATGTACCAGTTAACCTGTTCAAGCAACAATAAAACTCGATTATGTGAACACACGTATACAGTGTAATTTATTAGTAAATTGGACCTAGAGACAACAGTGTCGACGTATTCCTACGCCCTATCACTGAGGGCTAGCATCAAGTGCTGGCGCCTCACGCCGCAGAGCAGAATCAATACCTACTTCCAAACTTCAGCATTTGGCAGGTATCAATATGTATACATTTTGGCAGGAAACGGTTGAGTAGTTTCTGATATACAACGTAAATACTTTATTTTTATAAGGGCGCTCTATTCAAAAATGTCTAATTAATAAAATTAAATATTATTTATTTTAATACTGACGTCTTCTGTGAACGCGATTTTTTTGTTCTTGTAATAATGTAGCAGATTCAAAAGGTTATCACTTTGAAACTAAGCTACATGCACGATCAAAAACAATGCATTTTACGCATCTTCCTTTTGAACTGTAAGTGCATCGAATTTTGTGAAATTCAATGGGCGGGCACAGAAGTTAGTGCCTAGTGCTGTACCGGTGAAGCGAAAAGATAGCGTTGTACCTTCTAAAGGATTTTAAGAATGTCTTGGCCACCTTTCACGATATCGTTCTCAAACAAAAAAAAAACTTTGTGCCCTTTGAAGAGAAGAAACATGCTACGAGAGAGCAAGTAGGAGTAAATCAAGAACAGTTTGTGTTTTTGTTTTTTTGTGGAGTCTATAAATCTTAATGTATCCACAAATCTCTGGTTGTTCAAAATTTTAAAAACGAACTTTGTGTAGCAATGTGGCCCGGGCATAGAAGCACAAAGTGTTTTTTTAAAAGTGATATTGTGAAAAGTAGCTGAGACATGCCTAAAATCATTTAACATGTAAAATCATTTTCTTTCACTCGGTCGGTTCAGCACTATACTGCCGTGTTAAGGGTCACACACACAATAAAACACTAATGAGAAGCCATATTTTCTATTTTTTCGTTTACTCTTTCAACCGTCTATATATATATAGTATAGGCCTACAATTGGGGCATAGAGAATGCGAATGTCACAAAGACAAAATTTAACAGATTAACACAACTGTCAAACGTTTCTGTACAATGCCAAAAAAAAAACATTACAAAAGCCAGAATTATAGAAATGTATGTATATATATGAATATATAGTGTAAATCACAAATACAAAAAAAATACTTAACACCATATTAACATCTGGCCTAGGTTTGTAATCTTACTCATTAAGATTAAAATAACTACATTAATTTAAACATTCATAAATCATACTGAAACTATACTTAAGTTATCAAACTGTTTAAAAATCAGTGCCTAAGTAAGAATCCGTACAATTAATTAATGTTATTTATTTATTGACAACAAATGAGACATCAAAGAACCTGTGCAAATTAACAAATATTTGCAAACGTCTTGTGCACTAAGTTATAAGGGCATAGATCTCCTTGAGCAAAGATCTCCTTGAGCAAAGATTTGCTCTAGGTGGAGATATCTTAAAAGTTGAATACATATATGGAGCATAACATACAGAACATATCAGCTGATACAACAAGACGGGCTGGCGTGTACAGCAAGTCACGTAACACTAAACAGCGCAAACTACACGCAATGCCAACTCTATGGCGCTAGGAAGAGCGCACCATAACTCAATATATCCCTTTACAACATGATATGGGGCAGTGATATTTCGCGAAAAGATTTCGAGACAAGACACAGTCCAAAGCACTGTAGGGTCGTCCAGCTTCTTTGATTGGCTAAAAAAAAATGTCCTGGCCCGTGTTAACCGTTTGCGTACGAGTAACGAAGGTTCAGTGTCGGAGTTACTTAGTCCCGAGTGGCTTGGTCAAAGACGGACACGGCACCAGCAGCCAATGGAGGTACAACAACAGCTGAGGTGTGTATATAGTATTGAAGTCTACTGTGTGCTCCGGTTTTTACGTAAAACCTCAGTGGCCGTAAACATGATATAATGTAAAGCATAGGAAGCTACAGCATATACAAAACACTTTACAAGATATATGACATTGGGGTGAGCAAACGAAATAACAAAATCATTGCAAATTTGAACGAAGAGTAACGTAACGCTAGGCATAGCTTACCACAATGGAGCTGCGAATAATATCCCAATTTTATAAATGCAAAAAAAAAAAACACCATAATAACTTTTAATCTAGGTTTCGTATCTTGCTCGTCAGCATTAAAAAAACTGCATTTATTTAAATATTCATAAATAGTATAAAAACAGTGTTTAAGTGAGGTTTCTTCATTTAAGCCTGAAATGTACTTTAATTAAAACAGCACAATTCTTTATATAATAATAAAAATGAAAGTAATAATCACAAGTACCTATACCGTACTGTTGAAAAGTGGTGGGGTACAATCACTAGGCCTTATTGTGTCTAAGCTTATGCCCAAATCAGAAACATTAAGAAGAAGAAGAATTCCACCGACGACGAAGGAATTAACCTTGTAATGCCTATATTCCGGAATGTGTACATGCTCTTTGGGTATAGACAGTAACAATCACATGCCGCAACCTCTAGTTCTACATAATGTCTCGATGTTTACTGCCACGCCACATGAAGAAAATATTTCGGTGAGTATAAAAGTGTTTGCGTAAGCCCAATAACCACATACAAGTGTATAAATCAGAATATTAAAAATACTGATTTTTATTATCTTGATATATCAACCAACAGTAATTCTATATTCTTATAGGCATAGCATAGCGATTGCAACAGTTTGAAAACATTAGTTTTAAAATGTAATTTTTCTAAATGTAATGCTAATTCTTGGTTCAGAAACTGCATGACCAAGCTACGTTCACATTCGTACGTTACCATTAATAATATATTTTCTTTTTCACAGCCTACTCTAATGTTGACTGGTTTATAAATGCCTTTTATTTTCTTGTAAACATTTCCATTTGAACACACCCTTTTCTTAGCCACATATCTGTAACCACATTCGAATTTACTGTCGAAATTTTCTGCAGCACTTTCTGTTTTCTTAGCCATATTTTAATTCTGTAAAATGTTTTATTATCTAATTTGTTAACATCATTCTTTGGCTATTGATAACTTACTTATTTGACTCTTTACACTGCATATTGTAATATTTGTCTTTATGCATCCACTATTTACAGGCAGTAACGTCCCTTATATACCATTCTTGTATTCGATCAATAACTGCAGTGCTTTCATCCCAGTAAACAATTTTTTTTAACGGTGTACTTCACGGACAAAAATATTTACAATTTTGAACATTTGACAATTATTTGCTGAGCCCTATATAAAACCTATAAATTTAATAATGAATGCATGCATGCCTCATACACATTTACAACGTTCTGTTTTAGTTGACTGGGCGTATCGAAGTTCGGGGTTGAATAGATGTAGGCCTACACATTTAATTAATTCAACAAGCTGAATGTATTCACAGAACAATACAAGCATTTTATATTCGATTATACAGTTATTCATCTTCTACTACCTGCCTGCACATACTGTTTACACTAGTGAACAATTTCAACAAAAATACTAAAAACAATCAAGAACTGTCTTTATAGCTATAAAAAGTGCCTCGAAAAAGCCAACTTATCGTAAAATAATTATTTAGAAAACATTAAAAATTATATATTCACAAGAACAAGATATTGCAGGATTTAATCGAACTAGTCTCATCTCCGCAATGTTCCATTGATTAATCAGTCTTCACTTTAAGGCAATATCCTAGGAGCACCCCGATCAGTACCTACAGTTGCGTTGCTCTCGCCGATCACTGGAGGTTCTTCCGTCCACTGCAGTCGTATGCTCACAGTCTCGTCATGAGGTGACATCTTCGTCGCCTCGACGTGCGCTGTCCTCGTCACCTCAATGTCCGCTATCCTCGTCCATTTCACTCATACTCAGCACTAAATATCTTCTCAGAAATAGCAAATAATTTTCTTTTTTTTAAATTGAGGCAGTCCCTTACAGTTTATTATTTATTCTGCCAGTCACTTCTATAGGCTTAATGGCCACATATAGATGATTTCTGCAATGGAAAATTCATCCGTGGTATTCTGAAAAAGTATCGTGTAGGTAATTAATCCAGGAAATATTTGCAGGTGTTTGAACTGAGCATGTATTATCTAATTATCGATTTGGCAGTTATTGACATTCAGGGAGGGATAAATAGTGAATTTGGGTAATAAATATGGGAAGAGGCCTACATTAACCACATATATGACATTATTATAATACAACACAATCATGTTATTTTTTTCAATAACTTTAACTTTTTGAAGTTACACAAAACATGATACAATTTTTTTTTTTTTTACAATATTTAGAGTACAAAACCGTTTAACTTTTACAAGCGAACCGGCCCGGCTTCGCCCGGTAACAATTTAGTTTTTACACTTATACTTTGAAAGACAAAAATTGTTACTGTGGCTGTGGGTCACCCTCAATAGATAAAAATATGCTATCGGGGACATTTCTGTAGGACATTTTGAGAGATACAATTCTGTAGTACATTAAGTTGATGTATCTCTTATGGTTTAGTCAGCGCAAGCCATGTAAGCGCCCTAAAAGCGGGGTTTTACGACTTGATTACAAACGGATCAACATTACTTTACTATCCTTACATTAAATATAAATGCATGAGACACCAAAACCTTCCTCAAGAAATTTTCTAAATTATGTTTAAAACAGCATCAAAATCCATCAAATAGTTTAGAAGTACCAAGCGAATACACAGACAGACGCGGATAAGCGACTTTCTTTTATACTATTTAGAGATAGTCTACATAACTAAATATACCATTTTCAAACACGTCACTAAAATTATTTCTTGTGAACGAGATCTCATTAAAGACGGATAACACGCTTGCATACATACTCTCGCGTTTTAATTCCATCCATGTCACCGGCCCTACAACTTTGTAGTAAAACATCACGAATAAACATTTCAAACGAATTTATTTCAAGGTACTTAGCAAATGACGTAAAAACTATATAAAGATACAAAACACGAAAATTTGGTTAACAGCTNAATTTATTTCAAGGTACTTAGCAAATGACGTAAAAACTATATAAAGATACAAAACACGAAAATTTGGTTAACAGCTATAGTTTGCAAGGCGACTGCATTAGTTATATCTCGACCATGCCTGTCACTGGGAGTTCGAACCTTGACACTTACGTACAGTATTTTCGAGGATAGTCAGTGTGCGTCCAGAGGAACGAAATTCCTCCGACGTATTACTATCTACCTGATCTAAATCTTCGCGACCACTTCTATAACACTACTTATCTATTTTTACTGTCGAATATGTTGAAATACTGCAATATCGGGTAACTCCGGTTTTATAAAGCGAATTTTTTGGAGGTAAATAAGCTGTCGTAACCTTACCCGGTCGATCGATACGGGGCAAACACATTTAATATTTTTTTTCCAGGCACTAATGGCGTTATCAGAATTATGTTACTACGAATCTGCTCACAAAGTTTTTAAAATTGTTTGCCTTTAGATAATTTACAAGAAACCACGTCATTATTAAAAAAGGTGAACCCATCTTACAACGATGTTTTGTAGTCAGAAATTAATGTGTTAAAGACTATTTTTGCACAACTGTAAGAAAATGCGAGAGAGGAAAGAAAAAAAACTCCGTAACTGTCCCGGGACATAAATAAATATAAATTTTCGTTACATTTAAAAAAAAAAAATTGTGAAATTTTGGTATAGATTCAAGTTTATCCTTAAGATGCATTTTGAAACTTCGGGCACATTTACCACAGTTTACTATTATATTGTTTTATTACGTGGATATTTTGTGAATAACCTGGATTTGTTTAAATTGTTGGTACAATGCCATTCAGTGGCAAACCTGACTGTAGATTTCAGTCACTGGAACAGCGACTGTGGTCAGTTTTAGACCATCATGCGAGGTGTGATATCCTAATAAGTTCGTGTAATTTCCCTCTTTTTCCCCCCTGATTTTGTCTAGATGATTCAATAGATTATTAAAAATTAATATCACTATTTATAAACTGCACAAACTTAAAAGAGAGAAAAAAAANCTAGATGATTCAATAGATTATTAAAAATTAATATCACTATTTATAAACTGCACAAACTTAAAAGAGAGAAAAAAAAAACAGGTCTTATATATCTTTATTTATAAATAGAGGTAATTTTTTGCACAAAAGCCTGTAATAGTTGAGACNAAAAAAAACAGGTCTTATATATCTTTATTTATAAATAGAGGTAATTTTTTGCACAAAAGCCTGTAATAGTTGAGACATGACAAAAAAAACTTTGATCGTGATTTTTGGCATTCGTAGTGATATCCGTAGTGACGTTAGGTTGCTCGGCGCATAAATTGGTCTCAAATGTTTTAAAAACCAACTTACTTTAAAATTATTTCCACCCCCAGTCTGTGGCCGACAGTTTATTTCCCAGGGTTTTCCTGAACTCGAGAAGATGGTCGCGGCACTTCTGACGTTGGAGGCAGATTTGATCTCGAAGCCGACTTTTTAGTTGCAGCAAGTACATTCTTTTAAGTTTGAGTGTTTACTTAAGCCGTACAGTCCCAGAAAGATTTTTCATCCCGTTTTGGTAACAATTATTTTATAAATCCCGCGTCTTCGATAAAAGTTCTGGCTTTGTTCTCAGCTTGAAGTGACTTAAAAATGTCCGCAGCTAAAATGTTTCTAATCCGAATAAGCACGAGACTCGATCACAGCTGTTAACTCACGAAGTTTAATTCTGATAAACACTTTTAAATACCTTCAATTTTGCAAAACTAAATTGATTGCTTTTCATAAGAAAGAGCAGTCCACATTAGAACCGGCTAAAAGTTCACAGTATTTACTCATTTCTGAAGAACCATACATATTGACTATGTCTACGTCAGCATCTTACTCTTTTAACTTTGTTTATTAAGTTTTAATAGCGATATTACCAATATATTCTTCTTATTGTTCCATAGAAGATAATGTTTTATTAATATAATATTTCCTTAGCTGAGCTTAATTTCTTTCCAATATGCAAAAAAACTTTCCACTTTATGTCTTCATTAAATATGCTTTTATAAGAGAGCTCAAGGAAATTAAAATTTAACTTACAGTATAACTTGCATAGCGTATCTTCTATAACACAGTTGTCGAAAACTGGATCAGAAAATACTTCGATCCCTTTAGAAGAGAAACAACATCAGAAAGAAACTTCGAACGAAGTGGCAATTCATACTCAAGCTAAGATTTTCATTTACTTGGACTCTCATATGTTCACAAGATATTGTTAAAGCGTTGTGTATTTATAGTAACTCCATTGGAGATCATGTTCGCATATTTATGAAATGCTTGTGTTTTACCGCATCTTTCCTTCGAAGCTTAACAGCCGTTAATGTTTTGCTTATTTATTATTATAGTTCAATTATTTCTTACAAGCTTTGTAATATGGTCATAAGCTTGGTCAAATGATGCAGAGGATAAATTTTGTAAAAGCGTTGATTTTTCCACAGAATTTTGTAACAGGGTTAACTTCCTAGGTCTCAAAGGGTCGCTTTGTTTCTATTTCCTCAGCTCTCACTGTTAATAATTTAACTGGATTTGGCAATTGCGTATGCACGTAATGTAAATAGTAATTTTTATGTGATATGACCAAATCGTGCAGTTACACATTTTGAAAATTAAAAAAAAAAATTAAGGCGTGATACTAGTGAAGGTTTAAACAGCTGGCACGTATGGACAGTGCTTAGAAAATACAGATTTCCGTTATAATGCACGGCAGCGAGAGATGAGAAAAGAGAAAATAGGATATGATCATGGATGTTATAATTGTTGTCGCCGCTAACAGCCTGCTGCCCCAGGGTTTGAAGCCCGCCCGGCTTCGCAGGACAGTGGCGACTTCACAGCAAACCTAACACACAAACGCCAGATAAATATCACCACACATTTTGAATGTTATCAAATATTTTTATGCCAGTAACACTTGTAGCAGCCAGTATCCGCAGACTACAAACAACACACAGGCGACACCAGGAAGAAAACACAATTCCAAACTACCACTAGCTACTGGCAAATAAATACGAACAGAGAATTGAGTGAAATAGATAAAATTTAATTTAAAAGCCATAGTTTGGTCTAAACATCATGAAATAAATTACTATATGTGCGATCATTGTGAGGAAATTCATTACTAGCTTCAAACTTAACTTTACTTATGAGTGTAGCCTTCTCGTACGCATCTCTTATTTGAAATCCAAAAAACAATTATGCCTTTTCAAGTTTTTCAAATTATTGAAAAATATATGTAAATTAAATTAATTTATAGTTTTTCTCGCTCCAACTCAGTTGGGAGAACACAAGACATCAGTTCAGGGCTTCGTAGGCAAATGGGCAGAGCAGATTTAGCATACTGAAGATCCAAGATGGCGTAAACGCAAGCCAAATTAATTCTCAAAAATTTATTAATCATTTGACATTTGCAGTCTGTGCATCGAAATTCAAAATCCTTACCTTAAAAATCTTGACATGAGCAACACCTCGTGGTATCTCGTGAAGCTAATTCCGCAGGTCGTTGGCCTCAGTCTTCCTTCGCGAGGCCCTCGAGCCTGAGGTACGTCAGTGCAGTCTCTACCGTAGCACACGAATATTGCGGTAGTTCTACCTCGACTTTCATTTCTAGACCACGTAGGCAGCACGTGCAGACTAACTTATTACTCTTCAGTGGCGCGCATCTTTGCCCAGTCGGCAGCCTGCATCACGGTACCTGACTCAGCCAGTCTAACCAGACTCAACCAGCCTAACCAGACTCAGCCAGCCTAACCAGACGAAGCCAGCCTAACCAGACTCATCCAGTATAACCAGACTCAGGCAGCCTAACCAGACTCAGCCAGCCTAACTAGACTAAGCCAGCCTAACCAGACTCAGCCAGCCTAACCAGACTCAGCCAGCCTAACCAGACGAAGCCAGCCTAACCAGACTCATCCAGTATAACCAGACGCAGCCAGTCTAACCAGACTCAGCCAGTCTAACCAGACTCATCCAGTATAACCAGACTCATCCAGTATAACCAGACTCATCCAGTATAACCATACTCAGGCAGCCTAACCATACTCAGGCAGCCTAACCAGACTCAGCCAGCCTAACCAGACTCAGCCAGCCTAACCAGGAAATTAAAAAACTACCTACCATGCAGATAACCCACTAGGTCACAACCTGCCTGACGGAAAAACCAAGATGGCTAGAAACGTCTAACACTGCATGCTTAAACGACGCCTTCAAACATCGTGCCAATCACGAGACGGCAACATCATATCTTAGACATTACGTCGTACGTTACCATGGCAACTAAACAACACATTTATCTATGCAAAACGACCCACATTAAAATACCTGTGATTGAAAACCGAAAGACCTACAAACATTATTACACTGAAATAAGTTTTCTGAGGTTACAACAACTTGCAATTAATAATATAAATTAGAGGTGGAGTAAATAAAATATATCTGCCACAAATAAATAATAAATAAAACAAATCAATATTACGTTAACATGCACATTGCAAAAGTAAACTGAGATAGCTGTGACAGGTAAAAGTAGTGATTATTTGAGGCGTTACAATGGTTAATATGGGACATTTTAACGTAGTGCCCATCGTGGTCNNGGGGGGGGGGGGATGTAATCAAGTTCATTTTAATAAACACCCCAGAAGAAGAGGAAAAAATTTATTTCGTATTTTTTAACACTTGCAGGATTTTTTAATTTTGAATTTTTTAAATAATAAAGTTGAAGGCGGGCATTCCTCGGGAGCTGTGTTAGAAGTTATGTGGTTGTAGACGTTGTCTTCCCTACTACCTGTATGGCGAGTCATTGATCAAAGGTACACTAATTTGGCATCATTTTGGAACATCTACATATTTCTGAAACTTACATTTTAGCAATAGCGCCTACAGGAAATTACACTGATTTTAATGCTACAGAAAATTCTTCGTTTGCATGGAATGCTAAAGAACAATGATTAAGGGGTCGCATTGGCTGAGTTATTAGACTGCTCGCCTCCCACCAAGGTCAAATGGGTTCAATCCCCGGCCGAGACACTCCCAGATTTTCGCAAGTGGAGATCGTGCCGGACGATGTCGCTGGACGGAGGGGTTTTCTCGGGATCTCCCATTTCGTCCACCCTTGCATTCAGGCGCCGCTCCAGTCTCACCTCATTCCACCCTCGTCGGCTCTCAAGATCTCGTTGTTAAGAGCTACCCAAAACTCAACTCAACATAGCAACCACTGATTAACACAGATTTCTTAAAACTATGGCGAAGACCATAGGAGCTAGATACATTTTGAAGAGGGTATTTTTATCATATGATGAGAAGGAAACTAACAAAATATCTATATATGATGATTAGTTACCAAGTTAAAGATCAATGACCAAGAGTTTGCAGGTGTAAGTTGGGTGAATGTAGAGAATCTTGGAGAAATTATGCCTCTAAAAATGGTCAAACCACTAAGTATAAACATCTGCTTTTACCGAATAACATTCCCCACATTCTCCTACTTTCTTTTTCGCCAGCGATGCTAAAGGGATAACCATTGCTCGTATCCACGAGGGTGATTGCAAGGGGTAGACCAAAGTTGCAGGAGGGACCCGACTGTTCCAGCTGGACCGCAGACGCGCATAGAGAATGTCGGATCTGCAATGTGCGCGAAGATGCCGGCAGCGAAGTGATGTTGGCGCCTTGCGACTGTCGCGGGACAATGCGTTGGATACACTGCTCGTGCCTCATGCGCTGGATGCAGTGCCGGTGCCGTCCCGAGTGCGAGATATGCGGCACCGAATACAGGTGCGTTACGCATTACCCGAGTCAGCACCTCCACGACAAGTCCTCGCGTTATTTATACTGTGACACAATGTATATCTTTGGTATTTTGCAGACAAAAGATAGTTTATTATGAGCGAGCGATGTCAGTACCTCCAAGACAATTCCTCTTATTCTTTAGATTGTAATACGAAGTCGGTTTATGGACTTTCGCATCGACTTAACAGACGTTTGTTATAAATAATCTATGTCAGTACCTCCAAGAGAAGGCTTCTTCTAAAGATTGCAATATGAAATAAATTTTTAAACTTTTTCAAATATAAGGCAGCTTTATTATGCATGTGAGATATCAATGTTTGAAAGGGAATGCTTCTTCTTTAGATCATTATACAAAATAATTTTTTGCACTTTTACATTAAAACTTAAAAAAAAAAAAATAATTGCTTACACATTTCTGTGAGACAGGCCTACCAAAAGAAATATTTTGAAAGGTTTATGAGCTTCAGCTCTTGTATAACTGTTGATGCTGTATACAAAACGCAACAAAACTCGGAGTGGTACCTAGATGAATTTCTTTTATGTCGACGTGATGCCAGCTGTTTCGTGACTTTTTTCCAACAACATTAATGTCCTGTCACTGCCCACACACATTAAACTCTCGCTGATAAACAAATTCTGAAGAGTTACAAGATGTGATATCGTTGTGAATCTGCAACCTTAAGCAATCTTATGAGTATATGGCAAGTCAATGGGCAGAAATTTATATATACTTTTTATGTACTAATTGGCTCCTGTCCTGAGACCCTACCATTTCGCGTTATAAGAAGACGCCGTTCTAGACTCCACAGTTTTCCACATATTCCAGCAGAGGTAACTTGTTCATTGGCTGCCGATCTACCCGGCCAATGAAGCTGCCAGAGTGCTGAATATTTACTATCGGTTCCGAGTCCTGGACGGCGTGTCGGATTAGTCGAGGTTCCAACGACTCACGTCAGACTAACATATTACTTGTATGCCATCTACTTCGGTGCTGAATTGTAACGCGAAATGATGAGGTGTCTTAATCACCTGACTTCACCGACCGATGCTAGAAATGCAGATGTCTCCAAAGTGAAATACGTGTTATGTCCGCAGGTTCACCGTCCAAGGTCGGCGGCAGTGGGGGTTTTGGCGCACGCAGCTGCTCAATCTCGTGACGGCCATCTTGGTGACGAGTCCAATCCTGTTCCTGGAGCATGACGTCATCAGTCCGCTCGTGCCCGACGCTGCCCTGGCGCGCTTGTCGATCTACGTGCTCTCGAAGATGTTGTACGCGGCGCGTTCGCTGTCTCTCGATGTGGCCTTCTCTCGTGTGTTGGACGTCGTGATCACAATGTTAGCGTACGTCCTCCACTCTCTTTCTCTGGACGTTGCTTTATCTCGAGCACTGGACTTCATAGTTTCAACTTCTCTGGACGTCGTACATTCCCTGTCACTGGACTTTGCCTTTTCTTACTTTCTCAACATCATACGCTGGGCTTGGCGGTGTGTCAACTGTTTTCTACATTGGGGCGACGTCGTAGAGTGCGGAAAGAGCAAAAGTCTGTTAATTTTTGTCTATACCACTTATGTCTTCATCGTGATCACGTGCTTAGCTCGCATAAGGCTTTGATTTTCAACGTGTAGAGCTGTGAGGAACTGCTGAGCTTGCCTTAGATATATTTTTTATGTTATGTTAATGTGCATTAATATTTATATAATATAATATTTTTGTATTTCATTCAAATGTAGCTTAGTTAATGTGCATTGATGCTTGTATGACATACACTCCTATAGTGAATCTAGCAATTAAGTTCCTTTTATTTGCGACAACCAGTGTGTTCACCAAATCTCATTCCCCCCAATTCTCGCCGAGATCAGGCAAACCGTAACAACTACATCACATGTTTAGAAAGCAGTATTTTGCTTAATATACGCGCATAAATGAACAAAGATTACTACAACCAAAAGCAGAGTCGAAATTGAAAGTAACTTGAATAGCCGTGGAACAGCCAGTGGGGACGTAGGAACGATGATGTAAATAATTGTTTTACAACAGCAAGGCACATGGACCACTCACCAGGACAAAATTGTAGAGATCAAAAATTATATTTTGTACAGTGTTACAGCATTGTCTGGCATTCAGTTGGACATATGTATAATAATATCCTGTGAAAGATCGTACCATAGTTGTTGCAACTGCTGCTCAAGATGCTGCAGAGTAGATTATGGCTGGACCGGTCGCCTCAGCTCGCCCCATACATGTCACATCACAATTAAGAAACAATACCAACATAAGTGTAATTTTAATTACCAAAGAGATTCCCGTATCTAGGCATACATCATTCTCACGGATTAGTTCACAGATTACTTACTTTCATCGCTATTAACATTAGCACCGCACAACTGCAAGTACTCGTGGTTTACAAGACAATAACGCAAATACTGCCCCGGCTTATTGATTATGAGCTGTTCACGGTTGATTAAGCACTTTTTAAATCAACTTTTAGAAAAATGTCACTGCCCCTACATGCATATATTTTAACAGGCACACTTAGTGACATGTGCCCAGTAAATTTGGTAACGACGGAGGAAAAGTAGTTCCATGTCGTAACGTTTAATTAACGGTGCCAGGTAAACATTAGTAAATAATGAAATTTTTTTTTTTTACTTTTTTGTTTTCTAGTGAGTATAAGTAGCCCTACAATAATTTAAAAATTTGTAAAATATTTGCTTTCATAATAATTTTACAGTTTAACGTGAGCGACACGTAGATATAGTGATCAGACCCACGGCAATAGTAATTGTATACATGACGAAATAATACACTATGCGAATACATGTGATTCTCAAGCAGGGCTTCCAAAGTGCTCAGTTTACCTCAATATAACTCAGGGCCAATTATTTTACTTATACGCATTAGAAAACAAAAAAAGTAAAAAAAAAAATAGTATTCACAAATGCTGATCTGACGCTTTTAATTCTACGTTATGAAATGGAACTACTTTCCCTCCGTCGTCACCAACTTTACTGGGCGCTTGTCACTTGGTGTGCCTGATAAAGTATGTACAGGTAGGGGCAGTGACATTTTCCAAAAGTTGCTTTGAAAAGTACTCAATCAACCGTGGACAGCTCATAATTAGGGCCAGTGACTTTTCGCGTAAAAATCGGAGCACACAGTAGACTTCAATACTATATACTCACCTCAGCTGTTGTTATACCTCAATTGGCTGCTGGTACCGTGTCCGTCTTTGACCAAGCCACTCGGGACTAAGTAACTCCGACAACGAACCTTCGTGATTCGTGCGCAAACGGTTAACACGGGACAGAACATTTTGTAGCCATATCACTGCCCCTACTCATAATTAACAAACACGGGCAATATTTGCGGTATTGTCTTGTATATAGAATAGGCAGTACTATTTCTTAACCAACGCTGTGGAACAACTGTTGTGCGCCGGGCTGGCCTACAAAGAGCGTTGCCATGAAGTCAGTGCTGGAAAACAACGTGCTTCAAGTAGGTGGGTATTATCCTGTTGGAAATTTGCCTTATGCAGCCGCGCCACAAAGAGAAGAACGTGAGGCAGCAGAGTCTTTTAAACGTACTTCCGGCGCCGTCAGTTTCCTCTACCACTGCCGGGGGCCGCGGTGGTATAGTATTCAGACAACTCGCCTCCCACAAAGGCGAACCGGGTTCGATTCCCGGCGGGGTCGCTCCCAGATTTCCGCACGTGGGAATCGCGCCGGACGATGCCGCTGGTCGGCGGGTTTTCTCGGGGATCTCCCTCTTCCCCAACCCTTCATTCCGGCACTGCTTCGTACTCGTCTCGCTTCACACTCATCGGCTCTCAAAACCTCGATGTTCAGAGCCGCCCAAATCTCTTCGCTCCGCTGTATCACTGCCAGGAAACACCGGGCATCGTGGAAGACTGCTCCATACACCGTGACAAAGCCAGATCTAGCGGAGTGTCCTTCAAACAGTGAAGTCCGGATTGGAGTAATGTCTAATGCCTAGAAACCTGAAAAAATTCACGAGTTCAATTACCTCCAGGCTAAACTCAACAATCTTATGTGCAAATATGCCGATATTAATTGCATATTGGTTGTTTGCTGTCACAGTGGAAATTTGACACCGATCTTCAGGAGGTTTCAAACACTGTGTTGACCAATGGCTTCAGTAATATAAAGGCGGGTGTTTTGAATTCTAGCTTGTCCCAAAATGAATCCGCGAATTTTTCAGGTCTCTACTAATGCCACTTCATACACGAGTGTAGTTGGCATGTGTGCTCAGAAAAAAATGTGGATTCGTCTCTAAAGACGATACACCACACCCGAATTTCGCGAAAAGATTTCACGACCAGTTATTCTTCACAACACTTTAGCTCAGATTCACTTTCGCGATTGGATGGCTTCCTTTTTTT
>NQII01002608.1:215612-237253 GCA_002778355.1 Clitarchus hookeri | reverse complement strand
GTGCACCCAGGGCAAGGCAACACCCTCCGAGTGACGGTCTTTCCAGCTGGGACCCGTAGGTGACCGTCATCCCCGGGCATGACAGAAATAAGACCCTAGAATGGAGCGGCGCTGGAATGCAAGGTCGGGGGAAACGGGAGTACCCCGAGAAAACCCGCCGGCAGGCGGCATCGTCCAGCACGATTCCCACATGCGAAAATCCGGAAGTGGCCCCGCCGGGGATCGAACCCGGATCGCCGTGGTGGGAGGCGAGCGTCCTGGACACTTCGCCACCGCTGCCCCACTACAGTGTAATTTTGAGGCTTTCTTTGCAAATAGCTTGGTATTATACTATAAATAACAAAAACTCGTGAACTCTAGTTTCATATTCCCTTCAGTGTAAATTCCTGCCGTGTCATTTTGCTGACCTCCGCTCAATTTCAATGTCTTTTATTCGCGTCTATCCGTGCGTCACGTCATCCTTCCCCTTTTCCTCCCTCCTCGTCGACAAACTACCTCGCTCCCTTTCCTAGCCTGAAGGGTTTATCTACACCCGACCTTCACCGACTATTCATCACGGCGAACTGACGCCGAGCCAGAAATATGACACAACATTTTCCCAGGGAGGTCTGGCAACAAACTGCATTTCACGACGCCAAAATTGAGGCTTGGATTACGGTCGACTAGGGTGGAACGGAACAGGACGTAGGGAAATGGGACTAAGGTACGTTCACGCTAGGTTCTACACGTTGCCGAAATTGTCAGTGGCAGGATTAGAGATAAAGTGAGTGTACCAATTACTCCTTTATTATAATATTATTGATTTTATTTACGCCATTTTGCGGAATTATTTACTTAGAATATTATTTTGTATTTTTTACGTGAATGCGTCTTTAAAATCAGAGGGATACACGGGGTGCCAGGACGGAAACGGCTATGTGACGTTTGTACAGGATGATCCATTACGACACTATAACTCCGTGACTAATAACATTCTTGAAATAGCTGTGGCTTCGTTCGACCGGGCATACAACTATGATGCAAGTACGGCCACGAGTTGGCACAGCGCATGCGCGTCGACTGGCAGCCATCTTGAACGCGGGCGAAAATTTTCCGGGAGCTATATCTCGTGAGTCCGATGTGATAACACACTGATTTTGGCGGCAAACGAATGATCTCGTCCAGAACTGTCGATTTGAGCCACAAAAGTCAAGTATCCACCGCGTTGCTTTCATTTGATTCGCACATCCCGAAGAAAATATTACCCGCCAACGCAGACATACCACTGTAACACCAACGTTCGTGTCCTCGACACAGCCACACCCCCGACACCCCGATTTATTTCGGCCGGCACTTGCAGTGTCACAGTGAACGTAAGTGCTCCCACTGACAAACATTAGTGGGATGTAGGTATAATATTACGAGGGAAATACGAAGTTACGTTACAACAGGGATTATTGCACTGCAATTTACTGTAGGCCCGAAGGTAGAAGAAATAAAGTGGGGCGCGATCAGGTGAACGCGGTGGCCACGCAAAGGGTTCACCTCTGTCAGTCCACTTGTTAAGGGAACAGTGCGTTGTGTGACTTACGAATCACGATGACGAGAATAAGGTGGGACCTCCACTTTACTGGAACTACATCTCCTGACATAGAAAAGGACGCCCTCTGGATACAGCAGAAACGACTTCTGCGGAAAGCGGAGGTACATAACACTATAGGCTGCCCTGGTTAATATAGCACTTTTGAAAGTCCTTCTTATGACGTGCTTTTCTCTTCATATTGCACAAATCTGCGGTACGTAACATTTATGTTGCAATGGGCCCGGTCGTTTTATTCACGTGTCGGCCAAGTGGAAAAGTGAAGTGATTCGAACGAATACACTTTTTATAAGGTTGGGTGCAAGGCGCATGAGCGGGACCTGTGTATGTCTCTCTAATTCAAAGACGCAAGAGCAAATGGTGAAGATTTTGCAAATTTGCAACTGACAAGATATTACACCATAGATAACACGACACAAGCGCAAGATGAAGTTTGAGCTTGGTGACGAAATATCATTTTATAAAAAAATTAATTGGTACTACTGGCAATTTGCATGTTCTTGGTAACGTAAAGCTTGTGTATAATGCATAAATGTAAATAAAGTTAGTTTGACCGAAATCGGTTCCGTGGTTAAGATTTTAACATGGGAGATAACGCATTGTAGATAAGAGGTTTTAACCTGGGAGGCCATAATTGTTGTTTGTTTAGCTTATCTCTTTGCTGGAATTTCATATCTTAGAACTTGTGTCGTGTTATCCATGGTGTAATAAATACATTATCAAGTTGCCAGTTTGTACAAGCTTAACCATTTGCTCTTGTGCATTTGCATGATACAGACATAGCTACACCGGACTCGCTCATGTTATATCTACAGAGTCGACAAATACACGGCGTACCAATTATCTGATTGGCTTCATGAGGCTCTGGGAACGGGCCTTGTGTCTGATTGGCCACTGCATGCTACGGAAGGTTCCCCATTGGCTGGGCTGCCTACAGGCGAGTAGGTTACGAGGCGCTGATTGGCCAACGGCGTTCCAACATTTTTCTGGCTAGTGACGCCATTTTGCTGGCGTGCGAGGCTATATAGTTTGCGATATAAGCGGCTGTTTTACCTTTCGTGTTCTTACGCACCCAGTGTTGGAACCTAAATGTGCAACTAATGTGCCAATTCGTACTCTATTGCTAAGACTGCATGTTTTTAGCGAAAAGATTTACGCTAAGGCTAGACTTCAATATCATATGTGAACACTTGCAATCTTCATTTGACTATTGGCCGCTTATCATTGTGTGAAGACAGTATGTTCCATGAGTGAGCCAATAAGAATTAAGTTTCTCCGCTATGGACCTCTGTGATTCGCGGCAAGACAGATAATATGAGTAACAATCCAAATGATCCAATCACGAAAGTGGTTCTGAACTAAAATGCGTTGAAACACACCTTGTCCTAATATCTTTTCGCGAAAAACAAGTGACATTATTAGAGACCTGAAAAATTCGCTGATTCATTTTGGGACAAGCTAGAATTCGAAACACGTGTGTTTATATAACTTCAGCAATTGGACCATACGGTGTTTGACACCTCCTAGAGAACGCTGGCCCAATCGTCGCCTTCCACTGTGACAGCAGACATCCAATGTGCAGTTGGCATCGGCATATTTGTACATAGGAGTGTAGAGTTCAGCCTGTAGGTCGTTGAACTCGCGAATTTTTCAGGTCTCTAGCCATTATCTATTCTTTATAAAAAAACGCTAACTTGATTTGCAACAGATTTAAAAATTGCACTCGCTATACGACATAAAGACTTGGAATTAATTTTTTATTAATTCGTTGCCAACTTAACTTGGAGCCTGCATGCCGGTGTTTACTGTAGAATTCGCGTAGCTACGGACAGTGAGTTTTTTTTCAGAGGTTGATTTCAAAAGTGATCACTTTACCGTGAACAGCCCCCTCGCTTTAGTTATTGTGAAGCTATGGTGTGTAAAAATAGGCATCTCATTTTTAGGGACTGGAAAATTTCGCGAGTTAATTTTAGGGCGAGCTAGACCTCAAGCCCACGTGCATTACCGTAATGTTTGCAATGTGATGGCAGTTTATTAATCACGCCCAGGTGAACTCTCAACCAATGAAAGACCTGCAAGGAGACAAGTACCGTGTCCCGTGCCACCTGGTCTGAGGTTTAACTGGCCACACACTCGGGCCAGCAGCCAATGAACAATAGCCGAGGATCGAAAATACTTAGGACCGCGGAGCCTAGCCTACAGGTCGTTTAAAACGCGAAATCATCCTGGCACTACTTGTTTGCGTACGAAAAAAATATATATATTCAAGTGAGTAACGACTTTTATTTTTAGTAATCATCTGGCTGTAGCATGATGATGCGCAGTTAACGTGGATTCTGTCAACAAGATATAACTTACCTGTGAGATGAAATGCGAAAGAGAAGCAGGGACAATGAGAGAGCTAGAGAAGAGAGAGAGAGAGAGAGAGTTATGTGTAGGAGAAGGAAGGGAGGCCGGAGTTATCTTTCTGACGAGTTCCCCCTCCCCTCCCCCCTCCTACATCAATAGCAACCTCGTCATAACTGCTATAGAGACTGCCCGTCTCCAAATGGATCGCTTTCACCGGAGCTGACAAATGATATCTGCGAGGGAAATGCCGCCACAGCAGCTCGACCGGACCATCGCGCAGACATTATTCCTTAGCCATCTCCCTTTCTCGGTCGCCTGTCTGATTTATGACCACGCTTCACGGCTTATTAAATACCAATTCATATTCTCAGCCGTCTAATTCAATGGCGTGCCCCGGTTTCTGGCGTTTCGGAACGAACAACAGCAGTGTAATTTATCTGCAAATGGGCAACTCTCTACCATCATAATTGCGNTGCAAATGGGCAACTCTCTACCATCATAATTGCGCTATAAAATCGAATCGGTGATTTCCGTCGGTAGAATTATTTTACTGAATCTGTATTAAATGTATTGTTACCTACTTGCCAATCAGAGGAATGCACAATGGTTTCACTGTCATACCAGTGCAACTCACTAGGAATCAGTGGAAATCACAGTTTTAGTCAGTCTTTACCAGCAACTAAACCTATCAGTGTAATTCTGCTTATTCAAGTAGATCAGTTTCAACAGATTTGCAGTCAAATTCGCTCATTTGGAGCTGTTTTAACTGTTTCAGTTTTAGAGTGTATTATTCCATGTTTTTTTACAGCAGCCAATTGTTATAATGTGAAAACAAAACAATAAATTACTGATATAACAAATCAGTCTACTTTCCACAACATGGGCGCAATTAAAGTTTAAATAATTTCTTAAAAGCTCAGTTGATAGGAAGGACTTGTCGTCTCGTTGAAAGCAATATCATTAGAGATGAAATCAGANGAGTTGGTAGTCAGGACTTTTCGTCTCGAAGAAAGCAATATCATTAGAGATGGAACCAGAATAACATATAACAGTGGTGTGACAATTACAAATACACACGTGCCTTATGTGGGACCCAAACCCCAAAAAATCTTGTACCATAAGCTAGTATGCAATAAACTGCATTAAGGAGGTCAGATTCGAGCATCAACTTCGAATTTGACCACTAGAATTTTTCGAATGATAGGGTTAACTTACCTAAAATATTGGCAGGGTCGTCATTTTGAAAATAAGTGACTGAACAACTTAAAACTCGTAAGTTTACATGGCCTACCATAACGCTACTTGNACTGAACAACTTAAAACTCGTAAGTTTACATGGCCTACCATAGCGCTACTTGTGTGAAGAATTTGGCGAAATTTGGTTGATTGGCATAAAATATCCATATTTTTCATGTGACAACCTTCATAAATGGGGGAGAAAAGTTGTGTATTAGCACATTCGATGATTGTATACTGTCAGTATATAAAGTAAAGCTGAAATCAACACACATTAAAGTGTGAGGAGAGCATATTTATGCATATATATATATAGTGGTCACCGGTTGGGGTGTTTCACTGACAGAAACTTCTATTTTTATTGTGAAAATTCCCACACAAACTGTGCCTCTAAAATAGGAGAATATGTGTGACAGAGTCTACGGACTTTTGACAATGAATGATAAATAATGTATTGGTGTGATGTGAGGGGTTTCGTATGCACAAATAACACTAACTTATAGTGTACAAGGTGTGAAGTGTCATAATGTTCTCTCTTACACATCGATGGATATCCTTCCACTCCACACTCAATTACCTCCCACAAATAAACAACTCACTGGCACTTGTGAAGAACACATCTAGTTAAATGAGACTGAAAGATGTCAGTGAAAACACTAGGGTGTAGTGGAGTACTGCTTACATAATTTGCAAGGAAAACACTAAAATCACTATTCATCAGATTTAATATTATTAACTTTATGCCAATTCAATTGTTTCGTAAAACACACACTCCTGCAAGTAATTAAAGTTCCCTTGTATGCCATGTACATAAAACACACACAAATTCCCATTTAACATTCATATAAACTTTTCTCTACACAATTTGATATGAATTATTTTAAATATGCCTCGGTTTTCAGCACCAACCAGTGAGAATTAAAGTCTTAATCAAAAACATTAAAATTTGAAAAATTAAATTCCTCGTAAAGTTTCAAAAAATTCTAGAGATTTCACAGTAAAATAAAATGCTAAAAGTCTTAAAACATACTTATTCTATGGTTCTTATAATTTTGCCGGGTATAACTCCCCTCTGCCACTATAAAAAAGTAAGTTGGACTAGGCTTATATCTTATTATAAAATTGTAATCCTGCATATTTCGGGCCTCTTCTTCACGTGCGCTTTACTCATGCTTTCAACATTAATTAACTTTTCACCACAAAATAAAATCATTTTGAGAGCAGCAATTTTTGAGTCCAACTGGTCTCGTTGAAGTCTAGTCCGAGAAGAAGGAAACTAGGTGGGCTAGCAACCGACTTGCCAGATTTTGGCGGAAATCCACGTGTCCAATCACAGCCAGCATCCGCTCTGGAGCTGTGCGAGACGAGGATAACGCGAATATGTCAATGACGTTTAGCTGTAGAAATCACCTTATAGCTACTGAAGTAATCTGTGTTTTGTTTACACTCGCGTGGCCCAGCTGTCGCGCATGCACTCCCTCTATAATACACTTCGAAACATCGTAATACATATATAAACATATTTTCTTACAAAACAAACACCTGTTATGCATGCCGCTCCCATTTTTCAGTTCTACGTTTGTAAATAAAGAATGTTTATTTTTACCGCGAACTGCCATAACAAAACTTTAAAACAAGCGGCAAAAAAAAAAAAAAAACCAATATATTCCTACAAAAACATATAAATATTGACAGAGCCCTTCAAAATATGAAAAATATACTTGAAACACATAAATCACAAAATAAATAAACAATCTGAATAATTACAGACTCCTGCTCTCACCTTGGAACAAACAATTGAATATTGCCATGAAAGTGGTTGTTCCAACTGTCCATCAAAATACTCAACATACATAAACATATAACATATATACAGTACATACATCAACCAAAATATACACTGAATTAACTCATCAAATCATCTCTACATAAACACTTCATTAAACATACAACATCCCTTGCAAAATAAATAAAACGCAGTCCCAAACACTTTATTATCCAAAATGTATACAACATAGAACCCTCTCCATTCTTATTCCATTTCAATTTGAAATGTCCTGTTATTTTGAATTGCGCGCCTCCTCACCTGCGCTTCCTGGCTACTGCGTACATGCTCCTGCGCAGCTCCTCCTGTCGTCTTCTGCGCCTCTCCAACACGCGGTGCTGCCGGAGATTCAGAACTTCTGCCGTTACCTGGCATGGCGTGCTCTGGCCTCGTGTAGCGCAGTCGCTTGGTAAGAATGTGGTAATTAGGCGGTAAAACCACCTCAGCTGCAATTACTACACGGCAATCTGCATCGCCGAGTACTCAAAGATGAAGATTAAGTGCTTTAGCCTGGGAAATCCTTCCCGAACTGGGCTAAAACCCACTCGCCTCCAGCACGCCGCAGGCGTCCAGTGAAGTCTACTCCTGCTGGCTACGAGTTTCCAAGTCACGCTCGTCACTTTCATAACTGGTAATCACTTCAATAAATACTTTAAGACCCCCGTCTACCTGGAACTTTTTCCCACGTCTAGGCCGAGAAGCGCGGGAGCGATAAGGGCGACACTGCCACGCGCATCAAGTACGCCATCGCCGCTAAGCGCAAGGCTCTGAACTGGCGTGCAGTGTTCTCGTCGTGCTGCGTGTACCTATGGGACTTTCAGCGGTGACCATATTATTTTATTAGTGGGAAGTCTTTAGGAAGGTTCAGTGCAGGCCCCTATAGTAGTTTTGTATGTATCTGATGCGTGCATTTTGAGCTACAGCGCCTTGGAAAGGCCGTTTTTAGCGGTTTTGGAGTACTCTGAATTGATGTTTCTAACGTACGTGATATTTTGAAAGTACTTAGCAGCTCTCGTCTGAAGTGTGTGTTCTTTTCGTAGATCAGCACGTTGGACGCACGCTTAATAGTTTCGTTGAAAAACGTGTATTTGGAACACTCTGCAACGCAGTTCAAGCGCCAGGTAGACGGACGCCTTAAAGTGTTAATCACCAAAATATTAAGTTTGTGATCATAATATTCACCGATCCAATCGCGTGCAAATTGACCACAGCGAAGTTCTTTACATTTGCGAATTTTTCAAAATAGGCATGTTAGCTTGCTGTCAAAAATTATTTGAAACATCCTTTCTCCTAAAGCATTGCAGGGAAATAAGATGAGTCGCTTATTGAAAAGGCATCCAATTCTTTCCTGTACAAAACCCAATAGTACAAAAAAATTAAGTTTGACGTACCAAAAACATTTAGTGTTGATGGAACCGGCATCTTTGTAGTTCAAGAAACAGTTTGCATAGTTTTGAGTGTCAAACAAAAAAAAAGTTCATAAACTCNAGTTTGCATAGTTTTGAGTGTCAAACAAAAAAAAAGTTCATAAACTCTTTTCAGCAGAAAGAGGCTCTTTAATAACGATTGCCACTTACGTGAGTGTTTCAGGAATATTGGTTCCGTTATTCGTTTTCTTCTCGTGAGTAAAGGTGAAGCCCGAGTGTGCCAGAGTAATCATGCACGTATGCCAAGTCCTTGTCATCCATCGCATTGAATTCTGATTGACAGTTTCACTCCGCTGTTGGAGCACTTCATCAAGATCACCAAAACTTCTGAGAATCCAGCCACTCTCATTTCGACCCTTCCAGGTGCACGTTGATTTACGGTTTCAGGTGTTGCAAACAATACATTTTATTATGCGTGCTGTACTTAAGTCGACACAACACTTGCTTCGTTGTCACAACCTAAGAGTTGTAAGCTTTGTGTTCGGCTGTAGTGATATGGACCAAAAACAACGTAGACAAGTAACAGGGTTTACGAATCAGCTACCCACAGGAAAGATCATTGACCGTTGAGCTTCGCAGTGTACATTGTCGACCAAAAATAACCCTTATGTGCATTATACGCACAATTTTGCTCATTGTGGTTGCAACGAACAAAACTTTCGCCTGAAACTGTACAAAATGGGCATCATATCCCAGAACCAATAAAAAAATTTTTGTTGTTGATGTTATTGCCATCAGTTTTTTAATGCAACTACGGAGTTCAGTCTCAGTAACAAATGATGTCTTCCACCACGTGAGTACTTCCCTTATTGGAGATTATTTTCTGCTGTTTACATTGTACATCATCAAATTCACTTCATCCGCAACGTCTAGTTGTAGTAGTAATTCAATCAGCTATAACCTTAAACGAGTTTTTAATTGTAGGAATTATAATAATATAAACATTAATTACTACTTATTATTTACGTATAATATACACAACATTAATATTAACTAATTCAGAACCAAAATGAAACAATTTAAATATTAATTTAAAAAATAATTTAATAATGCTACCTACAATCATAACAATTATATGGCTATCATTCATTACTTTAATAATAAGAATTTATTAAGGACCGCCATGCCACAAAGGGTTAAATAGTGGCTTCTCCCACACTAGCAACCTCAACTTAATATTTTGGGAGGAAGCAAGGAGTCGAAATAATTTCTTAACTTCCCCAATACACTCTCAGAAATGCAGCCACCAGACATGGGCTTCATTGGTCAATTAGAATATTATATTCCCAGGAAACAGATACGTGGCTTGGCCACGAAACATTTTCAGCAGTTTCTTTGGGCAAAGCATAGACATTTTTTTGGAAGGTTTTACACGTTAGCAGCAAATATGCAAACAGCTGGTAATTGCCCCAGGAAACGTGGAATATTTCCATTCAACAACAAACATATCTGGTAAAGCCGATTTCCAACCATAAGACATCGCCTTTGGATATGAGACCACCAACATCTCTACCAGGTGAGTCGACACCTGGCACGGAAGGAATGGAGAGATAAACTGAGTTGTTTGGAGTGCTCTTAACATCGGGGTTTTGATAGCCGATGAGGGTGAAGCGAGGTGAGCATGGAGCACCAGCAAGGGTGGGGGAAACGTGAGACCCCCGAGAAAACCCACCGACCTGCGGCATCGTCCGGCATGATTCCCGTGGTCCGAAAATCTGGGAGCGACCCCGCCGGGAATCGAACTCAGTTCGCCGTGGTGGGAGGGCAAGAGGTTTCAGCTGAAGCCAGTTTAAAGAAAAAGCTACCACTTGGAATGACAGCAATTTCCCAGGTAAACGTGCCAAAGCAAAATATCTCTATTGGTAAAAGGTTTGGCACATCCAAACAACAAAAAAGAGGGCTTGAAGAATAGTTTCTCGAGGCCAGTGAATCCGACAATTCTGTATACTTCGCCCCTACTGGCAACTAAGGTAGGGCAGTTGGGTAGTGCGCCTACCGCCGCCACTTTACGTGAATACATCCGGAGAAGAACGGATGCAGTACTGTGTACAAGGTGTTTCCGCTGGGTGCATGGCATTTGTGTTGTGATTGAATGATAAGAGTGGAAAGAGTACATACGTGATTCATGCCGGCGTCGCTGACGTTCACGAATTTGTTTATTCGTCTAATGTAAACGTGTTTCTTCTCTTGATAACCACGCAAGGTCGTAGGTTATTTTATGTTTCCTATTCCATTCTTTGTAACGAACCCTCTCACCAAATTTACACCCGGTGTTCAGGATAACCATATATAATCATAAAAATAAGCTCTGATGTGTATGTTATAAAAATTTTTCGGAAGTCTCCAATTTGCCTTTGTTTATTATGTTCACACACTGAGGGAAAGGTTTGTTCCCGCTAACGAAATACTTGCTTATGTGTGTGTGTGAGTGTGTGTGTGTGAGTGTGTGTGTATGTGTGTGTGTGTGGCCAAAAATGTATTTAGTTGCCTTAAGAAAATAATTTCTTGAGCAAACGAAACTTGAAAGGCAACGAAACTAATTTTGTTCATCTAACAAAACGCACTCTTGAATCTTGAATAGACAAAGCCTCTGTGTTGGACCGAAATGAATTAGACTGTAAACATATTTAGTTCAATCAACTATATGCACTGTAATTGTTTGGCCACTCATTTGATTGCCTTTGCTCGAAAATACAGTTTGTTTGTATTTTTGTTGCATTTACGATAGTAACAGTGTTTGTCAATACACTTATTTATACTTAATAATGGTATAAAAATTCGAATATAACACACGATTTTTGAGCCATAAGAATGTAATTTTTAAGTTTAATTGGCTCAATATTATTTTTTACATGATTTATTTTATTTTGTGGCAATATTTATTTATTTGTCTTAAAACAGATTCCGTAATACTTATTATTTTTTACAGTATTTTTATTTTGGCTGCATATTTATGTCTTTCTATTTTTACATAGTGTGCATATACTTACGAGGCCATATGACACTACGCATTTTTGAACGTTGGGGGCAGTTGTAAGTGGCTGTAACGATGAATTCAAATTGTAACCCTCGTGATTGGCCAGTGTTTAAAGAACATTCTTAATTTACATTTTCGACGAATAAGACGGACATCTTGTTAGTTGACGTCAGGCAGCCAGCCCGGGTGGGCTGTGCACTATGTACTATATTTAGTTTTGTCATAGGGAAGTCCCGAGTTCGCAGCCCTGGAAGTGCAGGCCGTCCACTAGAGACGAAGACGCGAGGTGTTAGAAGCAGTAAGAAGGCCTTTATTGCCTCCCCCCGCGTGGCTCACAGAGAGGTTAGCTAGCACTCGTGAGACGTCCGTTAAGGCGCCACTGAACTGTATGCTAGCGCCGTGAGCCGCGTGCTTACATACAGGTAAGACGTCACCCAGGGAGAGATGCCCCGTCGGCGTGCCTCATCATCGGGAACTTCAAGATTATAACAATTCTACGTCTGACCACACTGTTAGAAAAAGTGTCCGTAAAATTACGGGAAGTACCGGTTACAAATAATCCAGACATTTTCCTGAAATCACGGACTCTTAGTTATTTTAAATAACGTTCTCTCCGTAAATTCCTCATAAATCTCCGTGAATTCACAAACCGTGTCCATAAACTTGGTAGATTTTTTTTGTAAATTTGCTCTTTATCAAAGGGGGATAAAAACGCTTTATTTTGGTAATGTGGATGTTTCACTATGTATAAACATGACTAAAAAGTTTAAAAAAATGTTTGTATGGTAGCGGGATTTGAACTCGAAAAAAAAAGTGACAGTTCAACACCTTATCCACTCACCTACTAAAATTACTTAATAATAAGTGTTGTAAATAGGATATATATGCAAAATAATGTATGTGGACCTCTCGGTCATGTGAAGAGTGCTTGCGAGTTTAGTTTATTTCAGCTTTACAAACAGGGATAAGAAAAATATGTTTTTTTTTTCGTAAGGTATTTCCCCGTGTATAACAGAGACATTAAATAAATTATAAATATTTTGTCCTGTAGTGGGATTTTAACACGCATCGACAAATTAACGCTTAATAACTGGAACCCCCCACATAGCAAAATGATATCCACTGGATATCCCGATTACATCAACAATATCTTAAAGTCATCTACGTCCTGAAGTGAATCTCTTCAGGATATCCACTAGATATCCAGTAGTAGATATCAGTTCGTACCACTTCCTGGATATCCATTTGAAGTTACAAAATCTCACATGACTATTTATTATGGTTTATGGTAAGTGTCTAAATCTAAAGATGTCTATAGGATATGCACAATATCTATATACTTGTGTGGATAATGGGTGGGCATTTGGATATATTTTGGCAGTCTTTTGGATGCAACTTTTCTATTCCTGGATGTCCCTGGATATCCAGAACGTCCGTTGGGACATCCATTAGATATTAGTATTTGGATGTCTGTGTGCTATATGGGCACTCACCTACCACATATTTACACGAAGTACTGTATTTCGTAAATATTGATTTTACACGGAAGTAACGAACGCGCCTGCCTTAGTTTCAAGTCGTGTTAGAGCGCTAGCTGTTTGGTTTTATTTGCGGTTTATTAAACTAGGTTGCAAATAAATAGATTTTCGTCGTGTGCGTATTTCACTGTGTTCCCGTAGCGGAATTTGAAAAAGAATCTAAGAATTGCCGCTCCGTGAGTGGTTTGCCACTCATCTCCTACTATTTCACACGAAGTAGTATTCTGAAGATAGGATTTTATACGCTTCAGGTGCTGTATATCATCGGCATTGTTCGTGCCTCAAAGTCGAAGCCATAAGGAAACTGAGAGCTTCCGTATTTTATATTTACGGAGCTCATTTCCGTTATTCGTCATCACGGATTGCCTTTCCGTAAATTAACTCTACATCTCCGTAAAAGTTTCCGCAAATCTACAGAAATTTCTAACAGTGTTCTATTTTCAGCTAAGAAATTACAAAATTTTTTTTTCTCCTAACACCATTAGTACGACCTTCTAGAACATTTCCTCACGCCGCTATGTGATTTTTCGTACGTACACGACTTACGGCAAACCTGAACTGAGTCCTTGCTCTGCCGGTAGCTGATTGTAAACGCTTCAATTAAATTACTTATTTTAGAAGGAATCCTAAAGGATTTTGGTGTGATTTCTAAACATTTAAAAGTATTTTAATTTTTAACCATCACGAGGGCGCTAGTTTTTCAAATGCCACGACCAAAAGAAGAAATATTTAAATTATGTGGTTAATATTTTCGGAGCCACAGATGAACTGCTAATTTGTATTGCCTTCTGGATGAATTATTTTGTTTTGCTGGGAAAAGCCAATTTATTCTGAGCTCAATTAAACCTCCAGAAATTTTTTCAAACACTGTCACTCATTGCTGCATTTCGTAGTAGTAGAAAGTTTTTCTCCTAGTGTTCCTGCTTGTGCATGTGCTTGTTCTTTCCACAAGTACTTTTACTACCAGACTGCTGTGTTGTATGTACAAAGGGCACGCGTTACTTCAGATTGGTAATATCAAGGGTGTGTGTATTCCCACTCACAGTCTGGACGGCGCCGGGCAACAGTAACTCGTCAGACTGCCTTCAAGCGTCACTAAGATGAATCTTATTTACATTTCTCACACTGTTTTGTGTTATCAGGGAGTTAAAGGGGCAATACTTGTGATTTCCAGTAAGCACACCAACTCGCTACTCAATTTGAACGATCGTGACTGAGCAGTTAGGGTTTGCATTTTACCCAGAATATTCGTTACACGTGCTACAGCTGTCGCAACGTCATTCTCATATACATAGAGGCATACAGAACCCCTCTATCCCTCAGTTTATTATTATTTTGCATTACGTTTAGTGTCTCACATTGTTGTATACTGATGTGTGCGGTGTGAACGCTTCGGTCGCCTCGTTTCACGTTTCATTTTTTTAGCCTTGCGTTTAACATTTCACATTTTGGTTTACAATACAACTTAAAATATTATTTCCTTGAATTTGAAATTATATATTAAAAAAAACATTCCGATCTCTTTAGTAGTAAGTTTAGCTGAGGTTACTAGAGCGTCGTGCTCGGCTACATAAGACCTGGGTTTGAATCTCGGTCTGTCTTATAACTAGGGCCAGTGACTTTTCGCGTAAAAATCGCAGCACACAGTAGACTTCAATACTATATACACACCTCAGCTGTTGTTATACCTCCATTGGCTGCTGGGGGCGTGTCCGTCTTCGACCAAGCTACTCAGGACTAAGTAACTCCGACACTGAACCTTCTTGATTCGTGCGCAAACGGTTAAAACGGGCCGGAACATTGTTTAGCCAATGAAAGAAGCTGGACGACCCTACAGTGCTTTGGACTGTATCTTGTCTCGAAATCTTTTCGCGAAATATCACTGTTCCTACTTATAACTTTTAAATATTAACCGGAAATGTTTAATGCACGAAGAGCCAAACAAAAATATTTATTTTCACCAACCATGTTTTAGTTTGTGGCAATCAAATACAAACAACAAAATTATTTAGTCTCAAAAAACAAATAATTCCTTTGCCCCTATACAAACAAATAATTTGTTTGCGACTGGCAAACTCCGATTTAACAATACCTTTTCCTCAGTGCACCTCAAAAAAAGGTTTTGCACCATTTGTTGTTTGCACATTAAGGATGTACGCTGGCACAGTACGCAGGCGGTTTGTGTCCTGCATAGGCATTGNTCGTGCGCAAACGGTTAAAACGGGCCGGAACATTGTTTAGCCAATGAAAGAAGCTGGACGACCCTACAGTGCTTTGTACTGTATCTTGTCTCGAAATCTTTTCGCGAAATATCACTGTTCCTACTTATAACTTTTAAATATTAACCGGAAATGTTTAATGCACGAAGAGCCAAAAAAAAATATTTATTTTCACCAACCATGTTTTAGTTTGTGGCAATCAAATACAAACAACAAAATCATTTAGTCTCAAAAAACAAATAATTCCTTTGCCCCTATACAAACAAATAATTTGTTTGCGACTGGAAAACTCCGATTTAACAATACCTTTTCCTCAGTGCACCTCAAAAAAAGGTTTTACACCATTTGTTGTTTGCACATTAAGGATGTACGCTGGCACAGTACGCAGGCGGTTTGTGTCCTGCATAGGCATTGCNGACACTGTACCCGGGCGCAGCAAGAGACGTGCGGCCGAGATCAGATAGGCCTTCTCTACCCCTCCCCCGGGGGAAGTTAGTCGGCGTCGGCAGTTTGCGAGGGCCGCCCGTTAACCTGGGGGCGCCGGTCGCTGACGTCACGTGGCGCCGGGGAGCTGGCTACCTCGTCGTTACCGCGCCAGGGCACGTAGGTAGCTCGGTTCCCGTCTTCGCCGGACTGGCGTGTCCTCGGAGGAGCTGCGAGATCCCCACGTCACTTACGCCTCTCTACTTCCAGTCCGACACCACCTCTCGGACAAACAGCAATCCTCCGTGCAGACGGACGGTCGTCATTGAAACTGCCAGCATACAAAGATAAGTTGTAATTAGTTACATTTCTAAAAGATACTGACGCCGTGTCCGAAATGATCACGCGACACGATCTTGTATACAAAAATGGTAACGTATTTGGTAATTTATTATTTTGTACTAGCTTACCCGACCACGCGTTGCTGTGGCATAACAAATTTTGGTTCTATTCATTTTTGTGAAATTAATTGAAAGAAGTATATGTATGTATATATGTAAAAAAAACACTGAGAACAACAAACTGAAATGTTCAAACAGACAGCTGTCAACAAAGGCGCTTCCTGACGCGAAAGCATGGTAAAAATGAGCTTTTTGCAGATTTTAGTACCTTTGCAGGTAATACAGATAAAAAAGAAAGGTGTAGAATCACTCGTGGGAACGAAAGGAAGGTTTATAAAAAAACAGAAAGAAAATTGGTTGATTTTTTCGGGAGTTATACGCGTCCGAACAAACGGACACAACATTTATATATACATAGATTTTGTATCTAGGGGATGTTAGTAAAAAAAAAAGACAAAATCAGCACCATGTTAGTTTTGACCTTCAGAACACATACGCGAATGCACAATTAAAACTTTTTCTTTAACAAGTAACTGTTCATAAAATACACTAGGCATGTTTTAAAAAACAATTAAGTGTTGATCTTTGTTTAAATACTTCCCAACAAATTTTTTTTAAAAGTCGTTATTGCATTAATTTATTATTTTATTATTTATTGACATATTTGCAGCATTCCATTGATGATTGTAGAAATGGACTTATTATGTCCGTTTTAAGCATTAAATGTAGATTTTTAAAAAAATTCACTGTTAATTTAAAAATGTTTTGCCGCGAGTGCTAAACAAGTGACTGTCGACAACGTTCGAACTGAAACTTACGAAATGACAAATTACAAAATTAGGAATTTGTCATTTCGGACACGGCATGAGCTAAAATACTGATATAGCCACCATTTTGAAAATAAGTGATGACCTACGTCAAACGTAGCGGTATACGCCAGTTGCTGCAGTGCAAATGGTTTGTCAAATTCGGTAGGAACTGTCAAGTTTTTTCTCGAGACAAACAAATAGTACTGCGGTAGATGATGTAAAAATGTACGTTTTAAGTATGTCAGATACTTATTTTCAAAATTGTGGCCTAATAAGCATATAAGCTTGGTTGTCTTAATCGTCGAAACCATGTAATTAATTCCAACTTAATTTTGTATATTGTCAGTATATATCACAACTATAAAATGCGTCTACACGGAGAATTTTGTGCCCGCAATTTTGTAAGAAATGCCATATGAAAAAAATAAAGGTTTTATCTACCCTTATATCTCTAAACAGACATTTCTAAATTGTTCCTCCGTTGGCGACGAGATTCTTTATATACAGTGTTTGCTGTTTCTTCACACTTTTTGTATCAAATCTCTGGAAAACCACCTCATCAGTGGCGTGTGGTGAAGTGTTGCAAGGTAAACCGGTGCTTGCTCAGTGCTGTACAGACTGGATGCACTCAGCAGGAACCTGCAACCAGAGTGGAGCCAGGAGAAACTGAATGTACTGCGGCCACTCACGAGAGAGCGGCGTGGCACCCATTACACACGTGCTTGTGACGTCAACTGCACTATTACGTCTAAGGGGCCGATATGTAAACTAGCAAACGATTAGGTACAGCACAGAGCAAAAAACAACTTACCTTGCAGCAATTCATCACACGCCGTTACACCCCACGTATGCCGTGCTTATTTGTTTCCTGCATCACAAGCGTTTTATATTTGTGTAAACACAAAAGTGCCTTATTTCTGGTTAAGGTGAACTTTTACTTACATTTTATCTATAAATTATAATACCTCTTTTATCTATACTCATTATAAAACTCAACATCTCTCTGTCTGTCTGTTAGTGCGCTTATTACTCGAGAACCACCTATCCGATTTACGTGTTTTTTTTTTTAATTCATAGCTATGTTCTCTGGCCAGGTTTTAGTATATATTTTGTTACGTAAAGTAACATAAGGAATAAGCAGTGACGAAAATAGCGAATCAAGTTGGAAATAAGTTTGCCACCAGCGCGCTCTCTTGCAATACGCTGTCTAAACCGTTAAAGATGGAACAATATAATGTAGTAAAGAATTGTGTAGAATAAAAAAACTTAAAAAAAACTCTGCGTAGCATATATATATATATATATATATATATATAATAGAGAAATAACTAATAAGCGTTTTTACAGTTTAATTTCTTAATATGCATGTTTACATTAAAATATTTGTCTAATGATTAATTATCTCATAATTAACACAGTAAAATGCAATTTTATTTTAAAAAACCTAAACAATAACTCTGCAGTCCATGCGAGTGGAGCCGCGGGCATAGCTAGTAATTAATGTGAATAAAAACCGGGGGAATATTGGTGTGTTGGTAATGTGTAGAAAGAAATAGTTCTTATACAAAATATTATTACACTGAGTGCGCACGAATGCGGTGCGCTGTGTCTTTGGTGTAATTTTCTAGACTCGGTTAGCATTTTTTTGCACGAAGCGGAGGAATATCCTAGAAGTAGAAATTTAGGACTTCAGAGAAGTTGGAAGTAAATAATGAATGGACTGTAACAACTACAAGATTGTTTGCTGTGTATTATAAGAAAGTCCGCTTACGATAACCAAATTACGTCTGAAGAAATTTGGTGTAGATTAGACTGACAAAAGGGTTATTGTTTATTGCCGACATGTTTATTTGCGTCTTAAAATAGGCAAATATAATGTTACATGTGTATACTCTGCAGTAGTGTAATCATCTTCGTTCTGGCGCATTAGGATTCAGGATTCGTGCGCCATCTTGAATGACGTCAACTCTTGCTCTGTCGTTCGGGTTGGCCAGCGGCCATATTTTCCGACAAAGTGGTTGGTTTTACACCAAAAGTCACTTCCAAAATCAATTATTTTAACAAAAAAATCACTTTTTTTGAAGAATATATTTCCAAAAAAATGGAAAACTGAGGAAAGCGGATCCAAAGTTTCTCGAAGCAAGAGCCGAAAAGTCCTAAGGCGAGCAAGAAGATTAGAGGTTCTTAGCAGAAAGGGCAACTTAATCCTTAGATCAGTAAAATAGGATTTGAGGCTCCGAGCCAGGTTCAGCGGACCGAGAGGATCAGTGGACATGACCCCCTGCCCCAACCCCCGTCCTACACTTACCTCATCCAAACACCCCTACCTCCACCCCTACCCCTCACCATACATGTCTTCACCTACACCTCACCTCCTTCGCATTCCCACACCCTAGAAATTATTATAGGAAATAGAAAGAAAACGAAACTTTTTTTTTCTTAAAAATCGAAGACCATATATAGTTACACTACCCTATCCATTGCTCATCCAACCACCCTTACCTCACCTCCTCTCCCCCACATCACCTAGTAATTATTATAAAATAAAATAAAACATAAAAGTAAATAAAAGATCTGAGAACAGGTAACGTTAACCTCACACTCACCCCACTACCATCACCTCACCCCTTCCCACCCCCAAAAATTGTTATAAAAAATTGTTAAAAAAAATTGATGAAACATATAACAANTACACCTCACCTCCTTCGCATTCCCACACCCTAGAAATTATTATAGGAAATAGAAAGAAAACGAAACTTTTTTTTTTCTTAAAAATCGAAGACCATATATAGTTACACTACCCTATCCATTGCTCATCAAACCACCCTTACCTCACCTCCTCTCCCCCACATCACCTAGTAATTATTATAAAATAAAATAAAACATAAAAGTAAATAAAAGATCTGAGAACAGGTAACGTTAACCTCACACTCACCCCACTATCATCACCTCACCCCTTCCCACCCCCAAAAATTGTTATAAAAAATTGTTAAAAAAAATTGATGAAACATATAACAANTCATCACCTCACCCCTTCCCACCCCCAAAAATTGTTATAAAAAATTGTTAAAAAAAATTGATGAAACATATAACAATACACTTCCCGACCCGTTGCTAATCCCACCACCCTCGCCTACCCAATCTCCACTCCCACCCCCTTGCAATAATTATAAAATTATGAAAACTCTAACATCGCACATAAACAAGGAAGGACAATTGAAACCATGCTTTTTGAAAAACAACTAGGAAAAAGAAGAAAATAAATAATGGAACGTAGAAACATTTTGTCCGGTGTTATTGATGTGATCAAGTTGTTTAGGAAACAGTCTCTTGCTGCCAGAAGGAAGGAGGTAAGTGCACACAGTCTTAATTATACTTCTTTAAATCAAGGGAAACTTCTTGGACATTTTTCTTTTGCTCTCTGATTATGACGATGACTTAGCAAGGCATCTCGAGGAAAGTGACTGAGGAGAGTAAATCTGCGCTTGAAACAAGAATAAAGCAAGGAATACACGGAATAGGCAGATACAGTCAGGTCACGTTTCTTAGTAAGACGACTAGTAGCAAGATAATGAACATTATGAAGCTTGTAATCCGTGGTGAGATCGCGAATGAAGCACAGCAACCAACACATTCCTCTGTGTTAATGGACACAACCATGCACATCTCAGGCTATGACCAGTGCGTTGTAGTACCAAGATATCTTTTCGGAAAAAAAGTGGAGGAGAGAGTCGTCGGGTTGAAGTGTGTCCAGTCCACTACAGAGGAATATATGTTTAATACATTCCTGGACATTTCGAATAATGCAGGACACGTTGTATAAAACTGCATAGCAAGTGCATTTGACGGTGCTTCAAACATGAGCAGGGAGTATTCTGGTGTCTCATCCGGGCTCAAGGATTTAGCACCAAACAACCTCCATACCTGGTGCAATGCTCATGTACTGAACCTGGTAATGTCAGATACCACTCGGAGTTTACCAGCAACCATATCATTTTTTTTTGGGATTACTACAGCGGACACAAGTGTTCCTCAAGGACTCGTGCAATAGATTATATGTGTACCTGCAGCAGAATCCAAGAGTAGTTCCAGCTGCCATTTTAACAGTATTTGCTTTCATCTTAGTGACGCTTCTCTTTTTCACAACATGTCAGTCACGCATCTATAAAAGTCACCTACCTGCCGCACTCTCCGTATCACCTCCTTGTTTCCAGGAAGCTACCCAGGTATCTGAAGTTTTCTACCTGATTCAGTCACCAAGCCAACTAATTTGGTTCACTTTCTGATTGTGTTACTTTTCTTACTTATCACTAGGGCCAGTGACTTTCCGCGTAAAAATCGGAGCACACAGTAGACTTCAATACTATATACACACCTCACCTGTTGTTATACCTCCATTGGCCGCTGGTGCCGTGTTCGTCTTTGACCAAGCCACTCAGGACTAAGTAACTCCGACACTGAACCTTCGTGATTCGTGCGCAAACAGTTAACACGGGGACAGAACATTTTTTTAACGAATCAAAGAAGCTGGACGACCCTACAGTGCTTTGGGCTGTATCTTGTCTCGAAATCTTTTCGCGAAATATCACAGCACCTACTTATCACCACCACTTCCTTCTTACTTCATCCCAGACTTCTTTACGCCATCGTTCCGTGCAACCGGTTGTACCTGCACCTGCTTTCAGGTTTTCACCCCACGCCATCAGACCATTCGCAAAAGCCAGCCTTCGTGTTGCGTACCAACACCTTCGTAATCTGAAAATGATTTGCTAGCGCTGGGACGAGTAGCAGGGGAGAGCGACGTCGACGCAAACAAGGCGGTTTTGGAGGGGAACTGATGGCCACTGCTGACGTTGGC
>NQII01002608.1:185470-209378 GCA_002778355.1 Clitarchus hookeri | reverse complement strand
GCTCAGAGGTTCAGAATTGGGACGGACTTTAAACAACTGTATGGTTATTTGCATTTTTAGGAGACAAGATAAATTTTTACCACCATCAAGCACTCGAAGACAATTCACAAACGTTAAGGGTTCGGAATTTCCGGATTGTGCACGTCGTAGTCTGTAAGAAAAGGACTTTGGGAAGCGCCACAATTTCGCGTTACATTTCCGTAGCGTGCTCCACGCTGCGGAATTACGGCGTAATTGAACCGCCGGTGATTTCACGCTCTCTTCATGGCATCGAGCCAGCAATGAGTAGTTGGTAGCGCCACCTGGTTTTCGCGAAAAGAATTACGCAAAAGCTGAGACTCCAATGTCCAATGGCATACGTGCAGTTTTCCTCCGGTTATTGGCCACGTGTCTTTACCGGGAGACAGTTTCTTGAATGGTCCAATCAGAATGAAGTAACTCCTGCAACACATGCCCGTGATTCGCGAACAGACACTTGCAAATCTTGACATTAAAAATCGTTCAGTCACGAAAGTGTATCCGTGCTGTAGTGTTTTGGAGTATAAGTAGTTCCGAAATCTTTTCGCGAATAACAGGCGACTATGGCCCTCGTGTCGCCGAATTAGGCACGTGAGTGCAACAGACAATGAACAAATAACCTATTTCTTCAAGTACGTAAAAAATCGTGACAAGTTCGACACGGCACGAGAAAAACGCCGGACAATGGAATATCCAACAAAAAGAAAGATAAAGGTAACAAACACATGCCTATGGCATTGAAATATGTTCCTTATTGAGATAACCTAGTGAAATATCACTATTTTCAGCGTGTCGTTTCTCTGTAGTTTTTTTTGTTGGGTTTAACGATTTTCGATCAGTTTTCTTATATTCTGCCCTGGAGATAATCTTTTCCTGAGACCACCATTTTTCTTGCTCACGTTAGTTCATGTTTTATTCATGGCTGTGTTCCTTTGTGGTTCCTAAATTTTTTTGTTCATTATCTAAAGTTCTTTTTTATCGATTTTTTAAATTATTATTTTTTGCTGCTTGCGTGTTCTTCGGCTTATTTTCGGCAGTGTATACAGTCCGCTTAAATACCTACAGGAATTCACTTCACAGTAACACGAAAATGCAAATCAATTCTGTAATTATAACTGAAGTGTTCTTATAAGATTACGAGCTATTGTAGGTCTACTATGTATGTTACTTTACAAGAGTATTACTGTGTGGGTGATGGCGGAACATTTATGAGTTACAGAAGTTCACTTAACCCGGAAATTTCGTATATTCATCTGAGGACTAGTTAAACTGCATTCACGTACACATATGTGTTTGTGCTTCCATTGGTGCGTAGTTTGCTAGACACGCCCGAACGACTTTCGACCAATAACGAACCTGCAGGGAAAACAAGAACTGAATCCCATGCTACCTGGTCTGGTGTAAAACTGGAGCAACAGCCAATGAACTACCAACTGATGCTCGAGTGCACAAAGGATCGTGGAGTCCAGCTTGTCGCCGAATGAATCCGAGAAATTTCCGTATCTTTGACCATTATGTCGTTCACAGTTTTCTGGTATTTAAACCCATTTCGGTGATCTTAGAAGGATATCTGGCTATACTAGCCAAAAAGTATCACCTACTGGTAATTCTATACAAATAAATAGGGCTAGTGACTTTTCGCGTATAAACAGGATCACACAGTAGACTTCAATACTATATACACACCTCAGCTGTTGTTATACCTCCATTGGCTGCTGGTGCCGTGTCCGTCTTTGACCAAGCCACTCAGGACTAAGTNCTTCAATACTATATACACACCTCAGCTGTTGTTATACCTCCATTGGCTGCTGGTGCCGTGTCCGTCTTTGACCAAGCCACTCAGGACTAAGTAACTCCGACAATGAACCTTCGTGATTCGTGCGCAAACGATTAACACGGACCAGAACATTTTTTAGCCAATCAAAGGAGCTGGACGACCCCACAGTGCTTTGGACTGTATCTTGTCTCGAAATCNGACCAGAACATTTTTTAGCCAATCAAAGGAGCTGGACGACCCCACAGTGCTTTGGACTGTATCTTGTCTCGAAATTTTTTCGCGAAATATCACTGCCCCCACAAATAAATAACAACATTTCACCTGATTTTTAACACCACAAAAATTGCATCATATTAATTTTATTATCCGTAGAAATATTTCGGCAATTAATTTCAAGCTTTTTACGTGTATAAGCACAGAAAAAAAGAGCATGTATGTGTGTTCAAGCCGCTGCCATTAACCCCGTTAACATTTAATGCCGAGTATCTTCGTTCACGTCTGATATGTTGCAGAATAGGTAAAATTATGGTTGTTACTGTGCAAGTCCAGAAGCTAAGCATGGATATTAGACTGTGCCTTTACCCGGGCAATGCTATTGGTTGCTGCTGACAAACCAACTACTCATGATTGGTCGTTTCTAGTTGCAAAGTGTCAGTTGTAACAAGAAATTCGTGTGTATTTTTCACACCATAAATTTCCTTTCTTCCAACATCTGAAATTAAAAAACTTAGTATGTTAGTTAAGGGGTAAATATTGATACCGGCTTTACTAGAAATCTTTAATTTTTGGCTGAGTTTGTACAGTGAATTCGAGGAAGCAGATTTATCAGCATAGCCCTATTATTTTTTGGGTTCAAGGTTAAAGGTAGCTGGTGTCAAGGTAAAAAGTCAATGCCAAGGTCACTGATAACCAACATGGCGGCTAAAATGGCCAACAGAACCAAGATGGCTGATGGTCAGGTCTGACCGTGGACCCTGTGTATCGATTTGGCATAACCTATGCATAAAAAACAATATGGCCGCCACTGCTCTGCCCTTGAGAAGCCAGCCTCCCAAATCCTTCCGCTTGATTGAAAAGTATCTTTCTGAGGCTCGTTTTTGCAAGTGGGTGGATCGGTGCTTTTGTGAAGGAAAACGGGAAATTTTAAGAGATTAACGGGGAATTTTGAGGGGAAAAGGAAAATTTTGAGGGAAAATGGCTACCGGGCGACCGGAATGACAGAGCATGAACAGCATCGAGGCTCCAGTCCCCCGTTCAATTACGCCAATCTCCCCTTTTTTCATTCTACTATAATACATTTTTAATTTCTACCTTGTGTAGAAATGAATCCGCTAATCTTAAGGCCTATATAGATAGCCCATCACATCATACCGACATCAGATACAATTCGCTTGCATTAAAAATAACTCCTTGGAAGCTATAAAAATGATTAAGTACTGAAGAAACACTGTCGTGGAACGACTGAGAGAGTTCGTTTCTTACTGATACAAAAACCGATTATTTCGTTGTCTTATAAACAATATTTTAAAGTAATTACTGTGAGAGAGACCAGATAACGGCGAAGTGACCTATGTGTAACCTTTGGATCGAGTTTGCGAATTTGAACTCCGTGTAAGACGCTGAAAGAGAGAGAGAGAGANGTGACCTATGTGTAACCTTTGGATCGAGTTTGCGAATTTGAACTCCGTGTAAGACGCTGAAAGAGAGAGAGAGAGAGACAGAACGACTTGGGAAGCACCAACAACAGGTAGCTGGTAGGCGGGCAGACTAATCTGCAGNGAGAGAGAGAGAGAGACAGAACGACTTGGGAAGCACCAACAACAGGTAGCTGGTAGGCGGGCAGACTAATCTGCAGGAACTCCCTCCCCCCTGCCGCACCACCATCGTCCAATAGTTTCCTCTCCCGTGGAGAAGTGGCCCGACATTGGCGGAGCTCCCAAGTCCTAAGTTACAGCAAGCTACTATAGTATGTTGTGCGGGACAACAAAAAAATCATTTTTTAAGAGGGGACCCATGTTCGGGAAAGCATGATTTGAACCCCGTGGGGAGTCAAATTTTGACAACGCTTCGTATATGGTGATGGGTTCGGTTTCACATTGTGTCACGAAACCACCACCAACCCAACAAGATGGTCACATCGTGCAGTGAACTACAGAAAGGGTTCGAATTGTCGATCCCCAACTTGAAGACAAAGCCTACCTCGGAGGCTCAGTGACGCACGTGTGGTAGTGTGGTTAGTAGTTCAGCCGCTGCGTGCGATAGCGTCCTTCTATGATGGTACAGGAGTCTCATACAACACACCCTTCATAGTACGCTAAAGAGAATAGCCGAGAGGTGTGAGATCTGCTGATCACGGCGGCCACGGACCAGGCACCACAGCGCCCAAACAACGCTATTCTGAACATGGGCCCCCTCTTGATAAANAACGTCCTTCTATGATGGTACAGGAGTCTCATACAACACACCCTTCATAGTACGCTAAAGAGAATAGCCGAGAGGTGTGAGATCTGGTGATCACGGCGGCCACGGACCAGGCACCACAGCGCCCAAACAACGCTATTCTGAACATGGGCCCCCTCTTGATAAATTATCGATCGGACATCCTGCACAACTTACTAAGCGTTGTCGGTGTTGTTTTGAGTCATCCATAGGAACAGTGATATTTCGCGAAAAGATTTCGAGACAAGATACAGTCCAAGGTACTGTAGGATCGTCCAGCTTCTTTGATTGGCTAAAAAATGTGTCCTGGCCCGTGTTAACCGTTTGCGCACGAATCACGAAGGTTCAGTGTCGGGGTTACTTAGTCCTGAGTGGCTTGGTCAAATGCGGACACGGCACCAGCAGCCAATGGAGGTATAACAACAGCTGAGGTGTTTATATATAGTATTGAAGTCTACTGTGTGCTCCGATTTCTACGCGAAAAGTCACTGGCCCTAGTCATGCAGTGTGTGTTACGCGGGTGTCACATTTATGTTAAGTGAAGTTTAACTTATTATCCAAGCCACACCCTGACTCGACTTTAAAGTGTTGAAAGTAGGGAGAGTGGAACTGTTTAAGTAGGCCCAATAACATCAAATTATGACCAAACCAGCTGTATCAGTGAAATAATATACCGATTTCGTGAATATATCTCAGTGGCAAACTATAACGTAACATAGCTTGGGTAGCTGTTTACTACACCAATGTTTCACAGGATGCTTTCTAATAAGGGTTTGTACCGTTGTAAGTCAGCCAGGCTAGCTTGTTAAATAATTAATTTAAATGCCTTACTTTTCTGTTACGATATGTAGAGCAAACAAAATAAAGCGCATTGTTGTTTTAAAGGAAATTTTATATATATGCTATAAAGTGCACAATTATAAGTAATACGGAAGCTGAACAAACATTTTCTTCACGTATATCAAGAACAACTGAAAATAACACTCACGTAGTCAACAATTTCTTTAAAAGTTCTGCTAAGACAAAGGAAAACATGACATTTTCAGGAAAACATCATTTAGGTGACATCAGACGATAAGCTTGCGAAAAGTCTCCGGTTCTGGACACGTGCCGGAGAAAACATAATTTTGTGCTCTCACTTTGCACCTTTCATGAAGGCCAGTGGAGGACTCAAACCATATCAATGCCAGTGGATCGAGGAGTCGGCGAATCGAGTCCGCTGACTTCTCTGTCTCGAAACTCTTGAAAATATCAGCTCAGATTTTGCCAGTACTTGTAACTAGAGACCCAGAGTTCGTTTGACATACAAGCTAAACACTACAGTTCCGAATACGCGCCAAGTGCTGTCATTTGTTAACTGGACGAAGCCTTAGTGATGAGCACTTTAACTTGTGCACTACGTAAGTTGTACGTAATTCGCTTCGCCACTCTCTACGTGTGTACTACGTAAGTTGTACGTAATTCGCTTGTTCACTCTCTACGTTTGTACTACGCAAGTTGTACGTAATTCGCTTGGCCATTTTCTACGTGTGTACTACGTAAGTTGTACGTAATTCGCTTGGTCACTCTCTACGTTTGTACTACGTAAGTTGTACGTAATTCGCTTGGCCACTCTCTACGTTTGTACTACGTAAGTTGTACGTAATTCACTTGGTCACTCTCTAAATAGTACTACGTAAGTTGTACGTAATTCGCTTGGTCACCCTCTATGTGTGTACTACGTAAGTTGTACGTAATTCGCTTGGCCACTCTCTACGTGTGTACTACGTAAGTTGTACGTAATTCGCTTGGTCACTCTCTAAGTGTGTATTACTCATTCACAGTCTTGCAGGGCGTGTCAAGAACCGAGCAGCACTTACCACGATAGAAAAGGCGGTTCATAATTAATTCAGGTCATTTGAAATTAACCTTTGTAAAATTACACTGCCTCTACCTGCACGCATTTTAACGGGCACACTGGTTGGTGTGCGCCCAGTAAAGTTGGTAACTACTGAGAGAAAGTAGTTCCATGTCTGAACGTTGAGTTAAAAGTACTAGGTAAACATTTTTGAATATTTGTATTATTTATTTGACTTTATATCTTTTTAAATACACACACATGTAAGAATGAGAAAAATTAAAAATATTTATGGTTATAATGATTTCATAATATTTGGTTGACCGATGCATAAATATCGTGATAAGGCTCATCCATGGAAATGATAATTTTACACATGGAACATAATACACAACGTGCTTACACGGAGGGCTTTCAAAATTGCTTAGTTTATCGTGAACAGCCTATTAGAGCTAGTACGTAACGTGATGGCACCGCTCTAACTCGCGAAATTCGCCTTTAACTTCAGGATGAGATGCGTTGTTGCAGCGGTNTACGTAACGTGATGGCACCGCTCTAACTCGCGAAATTCGCCTTTAACTTCAGGATGAGATGCGTTGTTGCAGCGGTCCGGTATAATTTATTTTCACTCGAGCGATGACAACGTAGCCTATAACCAGATCTGTGATGTCCTAACCCACATATCACTGTGGAGGGATGGAATGCCACTCAGAAATAGCTCGCTATAAACACCACTCACACACACACACACACACANATATCACTGTGGAGGGATGGAATGCCACTCAGAAATAGCTCGCTATAAACACCACTCACACACACACACACACACACACACACACACACACACACACACACACACACACAGCCTACATAAGATTGTTTACAGAGAAAGATGTCTACCGGTGATCCGTAACATTCTTGCACATAGCTGGAGGAATAACCCTAGCTAGGGACTTGCAGAATTATTTGGCATCAGGCTAAACTCCGCAGTACTGTTTACACCCGAGCCGCCATCGTTCCCTCATTGGCTGCTTACTGAAACGTGATGACAATCTGCTCCTGACTGAACTGCACGTGATTCGGACACACGATTGGAAGGTGTTAGTTTATTGGCGCAGAGTTAACCAGGGCATGTTGAGTAAAATATGGTCCAAAGGCAAGCCGATTGCAAAGGTACACACGTGATTTAAGTTTAAGGTGTCCCGAAATAATAACGCAAATTGTGCACGCCCCTGGTCATAGCAGTAAAGTTAGTTAATATTATATTACACTCCAGTACTCCCTGCTCATTAAGGCCCCCGTCTACCTGGAACTTTTTCCCACGTCTAGGCCGAGAAGCGCGGGAGCGATAAGGGCGACACTGCCACGCGCATCAAGTACGCCATCGCCGCTAAGCGCAAGGCTCTGAACTGGGGTGCAGTGTTCTCGTCGTGCTGCGTGTACCTATGGGACTTTCAGCGGTGACCATATTATTTTATTAGTGGGAAGTCCTTAGGAAGGTTCAGTGCAGGCGCCTATAGTAGTTTTGTATGTATCTGATGCGAGCATTTTGAGCTACAGCGCCTTTGAAAGGCAGTTTGTAGCGGTTTTGGAGTACTCTGAATTGATGTTTCTAACGTACGTGATGTTTTGAAAGTACTTAACAGCTCTCGTCTGAAGTGTGTGTTCTTTTCGTAGATCAGCACGTTGGACGCACGCTTAATAATTTCTTTGAAAAACGTGTATTTGGAACACACTGCAACGCAGTTCAAGCGCCAGGTAGACGGGCGCCTTAACTGTTTCTCTCTGCGACCAGACTCCGCACAGGAGGTCGGATGTCAGCTTCTGCCCTACAACTAGCTGAGCTCACATGCCTGTGTTTGGCGGCTGTCGTGATGACGCCCCGCTGTCTCCAGGTTTTTTTTGTGCATGCAGACAGTTCGCAATTAAATGTGCACTTGCGAAATAAACCTTAGATAAACATCACTGCCCCCATCTCAGTTTATTCTAGTGAGGTCACTGAACTGGCGTGCGCCCAGTAAAGCTGGTAACGGCGGAGGGGATGTAGTTCGATTTCTTAAAGTTGTATTCAAAGTTATTTTTAAACACCGAGCGAGGTGGCGCAGTGATAAACCACTGGAGTCGCATTCGGGAGGACCCGTGTTCGATTCCCGGCCCGGACACCCTGGTTTCAGTTCTCCGCGGTTTCCCAACACTCGGGGGAATGCTGAGGTGGTTCTTCTCTACGGGTTATGGCCTATTCCTTCCCCATTCCTGCTTCTCTCTGCAACTGGCCCCATCTCTACTGGTCTCGCCCTCGAGACGCTAAGACTTCCTACCTACCTCCATTTTAACTATATCACCTTTAAAATGCTAGTATTTGACTCAACAACTCAATGGGATTGTATATCTTACTTCTTGTCATGAGTAGAGACCTGAAAAATTCGCGGATTCATTTCGGGACAAGTTAGAATTCGAAACACGTGTGTTTATAAAACTTCAGCCATTGGTCCATACAGGGTTTGACACCTCTTGGAGAAGGCTGCCCCAACCGTCGCCTTCTACTGTGGCAGAAGACAACCAGTGTGTAGTTGATATAGGCATATTTGGACATAATACTGGAGAGTCTAGCCTGCAGACCATTGAACTCGCGAATTTTCCAGGTCTGTAGTCATGAGTGACATAAGGTTAATGTGTTAATGATGGCGTGTGCGTTATTTGGCGCTACTCCCTCATGGCGGACTCTCTTCTAGCAATAAAACACCGACGAATGCTTGAACTCAGCAAAATAGTACTGAAAAATTGTTTACTTAATGCCACGTATTTTAATGTGCTCCCCTTGTTCAAGTGAATTTTACCACTCTCAAGAAGTTATCTTGAATGACTTGTTCTGGTTCACGGTTCAATGACAGACTTTATGAGATTTTAACCCGCTATTTTCAGCTGAACTAAAGTCAATGGTCGTTGATAGATGCACTTGAATTTCGCACGTTTATTTGGTGAGAGCTTATACCTTCATCTTACATTTGTGATTCGGCAACAGCTGTTTTAACTGCACTGCGAACGACTGAGAGTCNCGATACTCCCTCATGGCGGACTCTCTTCTAGCAATAAAACACCGACGAATGCTTGAACTCAGCAAAATAGTACTGACAAATTGTTTACTTAATGCCACGTATTTTAATGTGCTCCCCTTGTTCAAGTGAATTTTACCACTCTCAAGAAGTTATCTTGAATGACTTGTTCTGGTTCACGGTTCAATGACAGACTTTATGAGATTTTAACCCGCTATTTTCAGCTGAACAAAAGTCAATGGTCGTTGATAGATGCACTTGAATTTCGCACGTTTATTTGGCGAGAGCTTATACCTTCATCTTACATTTGTGATTCGGCAACAGCTGTTTTAACTGCACTGCGAACGACTGAGAGTCNCGAGAGCTTATACCTTCATCTTACATTTGTGATTCGGCAACAGCTGTTTTAACTGCACTGCGAACGACTGAGAGTCAGTAGAACAAAGGGAAAGTTTTTGACGATGCCATGCGCAAACAGCCCGAAGAAAATAAAGAGCTTATTGAGACAGTCGACACTGATTAAACTACTGAGGCTTGAGAAATGTATATCAATAAGAATTATTAAGTTGCTTCCGAATGGTTTTGGAAATGCATGGACTTCTAGGAATTGGTTACCCATAGTTTTAAATTTTACAGTATACTCAACATTGTTTAGAAAGCATATTGTTTGAGTAATACTTTTTCTGCAATGTTTTATAATTTCCTTTCATTCACAATTTCAGTTATTTCTGTCTTTACCTGAGCAACAAAAATTAAAAATATTCATAAATAAAGTAATTAATATGTAATATTGGTATCTTGCTTTTTATTACACGACAGAAAACTTTTTTTAATCTAAGACTTTTTAAGGTTCGAAAATAAGCTTTATTTTTAACATGCCTTATATTAAAAAAATACATTTGTATCAACTTTCTAATATGACAGTTTTGGGAGAAAATTATTTTCAATATGCAATCTTAATATCATCGTTTCAGCACATTAAAAAAAAAAAAAAAAAAAAATACCAGCTCCAGTTAGCGAAAATAATAGTTTAGTGCTTTTAAAAAAGGGTGATGCGCTGAATAAAGTCGGTCTTCAGTGAAGAATTGCATTCAAGCTGACGGAGGTGGCTGATGCAAAATTTCGGAAGCACTCGGCTAGAACAAAATGGCCTTTAAACTACTACTGAAATCATCCGGAAAACAAATAATTAAAGAAGAAATTCTAAACTCTCGGCTTCATCTCGAGAATGACGAACTTAAACACAAAATCGCGAGCCCGAATTATATTTAGCTTCGTCGGTTCGCTTCAAGAGCGCTCAGAAAACAAGTACCTGAACTGCCGGCAGAAGACGACGAGTTTAAGTTTCCCTGCACTCTACAAACGAGCAACAAAAGTGAAACGAATATTCTTATCTTCAAGAAAAAAATTAATTACCTGCTTAAATTATTCAACCATCTTTTATGACATATTATTTTTAAAAGCCTATTTCAAAGATGAAGCAAACTAAGAGGGAATATGTTGAATACAAAATTCTGACAGAGCAGCTCAGTGCAATAAAACAGATACTAGCGTTTGGAGTGACGTGCATTGCTTGAAACCAGTTCGTGCCTGGCGGGACATACACTTTGTAACTAGGGACAGGAAATTCCTCTTTTTAAAGGACCTGCAGGCTAGACTTCACTGTGCTGTGTATTTTCTAGCCTCAGTGTTATGTGTATAGTCTGCTGTCCCAGTTCTACCTCAGACCAGGTGGCACGGTATTCTGTGCTTCTTTTCTTGCAGATATGTTATTGGCCCAGAGTTAATATGGGCTGTATAATAAATATGTGACGCAATTGCAATAGGGGCAGAGATATTTCGCGAAAAGATTTCGAGACAAGATACAATTGAAAGTACTGTGAGGTCGTCCAGCGTTTTTGATTGGCTGAAACACGTCCTGGTCAGTGTGAACTGTTGGCGCACGAATCACGAAGTTTCAGTGTCGGAGTTACTTATTCCTGAGTGGCTGGGTCATATGCGGAAACGACAGCAGCGAGCAATGGAGGTAAGACAGCAGCCGAGGTGTGTATACAGTATTGAAGTCTACTGTGCGCTCGGATTTTTTTCGCGAAAAGTCAGTGGCCCTAAATTGCAAACATAACAGAACTGTACCTGTGTTTAAAGCACAGCTTGTCCTAAAATAAATTCGCAAAGTACACTGAGGAGCCACATAAGTTCAGATAAGAAAGTAATTTTTTTTTCTAACAAGTTAGATCTCTCTTTCGACAGCTTTGACGATGAGCAACTGCACAATTAATTACTAGAGACCTGAAAAATTCGCGAGTTCAATGGCCTGCGGGCTAGACTCCACAGTCATATGTACAGATATGCCGATATCAATTGCGCATTGGCTGTCTGCTGTCACAGTGGAAGGCGACAACTGGACACCGTTCTCCAGGAGGTGCCAAACACCCCGTGGACCAACGGCTAAAGTTATATAAACACGCGTGTTTTGAATCCTAGCTTGTCCCAAAATTACTCCGCGATTTTTTCAGGTCTCTATTAATTACGTACAACACATTCAGAACCTTTGTTCGAAAGATGCAAGCAGGATTCGTACGATGATTGACACAAGTTTTTCTGTCGCAGTAAAAATCATTCGGAAATGGTAAAAGACGGTAATCTCATTTATCCAGTGTAAAATCAAGCTTAATCCCTCCTCCTCTTTTTTTGTGTCCGCCATTGAACNAAGACGGTAATCTCATTTATCCAGTGTAAAATCAAGCTTAATCCCTCCTCCTCTTTTTTTGTGTCCGCCATTGAACAAATGCAACATTAGCTATCGGCGTTTGTCTCTCTCCTTCTCTAGCTCACACTTTGTTCCTCGGGCTCCAGATACGCGCTCCATTGATCGTCCAGAAGTTATGCCTCCCCTCGATAACAAGTGTTGTTCTCAAACATTTCAGCGACAAGTGGCGATAAAGCGAAAAAGATTTCACCGACAGAAAATCTATGCTTCCACAATATCACATTTAGAAATNAAGACGGTAATCTGATTTATCCAGTGTAAAATCAAGCTTAATCCCTCCTCCTCTTTTTTTGTGTCCGCCATTGAACCAATGCAACATTAGCTATCGGCGTTTGTCTCTCTCCTTCTCTAGCTCACACTTTGTTCCTCGGGCTCCAGATACGCGCTCCATTGATCGTCCAGAAGTTATGCCTCCCCTCGATAACAAGTGTTGTTCTCAAACATTTCTGCGACAAGTGGCGATAAAGCGAAAAAGATTTCACCGACAGAAAATCTATGCTTCCACAATATCACATTTAGAAATNTGCGACAAGTGGCGATAAAGCGAAAAAGATTTCACCGACAGAAAATCTATGCTTCCACAATATCACATTTAGAAATAACCCAACCCTTTCAGTTACATGTTAATTTATAATTTCAGGCGTTGCAGCAAGCAATTTTTTTGTTTACCTGTATCAGTTTACCTCCCCGTCATAGCCGGGACCAATAAAAAATGCGCTAGTGCTTGATGTTATTATTGGCAGAACCTGTTCACGAGGCTAGGGAATAAAGTTGTTGGTTACAAGAAACGGCTCAAGTATTTTGTCAATTGAATAATTTACCAAAGAAATCATTTCGTATCAGTGACCGACAAAAGTGATTTTAGTGAAGCGATCGCACAAGGCTCGCCCAATCAAGTCAGATCATTGGGCTCGCCACGTGTTTAGGAATTACGAAGTGAACAGTGGGTTTGGGTTTAGTAAATAATGTTGTTCGAAACTGTTGCTAGAATATTTTTAATTTACTTCACCTAAAAATTGCCCTGCACGTGTCTAATAATTACACTCTGTTCTCCACACTGCGTTCCCTGTTCCGAGACGAAAGCTGCCAATTTCACATTTCTCTGTATGCCCCAGTCCAAACAAGATTAGATGAACAGGATGATAAAATGAAACATCTCGTCTGATCTTTAGAGTACCCGGACACAGCAAAACAATTTTTCTAGTGTTACATTTAAGACCAAATAACATATTAGTAAGGGCAGCGATATTTCGCGAAAAGATGGGAGAAGATACAGTCCAAAGCCCTGTAGGGTCGTCCAGCTTCTTTGATTGGCTAAAAATTGTTCTCGCCAGTGTTTAACCGTTTGCACACGAATCACGAAGGTTCAGTGTCGGAGTTACTTAGTCCTGAGTGGCTTGGTCAAAGACGGACACGGCACCAGCAGCCAATGTAGGTATAACAACAGCTGAGGTGTGTATATAGTATTGAAGTCTACTGTGTGCTCCGATTTTTACGCGAAAAGTCACCGACCCTACATATTAGGTTTCCAATTTCAGCCACTTTCTCCCATTTAAAGAAAAATTTGTACGAGCAAAGAATGTGTATGACCTAGAACGTCATCAATGACCTGTATTTTTCAACCCCACTTTGAGTACAAGCTTAAATTCATATCAAGGGTTGGCCAATAAACTACAAATAAAGATTTGGGTCAGATTATATAAGTGGTGATCATAATACTTTTCATGGTACGTCATATTTATAGTCCATCCACGGTTACTTCCAAATTTGTTATGCTTTGTTAAAGTTCTACTTCCAAGATATTCCTCCGCCTCATGCAAACAAAGCTTAACTGAATCTAGAAAAATACACCAAAAGGACAACGCACTCATTCGTGCGCACTCAGTGTAATAATAATTTGCATAATTACTATTTCTTACTAGCCATTACCATCAAACCTATTTTCTTAATGTATTGCATTCACATTAATTATGAATGAGGTATTGTATTTAGGATGTAAATATAAGTAAAAGCTCAATTTAACAAATGAATAAAATGCTTGTGATACATGCCATATTTAGGAAATAACCAAACACTTCAAACATGGGAAGATTTTTCAAAGACTAGATTTAAAAACTGAGAAGAAATCGCGACTACAGTCGGTTCACGACTGGAAGAAACTTTTGAAAATCAACCTATGAAAAAACACCCTAGCCGTTAGCGACATGCATATAACTTTACAAACAGCGGCGAGCGCGGATACAGTTATGCCGTTAGGTTGCCAGCACAAAGAGCGGAAATAGTTCCAAAGTTTTAACGTAATTGTTAATTTGTCGCTTACAAATGGGTGTCGAAAAGACTTGTATCTTATCATGCCAATTATTGATGATGTAATGCTAACGTATTTAGATTTCAACGTTTCTTGCATATTCACATGATCACGCTCAAGGTGAAAGTAACGCGGCCATTTGTTTACTAATCTTCGTTCCTTGTGTTGTTGACACACGTGCCAGAGAATTTGTGCGATTATCTTGTTTAACCTATAATAATTCAGTTATTTGTCTGGTTTTACTAATATCCGCTCTTTATTATTTGGTTTTTAATAACGTATAATTTTAATTTGTGCTCACTTTCTCGTTGTACTGATGCCTTTTGTTTTTATGTGTTTCGTGCACGTGTCTTTCCTTTGCCACTCTATTCTAACGTTGCAGTATTTGCACATAAGAATTGTTTTCACATTGTCGAATACGTAGAATCTTTCACTCGTAAACTCTGCCGTCCTGTCGAAAACCGTCACAACCATTTTTTAATAACGTTTTACAATTGCAATAACGTTAAATAACTTTTTACAAACATCCGACTCAGTCTACCACCACGCCATTTTAACGTCTGTAGCAATTTCGATCAATACTGACGATCTTGCCTTCGATGTACGGGAATTTATTGAAAGTCACTAACAATCGATTGTAAATAGACAACTACTATCGATTAATCAAAATACTCGCATTTTGGGTTTAAAGAATGAAATGTTTTTCGCTGGCACCGCATATTCTTTTGTATGAAATTCTCAAGATTAAAAACTTTACGCTTGTGGAATATCCATTAAGTATATATACATGACTTTTATAATAGGTACGTGCATGTACGAACACATGTACACACATAAAGTGTAATGTAAACATTGCATGTAAACATTGCCATGGGACTGCCACATGGCAGTCACATGGCAATATTTGTTTATCTTTGGCGGAAGAATACGAAATGGGCTTGAAAGTAGATCTTTAGCAGGGTTTCAAGAAAGTCTCTTCCAGTCGTGAACCGACTATAGACTACTTACATATTTTTTAAATGCCGAGAGCAGTTCCCTACGGCGTCTGACGAGAAATGGCGAAGTTTCCAGGACAGGAGTTTGTAGAGATTGTGGTACGTTTTCTCTATTTTCGGCTGTCTTTTCAATTTTGCGCACCCCTGTCGCTCCACATNATAGGTACGTGCATGTACGAACACATGTACACACATAAAGTGTAATGTAAACATTGCATGTAAACATTGCCATGGGACTGCCACATGGCAGTCACATGGCAATATTTGTTTATCTTTGGCGGAAGAATACGAAATGGGCTTGAAAGTAGATCTTTAGCAGGGTTTCAAGAAAGTCTCTTCCAGTCATGAACCGACTATAGACTACTTACATATTTTTTAAATGCCGAGAGCAGTTCCCTACGGCGTCTGACGAGAAATGGTGAAGTTTCCAGGACAGGAGTTTGTAGAGATTGTGGTACGTTCTCTCTATTTTCGGTTGTCATTTCAATTTTTCAATTTTGCGCACCCCTGTCGCTCCACATCACACCGTTTATGCAGAACTCAAACTTGCCCCCTCCTCCCTCCCCCCCTTTCCTGCCGTTTATCTTTAGGGCCTCCACCTCCTCTCCCTTCCGCTGCAGAAGTCACACCCTTCATGTTCAGGTAAATAACGACCCTTCGCTACAGATTCCGCGCCGCGTCGCGCGTTAATCGCGCGCAACAGCCCAGCCGTGAGAAACATAAACCTCCCCTCCTGTGCAGTTCCCGCCTGCCGGAATTACCTTGGCGATATTTCACGTCGACTTTCCGCGACTGCAACAAATGACGACACGCCTCACGTCTCGTTCGCTTCCGTCTATTAATTTAAATACGTCCCAACCTGACGTCGCGCTCAGGTACACTCAGCCCATTGAAGTACGAACTTGTTTCGACTCGTGGAAATTTTATTCGAGCAACGGTAGGGTGACCAGAATTTTTAATTCGCGAGGCAGGACACTTGTCGTAAGAAATGTGATTTTTAATAAAAGGGATGTTGTTAAGTTACAGGCATGACAGAGCTGTAAATATAAAATAATACAATTGAAAAATTGAAAAGAATACACCAAATAAATATCAGAATGTAAATCAAAACCATTATTACCATTTAATTGTAAGTTAACAGACGTAGTATGATCAATTTATGGTAACTTCCAACTTCAGTTGTAGGAAAAGGAGAGTTCAGTGTCACCTGGCATCCTGGCGGGGAGCCGGTAAGCCGGTAAGCCGGTAAGCCATGGCACCCATCTTGGATTTCCCTTTTTTCCCTCGGAATTCCTCCTTTTCCCCTTCAAAATAGTCCGAAATTTCCCGAATTTCACAACATACCAAAATTTTTAGGAGTAAATCAGTCAGAAAATAGCATGACCCCCAATTATGGTTAAGTGACTCTTTTTTGGTGATGAGGGGTTGAAAGTTTGAGGGGCTACCCTGATATTAACGCACTGTCATTCCATGCCAGCACCATCCATCTTGTATGAAGAATGTTCGAGTTCATTGCCCTGTCATGCAACTTCTCTCATTCTTTCTAGTCTCTGCCCCCATGCCTGTATTTCCCGACTGATCTATCCCTTGGGGTTTTCTCTTATTCCTTCTGGTCACCTTTATTTTCTTACTTGTATTTTATTTCTCATGCTCCCTCATTCCTGCCTGTCTCTCACTCTCTNGGGGGGGGGGGGTGTTCTCATATTTCTTCTGGTCTCCTTTAAAGTTATATTTATAGACGATTCTTCCGCCTCATGCAAACAAAATTTTACAAATTCTATAAAATTACGCCAGAGGGGCTACGCACCGCATTCGTGCAAATTTAGTGTAAAGATTTTTACATATGGACTATTTATACTAGGTATTACTAACACACCTATTTTTTCTCTGTTTTTAATATTGATTATAAATTAAATTTCATAACTTGTAGATCAATTATAACTAAATGTTTAGTATAACAAAAAATAAGGCACTTTTTTTTAACGGATGTATAAAATCCTTTTGACACTTGGCGTATTTAGTAAATAACCAAAGACGTCATATACGGGATGATTTTTCAAAAGTTAGATTAAAATAATGTGAAGAAACCACAAGTAGACTATAGAATAAGTTTTACACTCATAATTCTTTGAAATATATTTTTCTTATGGATGATTGGCAGGCAGCAAAGTGTTATTATGTAAAACCAGTTCGTAAAACTCACTGCACGTGTAAATAATACACATTTTCAGCGGTAGTTTTCTTATAAAAAGCAGGACTTCTCGGAGGATACTTGGCTAAAGAAGGACATTTCATGACTTCATTTGGCCTTTCGTATCCTGCAGGTCAACGCTCTTCAAAAAATTGACTTTTCTGAGAAAAGCAGGACGTCGGATCACCCCAAACAACAGAGATTATTTATGCGGAAAATGTCATTATAATGTTAACAAAAAGTAAATTCAAATTCCGTGGAAAGTACTTGGGGACGTCATGTGTGGCTTTTGTGAAATAATGTTCAGTTACAGCAGATTACAAGACTGGATTACTGTTGTTCCTAGAGCCTAGAAGGTTTAGAAGGCATCCAGCGAAAGAAAAAATTTACAAACTAACAATGAAGTTGGTAATTTTTCTCTAAACAACCGGGCAATCAGTAAAATTAATTGAAAATAGTTTTAGGGGCCACAACTTACTTGATAATTGCTGCGTAGACGTGAGTTGATATCGTTTTATTACTAGTTGTAAAATATAACTAATTTTTATAAAAGTGGTTCGTAATTAATTACTTAATCCATTTTTTACCTTTTTAATACTTTTTATTAACATTTCGCCAAGAAGATCAATTAAAAATGCTACATGGGCGTATGCGCGGTCGTATTTCCAGTTTCATATTTATAAGTAGGTCCTATGGAAATAAGATGTTAATTTATGCTCATTTCTGCAGAAATTTAATGTTGTTCAACACAACTGTTAAAACCACGCTATTCCAAGTGTGATTAGAATACCAACATACGTTTGGTTTTCAAAATATGCCCAATTTTACAATAAAAATGGTCTACACTGAAAATCTTTAGGGTGCTTTAAAACTGCCAGAGGAGAAAGAAAAAATTGAAATATCCTTTTTAAACCTTCTATGCCCTATTTAATAAATGGTTTCAGGAGTTGAAAACCCGGCACGGCTCTTGTTTCAATATCAACCACTGAGATGTAGGCTGGTGTTTGTGTTCGACTATAGAAATAAGGACAATTGTTAGTTTAGAACAGTGACATGGCTTACGAATAAGTTATCCACAGGGTAGATGGTTGGGCACACAGCACGACGGTATAAGAGCGTTGGCCAATAACAACCTACCAGTTTGTTGTGTGCACAAATCTGTGATGTGACGGAAGAAAGGTTTAGTCAAGTCATGGTCAATTTGAGTTACGTCCAGGAACAGGTAGACAGTGGTGGTTGTAACCAGGGGAAAACCGAGTTAGTAGAAAAAAAATCACAGATGTTAATTTTGCAAAACGAATGACATCAAATAAGATGATCTTGCAAATACTTGTACACGTTTTGGCATCACCTGAAAACCTGACATTATTGGCTTGACCCTCTACAGAACTGTGTACACTGGGTCAAAGTGAGTTAACTCCTGATCATATTATCCCGAGTGCACTCATTCACGTCTGGAATGTGGCAGAACAGGTAAAATCATGGTCGTTGCCGTGAAAGTCTAGAAGTTAACTGAAACATAGACAACACCTTTCCCTTGGAAATGTTATTGGTTTCTGCTAACATGCCAACTATTTCACATTCGGCTGCTTCTTTTGCCCTGGGTCTGCCGAAACTCCTTCCATGCGTGACCTAAGTGCCAGGTGCTATGAGAAATTCGTAAGTACTTTCCACGCTAAATATTTGTTTTGCAACAACCTGAAACGAAAAATTAAGGCTTTCTTTTGGCTTCTTTTAAAGCTTTACTTTTGCAGAAATTCCTCGCTTTCGTGTCATAATTTCGCCATCAGAGTAATTACTGGGAATGCACGATTATATAAAATTTACATTTGACGATTTTTAAAAAAAAATTGTGCTTGATTTTAATTGTATGTTATCTGTTAGTTGTAAAAAGCAGGACGGCATCAATAAGTTCCTGCCTTTTTGCAAGCATGAAATAACACACAGTGGAAATTATACACAAAAGTATTAAACGACTAGTAGGTTCTAAGTTTTCTGTAATCAAACATTTCTAGTTATATCACTGAAATTTAAAATTAAGACCCGAAAAAAAAAGAATTTCTTTATAATAGGTTAAGCCAAGACTTAATGTATACGTTGACGCATTCAATAATCACTGGACTGTCCATGGCTTTGGCAGTAATACTGGTAAACGTGACAATTATCATCAGAGTGTTTTGACTCAGAAGCCCGTACACTGCGCAGCCGGGATGCGCCCTCCGATGCATGCCACGTCAGTGGTGCGGACTCCGCAGCCCCCGGGGTACAGCAGGACTCGGGTTGGCTACAGTGCCGCGGGACGGAGGGGGTGAAGGAGGGGGATAGTGACGAGCTGTTGTGTGGCTGATGGGACAAGGAATTTCAATCAGGACGCACGACGCTCCCCCTGATCCCACAGCATCCCTGAGGTCCTTCCGTCCTTCACCTGTCCAAACACTTGCGCGTGAGTGGGCAGAGGGCTTTGTGTTTCTTACAGGACGTGTCTCCCCCCTCCCCCCTCCACCAAGCCTCCTTCACTCCTATGCTCAGACATCATCGCATCTTAAGGCCATATTTCACGATAATTTTTTAATTTCATTATCTGAAAGAGTTTCATATACGGACCACACAAATGTGTATATTTGTAGTAAAATTAAAATGGTTTTCAAAATATAGTACCTATCTACATCATATACAAAACATATAAATTATGTATCAAGGATATTTAACGAAGCCAATCCAGAACAATTAAGAGAGGGAAAATTGTAAATAATAGTTTCTGCCTAATTTATGAGCAAATTATTACGGAAAGAAACATTCCTTTAGCGCGATGTCTTACGTCGAACAGAAACGTGCTAACTATCGGAGTACGTTCAAGTTCAACAGCAAAGCATCACGCTCGCAAAATATTTCCCCACGACGTTAAAGAAAAGTATTATCAAGAATTGCAGTTTCTTGGTATATTGTTTATATTCATTTCCAGGAACTTGTAGTTTTCTTTGGGCTGTTCACGGTAAAATGACCACTTTTTAAAGCCCTGCTTAAGATCTACTTGGTCGCACGTTGTGTATTTTTTCCGTCTTACGTAAAATTAACATAGGAATTATCCTCATCACTTTATTCGTGCGCTGGTCAAGTAAAACCATTAAATTATCAGGAAAATATGTATTTTACAAATCTGCTCATTTTTTACATTTAGATGATTTAAAAAAACATAGAGTTAAATAAATAGTTTAAGTTATCACAAATGGTTACCTAACACATTTTATTCGACGCTAAATTATGGAACTACTTTCCTTCCATCGTTGCCAACTTTACTGGGTGAATTTTACTCAGTGCGCCCATTAAAACACATGCATGCAGGGACAGTGATATTTTTCTAAGGTTCATAAGATAGTGCTCACTTTATCGTGAACAGCCTTTATCAACGTGTCTGTTGTTTATTTATGTACCATGTCGTCTTAAGGGGCACTGCTCCTAGCAGTACAACTTGCACAACTCACCAACAACTAGTACACAGGGCATCAAAACTGTCACAAAATCACGATTTGTTTAACGTATGAAAGAAAAATGCGCACATTTCGTAAAACTGCACAATAATTTGCTGGAATTTACCTATTTCAATGCTTTAAAATCGAAGTTAACAAAAAAAACATTCCTAATAGAAATTTAGGGTTTTCAGTTTGATAGCTCCAGAAAGAACACTTTGCAAGAAAACCTTCTGGAAGTAGGGCAGGCACAATAACTACTATGGTTGTATGTAAAAAAAATATTGCTTTTTATGTTGAAAAATATTTTTAACAATTGATTTTGTGTACGTTGGTTTGAGTTGCAAACGTGATAAATCATGTGCGTGAAATGAAAGTGAATAGAATCACTTATTAAAAGTATTTTTTGAAAAAATTAGTAATATTTATTACTAACAACCAGAATAATTATTGTAATGATGTTGCTTTTTTCGTTTTATTTTCGCAAAATGTGTTTATAAAGCATCCTGAATGGAAATATGTTTTGATTATGATTAGAAATAAATTATTATTAACTGATATTTCAAACTTTAAAACAAGGAAATTCTGGCTAGATATTTTTCAGTTATAATTAATACATATGCATTCTTGTTTCATACGCAACGTAAATCTTACTTTTCTGACAATTCTGGTGGTTTGTGTACTATTTTTAATAAACTCTGTATGTTTTATAGTCGGGTGCAGTGGCCCGTTGGCAGTCAGTGTACCTCTACCTCAACAAATGAATATCAATACTAAGAACTCCGCTTCACTTCATATTGCTCATGACTTACTATGAGAGAAAGGTATTTCTTGAGATAGTCGAAAATACTGTTTTACCTGAGATTAAATTCCTAGTAAATGCTTTCTAACAGACAGAGGAAAGTAATACATACGTTCAAGATAGTTTAGACGTGCGCATGTGTGTGAAAAAAATAATTAACTGTCAGTAGTGTTCTCATACGGTACTTCGATTTTCAGCAAAGAAAACTTGGAAGTATTAAAATCAATTCACACAGTTGTAATACTATAACAACGAAACAAAGGCGTGGTAAATAAATGATAGAATGAACGAGACAGACGTATTGAGACATAAGTACTTTAAAGAATCACACTTAATAATAAATTCAATAGACCCTTTCAAACAACACTACGAAATGAAATGACATAACTATAGTTACAACAATTTACTTTAAAAAAAACTCAAAGTACCGCAATGCTGCCCATTACGAGTGAAGTATGTAGTATAAGTTAACAAAATTAAATTGTAAACATTTTTTAACTAAAATTCTAATAAAAAATATTAAATTCATCCTAGTAGATAGAAAATGGGAGTTCTGGGGCATAGTGTAAAGTGTCGGACGTTCGGACGACAACCATCTTGGATATGGCATCTGACAGTGTAAAAGATGTGACCTTGACCTATGAGCTTGATCTTGTTTTTGAGTCTGTCATCTCGTTTTTATGTCCACCATCTTGTTTTTGAGCCCATGAACTTGTTTTTGAGCCCATCATCTTATTTTTGAGTAATTAATCTTTTTTTGAGACCATTATCTTGTTTTTGAGTTCGTCAGTTTGTTTCTGAGTCCATTATCTTGTTTTTGAGTCCGCCATCTTGTTTCTACAAAATTCATGAACTTTATCTCAAAATTTCCCTTTAAATCTAAAAAATTTCATGCGAAAATTTTCCTTTCCCAACATTTTTTGAGTCACTAGGTATAAAATGGCATGAACTTTTTTCAAGAATGTTCCAGTTCATGCTCTATCAATCCACCTCAAAATTTTGTTTCTAGACATTACATGGGTGCCAGTATAGGTTTAAATGAAGTATACGTAATATACATAGAAATTATTTTCCCAAATATTATAGGCATAGGTATGTCTATACGAGAGGTATATGTTTGTTATATTAACCCCTGTAGTAGGCATGTTGACAAGGCACTGAAAATTACTTATTTTGTTTATAATTATAACTTTTGCTTGGAATTTTTTATTAATATAAATTAGAAACAGTATAGGCATGGGTATGTCTATTAGACCTCAGATCAGGAAGTAGGCAGGCAGCAATGAGTAGGTATTAATCATAAAAATAGAACATCTATATTTTGAAATAAATTTTATTAAATTAATTTTTGTATGTACAGGATAATACATTTTTCTTGTGGTTAGTTTTTCACAAAATCATCTTCTGTCCGCTCACCAACTCCAGACTGAAGTTTAGTCTTCTGTTTTTCTCAACTTCTTAATACTAGCAGATACTTTCCGTAAAAAAATACATTATTTATCTGTGATTGCATCCTGGGCAATCAAACAATTTTTTTGATCTGGAAATCCCATCCAACGAACATAGATTTTGTTCACTTTACATTTCAAAATTTTTTCTACAAGATAAGAGTCGGGAAATTTTGTGGGGTGTATTTCTTCACCGTAAAAGCCGCATCTTCATCGGGCGGCATCTTTCCATACGTTGCCCGGAAGTTCCTCTGCACTGCTATTGGTGACCTGGCCTCGTAGTACCAGAGGACACACTGAGATTTTTCCTGATTTATGAACATGTCAGGTCTCCTGGAAACTGCAACTGCTACACCGCAGCCATGTAACTGAAACCTGCAACAATGAATATTGGTTAGTTTTCCAGCATTTTGGCACCAGTTTCACACACACACATATATATATATATATATATATCTTACATATAGCTTATACAAATAAAGTTTGTAATAAGGGGAAAAACTTTTCGGACATCTTGTACAAGCAGCAGGTTTTCTACCATCTCACTGACCTCGTCTTAATACAATTCGGGTGTGTATCTTGTGGGGGTGACCCGATTACAGGGAGGTCTACATGCATGCGGCGCGGAATGTACTTGCTCGTGCAACTGGGCTCGCGCTTCTCCTGCCCCCTCCCCCCTCCCAGCAACTCGCTGGGTTGATGTACAGTCGAAAGGGCGGCACGGTGCGACAAAGCGCTCGCGAGTAAGCACGCAAGAGAGAAGCAGATAGAGAGAGAGAGAGAGAGATGGAACTGTTTTG
>NQII01002608.1:118877-177274 GCA_002778355.1 Clitarchus hookeri | reverse complement strand
AAAAAAAAAAAAAAAAAATCCATAGGTTAAATTAGAAAAAAAAAGTTGCTCTTGATATTTTGATAAGGGAACATTACTAAAAGCTATTAGCGAATATATCGAGTGGGTCTGGCATCGGACAGGGTTGTAGTCGTCAATGTAGGAGTCCAGGAATGCTTTGATACTGTTGGTAGATTGGGAGGGGCGCGGAATAATACTGGTATTTATATTTTAACTCTAGTGGCGTAACTTAAGAGACTAAAAACCAAGTCATGATATAAATACATTACACCAATTTTATCTTACAAAAATATAAATTGTTAACATACAAAAGTTATATATATATATATATTATTGTATTTTAATAACGAAGCAACTGAACTGAACAACAAACTAATAAAGCCATTTGTAACTAGATGTGCAGGCTTTTGTTTTACTTGTATTTCAAATTATGCGTTCATAGTACTTTATCATTGGAATATTTCAATTTACAAATTCATTCCGTCTTTAAAAATAATAATATGTATGTTGTTTCTAAGCAAAGCGTGCGCGACATTAAAACATTATAAATTGCTGAACTATGTGGTTGCGTTTTCGTAAGTACGCGGAAAAAAAGCAATAAAAATTATTTATGGAAAATAGATGCAGCTTGAGTAATACAAAAAAAATCCCAAAGTAGTTCCGGGACAGTATTCCGGGTCCACTATACCCCAGACGCAGAGTAGGTAAAAATACAGAGGTGAAACACCCGCTTATTCCGCGAACTCCAGCAGCACACGCTAGTAACATGGCGTCGGTGTTCAGCAACATGTGTTCGCCAATCAGCACCTGGTATCATATTCGCCAGCTTGCAGTCCAGCCAATAGGGAATATTTAGAAGCACGCGGTAGCCAATCATACACCAGGCTTGTTTCCCGAACCTCGAGCATACAATCAGCTAATTGATACGCCCACATCAAATAAACCGCCACTCTAGTTCGTCTCTGTATTCTGGGGCCGAGGTGGTGTGGTGGTTAGACTACTCAACCCCCCCCTCTCCTACCAAGGCGAACCAGGTTCGATTCCAGGTGGTGTCGTCCCCGCATGTTCGCATGCGGGAATCGTGCCGGACGATGCCGCTGGTAAGAGGGTTTTCTCGGGGATTTCCTGTTTCCCCCTCTGCTCCATTCTCATCTCGCTTCACCGTCGCTGTAAAGTTCCACCCAAATCTTTACACTCTTTATTATCTATTCTGTGCCTCTGGCGTGGAGGACTTTCTTTGCCCGCTGCGAACAGAAATTTGAACGGCAAACCGCTAGTGGGAGAGTCAGCGTGTTTCTGCACGGCGAATTTTGCTCGACCGCAGCCAGAGCTCGGGTCAGATGTCATGCTCAGANCCAATCGGAGGTTCAGCCGTTTATGAAGGGCATTTGGGTAGGTATTAGCCTGCTATGGAAGTGCTCCTGAAACTTCACTTGGCAGTACTACGTACGGGCCATTAGGTGTAGACTATCAAACAAACATGGACCTTTGATACCTTCTCCATTCACGTACCAACATACATTTAAACACCCTTCCCATTTTTTTTATACTTCTCGGGACCAAGAAAAGTGTATAAATAAATAAATGTATGCTGTACGTGCATTGAAACTGTAAACAAGAAGTTACTGATAACTAATGAGCCTACTTTCCACAAAATGGGTGCAAATAAATTTTAGCGAACTTCTTGAGAGCTTAGACGGCAGGCATTCGTTGATGTCTTATTGACAGCAATATTATTAGAGATGAAACCAGAAACATGCGAAACAGTACAAAGGCAATTAAAATATACGAGTGACTTACCCGGGGTTCTAATTCAGAAAAACTCAAAAAATTAAGCTAGCTTGCAATCAACTGCACACCATTTAGAAAATAAGAGACTTATATACTTAAAATATATATTAATATAGCATACCACAGATTTTCCTCTCTAAATTTGAAAGAAATCGATTGATTGTTTTCCGAGATACGGCATAAAAACTATATTATTTCATGTGGGGCTATCCTACAAAATGGCAGAGAAATGAGGCTTTGGATTGACAATTTTGATGGATATAACTAATATTGTCAGCATACAAATTTGAGCTGAAATTTATTTTGCAGTTTCGTAGATAAAAAATTTGGAGCTAAAATGTTTGTATGCCCGCCATTTTGAAAATGTAACTGACTTTTTCTAAATTTATTAGATTACATGGCCCGCCATAGTGCTAATTGTTAGCCAAATTTGGTATAAATTGGTTGTTTTTTTCGGAGATCACATTAACTCATTACGCTACTCCCCATCTGTGGTGTACAGATGGGTCTACGGTTAATTTTTACGGCACAGACTATAGGTGCCTTGGATTTGAGGGTAAATGACTTCATCACGACTTCTTAGTTTGGAACAGGTTTATTTAACGGGAATTTACTTATACATTCCCGGCACTGTTGCGGGACTTTATACATACTTACTGCCGAGGATTTACTCATACATTAACGCCCTGCGAGTTCTGGCCTGAAGAGCTGGTTACAATGTTCTGACTACGTTTCCGATGCTGTAGGGGCATTAGGTGTCAGGACAGGTCCCTGAGTGACGACGGGGTTACTTATCTGCACATGTTGCGTGGTAGTTGTTCCGGCAGTTGAGGTCTGGTGATTTGGATGGCCCGGATACGTTCCAGCAGTTGATGAGGTCTGGTGAACTGGATGGCCCTGTGAAAGGTCCTCTGTGTTTGGCTTGTTGCACGCAGCTGGCTTCCTCTCGTCGTGGCGCTTCTCTGTGAAGCTCACCACTCGCCCCCGTTCTCGGCGTAGGGTAGTAACTGACTGCTTGCTACCCTACCATGTCCCGACGAGGGACCCCGGTGTGGGCCCCCACCCATCCTTCGCGGCTATGGGCTGCACTGGACAATCCCACTATCTCGACATGGCACTTCCGTTGAAGTTCACCACTCGACTCCGCCTTCTCGGTGCGTTGCAACTGACTGACTGGAAACTGACTGACTTATGGGGTAACTGGCTGGCTGAATCGCGTCCCGATGTGGTGATACTACTCGTCCGACGTGACTCTGGTAACTGTCTCTGCTTCTGCCCTGCGTCTCGCGTCCTGCATCTCGAGTCCCGATTTGGCTGACCCCTTAATGTCGCGACTGTCTACCTGCGCATCCCAGGGTGGCGGTACCGAACTCTGCGCCACATGCTGCTTGTTGTTTCAACTGACGGATCTGGCCGGGTTCTGATCTCCCGGCCTAACTCTCTCGGCTCGGCTGACCTCTCTCTGTGCGGTACTGACGAACTCTGCTGTGATAACGACTCACTCTTCTGTCTGGTGATCACGAACTGCTCTACTGACATACTGACTAATGGTCTACTGATGTACTGACATACTGTTGTGGCCGGGGGTCCGATCTCTCCTAGCCGCTCTCGGCCCGGCTGACCTCTCTGTGCTGTAATAATCAACTGTCCCGAACTAACCTCTCTGTGTCTGGTAATAAACTGATTCCCACCCTCCCTGCAAAGAGGCTTATATCCTTTCTAGCCTCCCTCACTAAGTGTTCTACACGTGTCTCTCTTGTTGGGGGAGGGGGTGGGTGGAGGCACAGTACAATGCACTTCTAACCTGTGCCATGGCTCCTGAAGGTTGGGGGGGGGGGGGAAGTTTCGAAACTTACCCTGTTAGCTTATTCTTCCGCGGTGCATGTCCACATTGTCCCGTAGTTAGCTAGGGGGGAGGGGTAGTTCCTGGAACCACTTTCAGCTTGTCATCTGTTTCTAGGTGCCTGTTTTCAACTTCAGGCAGAAATACGCCTGATTATCTCGTCATTTATTGGCGTGTACAAATTTTCACGGAGCTTGCTAGGGTGTAGGAGAGGAGAGGAAGATGGGAAGACTGCGTGGCAGCGACACGTGTAAGGCTTGACCTCGGGATACATAAATGGGCGGCACGTGGCTTCCAGAGTCCCTACCCTGGTTTAAGTTGGTGGGGGGATTGGTGACAGCACCACTTCTAATTAACGCTCCTAACTATGCCATGCGTCAACATAATTTTATTTTGTCGAGTTATACTATTTTACAAAATGGCGGACAAAAGGGATTTTGTGTACACATTTGATTGCTGCAATATATACAGCCATCATACAAAGTTTCGTTCGAATTAATTAAACGGTTTCGTCGATATAACATAAAAGACTAAAATAGCTTTACGGCCGCCATTTTGAAAACAAGCGTCCAACAAACCTGTAAATATCAGTTAACATTACCTATCACAGTACTTCTTGTTTGTCATATTGGGTAGGAATCAGCCAATTGTTTCCCGAGATATTACATAAAATTTTTATTTATTTGTGTGGCACTATCTTACGAAATGGAGGACAAAAGAGGCTCCATGTAGACACATTTTATGTTTGTTTTATATACTCCCAGTATACAAAGTTAAATTTGAATATATTAAATGTTTTCAAAGATATAGCAGACTATGCTAAAATAGCTAATTGGCCACCATTTTAAAAATAAGTGCCTGACATACTTGAAACATATCTGTAAATATAAACTGCGGCAGTACTACTTTATTGTCAAATTTGGTAGGAATCTGTCAATTGTTTCCCGAGAAATTACACAAAAGCTTGATTAATTCATGTAGCACTATCTTACAAATTGGGGTGCAAAAGTGACTGTATTTTGTATATTCGATTCGATACTTGTAATAGATACTGACAACTTATAAAGTTTGGTTGAAATTGGCTAAATGGTATGGAAGTTATACAAAATCAACCTAAAATATTTGTATGGCCGCCATTTTGAAATAAGTGCCTAAAAAAGTTTATTTACTTACAATTACTTGGCCTATAATAGTATTACTTACTTGCCAAATTGGAAGAAAATTGGTTCAATAGTTTTCGAGATATAACATAAAACCTTTATTTTTTCACATGGAGCTATTTTTCAAAATGGAGGACAAAAGTGTTTTTTGTTTGGCTTATATGATGCATTTTATAGAGTCTGTCAGCGTACAAAATTTGCTTGAAATTGGTCAAACGGTATAGTAGTAATAAGAAATTAACCAAAAATATTATATATGGCAGCCATTTTGAAAATTAGTGTCTAATTAAGTTCAATTACTGACATTTTTCTGGCCAATCATAGTATTACTTACATGCCAAATTTGGCGAAAATAGGTGGAGCTATTTTCGAGATAAAATGTCAAACGTTAATTTTTAATGTAGCGCTATCTTCCAAAATGGCGGAACAACAATATTTACTTTTTAATTTAATGCTTACAAGCTGAGCTGTCAGCAAACAAAATTTGGTCCGAGATATGATATATGATTATTAAAATGGCCGCCATTCTGGAAGTAAATGCCCGGCGTTGTCTAAAACTATAAAAGTCAGGTGTTCTTATTTAGTACTATATGTGTATCAATTTTTATATTAATTTATGTTTAATATTTTTAATGAATTATTAGATTATTATTTGCATACAGCATAATCTCTTCATTACATCCTCAATTTTGGTAGTTCCCATTTTAAGCCTACTTTCCGAAGGAAAGAAAGGCTTATGAGATCACTTCCTTTCTGTGTTTTTGTGTTTCTATGTGCGTGTGTGTCCCCCCCCCCCCCCNAGTTTCACCAAACTCGATTTTTTCTAGCTATATATTGCAATTCCCAAACTACTCTTTTGATGTTACTTAGCTACAAAGGTCATTTATTCGCTGTTATGAGTTCGTTCTCATAATTTTTGGGCAACTAACGGCCATGAGTGCAATCTTTTATTTAATTGACTTCCCACTTAAAATACGTTGCTCCCAGAATCGGAAAACAAAAACAACAGAATAAAAACATAGCTATAGACTATTCAACAGAACAACTGAGCCCGGAAATCATAGAATGAAACCGAAGCTTAACAGGAGTTTTGGTATTACCGAAAGGGCTTTGTGGGGACCAATGGAATTATACTATATTCGTGTCACGTCAATACAGTGCGTAAATTAGCACTCGTATGTTACTCATTTGGTTTCTAGCGGCAAACTCATAATATTTTTCTGACAGTTTGATTATATGCTTTTGATAGCAAATGGAATAGTGTCCTAATCAACATATATAACAGTGAATGGTTAGGGTCAGTGACTTTTCGCGTAAAAATCGGAGCACACAGCAGTCTTCAATACTATATACACACCTCAGCTGTTGTTATAACTCCATTGGCTGCTGGTGCCCACAGGCAGAAGCTGGTTGCCACTCAGGACTAAGTAACTCCGACACTGAACCTCCGTGATTTGTGCGCAAACGGTCAACACGGGTCAGAACATTTATTAGCCAATCAAAGTAGCTGGACGACCCTGCAGTTTTTTAGACTGGAACTTGACTNCAACACGGGTCAGAACATTTATTAGCCAATCAAAGTAGCTGGACGACCCTGCAGTTTTTTAGACTGGAACTTGACTCGAAATCTTTTCGTGAAATATCACTGGCCCTACGAATGGTACATTCGCGGTTACTTCAAAGTTTTTGGAAGCCTTCCTAAAGTTCTACTTCCAGGATATTCTTCCGCCTCATACAAACGAAGCCTAACTGAGTCTAGAAAACTACGCCAAAGAGACAAAACAACGCATCCGCGCGCAATCAGTCTAATTACATTTTGCGTAAGAACTATTTCTGACTAGGCATTACAAACACAAACATATTTTCTCCCTGGTTTTATTCATATTAATTAGTAATTAAATATTTTAATTTATAGATAGAATCTATATAAAAGTTCAATTTAACAGAAAACAAGGTAATTTCATGTTATAAGTACAAAACGCCCGTGATACATGACATGCGTAGGAAATAACCAAACATGTCATACATGGGATTAATTTTCAAAGGTTTGATTCGAAAGGTGTGAAGAAACCGCGATTAGGCTATAGCCTTTTCTTTGTGCTATTCCGTCAGTCATATCAGTCAAGTTTGACTCGTGAAAGTAGTCTCCTGTCTGCCTGCTTGGCGCTTCAACTGCCTTGCAGATCGTGTGAAATAAGAACTTTTGTTTGACGAATCTACTAAACGTGAACCCACTATGCTTACCTACGAAAAAAAAACACGCCTCACACAAGGAAGGGCTGGCANGACGAATCTACTAAACGTGAACCCACTATGCTTACCTACGAAAAAAAAACACGCCTCACACAAGGAAGGGCTGGCACTTTCAAGGTACCGCCCGTCTTATTAATATTACGTTTGAATTCCTCCAGCATCGTTAAGAATTGCGTTTTTCAAACTGCCGTATATTAAAACACACTATAAAAAATAATTATATTTTCATTACCGGGAATCTGAATTTCTCGCAATTTTGATTTGAAACAGTGGGGTATTATTACACGCGATAAAGTCCAATGGGTAAAACTACAGATTCTGAATAATATTTTTTATTTTATTATTACTTTTTACATGTTTTGGAGAAATTTTGCATTCCCAGAGCATTTATTTGCTGAGAAACACGTATACACGCAAGCATTGCATTTTGCTGACAATATTTAAAAATGAACTCCCATGTTAAATTACTAATTTCTAGCTATTTTCACTTGTTTGTTAAAGTTATTTAGAAACTACGAATGTAGCTCTCTGACAATATGCATTACGTTTTAGGAAAAACATAAATTCAAAACTTTCATCTGGTAATCAAGAAATTTTTCCCGTTTCACAGTTACCAGATAACGCGTGTATAACATTTTTCGCTACTACATACGAAGTAATCTGTGAAATGTAAATGCGCTACAATGGGAAATATTCAGTGATTTCAATGAAAAGAAAGTCATGACACACAAATGGAAAACTCAATATGGCGGGCGAGACCCAGGTTATACGATATCTGTTCCAAGGTGGCAGTTGAGGTAAACATTGTCAGTGAAACAGTCAAAGCCACTGACTGACTGACTGGTCGGTTCACAGATTGACTGCGGCAGGAAATAATTGCAACTGCGCTATGTAGATTTCTAAGTGAGATCCAGTAGTTAAAATTTTTAAGTACAGTATTTTATCTTCGACAGTTTTAAAATACTCTGTGGGCATGCAAGAGCATACGTGCTTCAGCTTTGATATACTTATATATATATAGTTTTGTTTTATTACGGGGCAAAAATGCGACAAGCGACGACAGTTGTGCAAGATGGCGGACGCTGGGATCGGGTTGAAGTGACAGAACAGATGCAATTCTGACAGAAAATACAAATTATTATTTCATGCTAAATGTAAATAATTCATTTTAATACAAATGCGTAACTAATGATATGTTGTGTTAGTGGCTGGCAACACAGCCAATATAGTCAATTCCCGGTTACTTCCAACTTTTCTGAAATCCTGCTTAGGTTCTATTTTCAGGATATTCCTCCGCCTCATGCAAACAAAACTTAACAAATGTCTAGAACATTACGCCATAGGGACAATTGTGCGCACTCAATTCAAAAATATTTTGCAAATTAATTATTTTTTACTGGGCATTATCAACACGCCTATTTTTTTCAGTTATTATTCATATTGATAACGAATGAAATATTATAATTTATAAACAGAATTTAAGTAAAACTTAAATTCAATCAAAAATAAGGTACTATTATGCAAACACAAGTACAAAACGCTTGTGTTACATGACATATTTGGAACAAAAAAACAGGTCGTAGCCTACATGGGATGATTTTTCAAAGGTTTTTATAAAGGAAGTGTGTAGACGCCGCGAATATACTACACCAAGGCTACGTCTACTACAGCTTGGGGAAATCAATGTCACAATTTTGACAAAAGGGAACATTTTCACCACTAGGTAAGCGCCGCCAGTATCGGAAAGTACCAGATCTTTTCTATTTTCTACGTTAAAAAAGAAGATAATTCCAATAATCATAAATCAAATATAAAATAACTTTGTAACTAAGTAATATCTTCCTCTTTTATAATTCACGTAGCTTAAAATTTTAATCAAAAGTTAATTTTCCGAACACTGCGCAACTAATGGCGGAAATTTTCCATGTGCCAAACTCTCTCATAAGTAGAGAAATGAAAAATTCGCGTTTTCATTTCGGGACAAGCTATAGTTCAAAACCTCGTACGTTTGTATGGCTAATGCTATTGGTACACACGTTAGTTTACTCCTCCTGGACAAATCTGAGCCTTTAATAAATGCACAGTAAAATGCAGACTGAATCACCGTATTCCGCTAATACGACAAGCAACCAATGAACAGTGATACTTGCATGATATGACATACGACAGTGGAGTATAGCGTACAGGTCGTTGAACTCGCGAATTTTTTCAGGTATCTACTCATAAGAAATATCGATTTTTTTCCTAACCTGAGTGGAATTAACCTTAACTACACCTATGGGCTTCACCAAGATCTTTTCCANTAAATATCGATTTTTTTCCTAACCTGAGTGGAATTAACCTTAACTACACCTATGGGCTTCACCAAGATCTTTTCCAAGGGGTGGCTCGTAAGAATTTGAAAAAGTTTCCTTCAGAGGAGTGCGAGAGTTACAACTGGGTTTTACCCTAAACGCACGCAACAAACATCCACGACTTGTAATGTGAATATATTTGTTTATCGTCAACAATATGCAAATACAATATCAAACACTAATGCACAAACAAATATCAAAATAAAGTCATGGGGAACCAGGAAGAACTCAACTACTCTTCCCGGCAGGGACTTGCATTTTCCAGGGGAGGGAAAGTTCCCCCCACACCCCTTGCCACATCCTGCTGATGCCCATGACTACACCTTCCAAGTGCATGGACAGGTAGGCGGAGTAATACAAGCTGTCACCTTCGAAGGCATAGGCTGTTCACGGTAAAGAGAGCTCTTTTGAGGCCCTAGTTACTTTTTACTTCCAGTCATTTTTTATACTTTAACCCTTCTTTTTTTTTTTTTTTTAATATAACCATGTTAGTAATAAACACAGTGTGTATATTCCATCTCACTCGGAAGTTACCGTATAAGTAGGGCCAGTGACTTTTCGCGTAAAAATCTGAGCTCACAGTAGACTTCAATACTACATACACACCTCAGCTGTTGTTATACCTCCATTGGCTGCTGGTGCCGTGTCCGTCTTCGACCAAGCCACTCAGGACTAAGTAACTCCGCCACTGAACCTTCGTGATTCGTGTGCAAACTGTTAACTCGGTCCAGAACATTTTTTAGCCAATCAAAGAAGCTGAACGACCCTACAGTGCTTTGGACCGTATCTTGTCTCGAGATATTTTCGCCCCTACGTATAAGTAGCGCCCCATCTGTTTTTCGCGAAAAGATTTACGCGCAGGCTAGGCTTCAATATCCTATGTACAAACTTGCAGTCTTCATTTGACTATTGGCAGCTTGACTTTGCGTGAAGACGGTCTGTTACATGAGTGAGCATATCAGAATTAAGTCTCTCCGATACTGACCGTCCGTGATTCGCGGGAAGATATATGAGACGCGTAACAATCAGAATGATCCAATCACGAAAGTGGCTCTCAACTAACGAGCGTTGGAACACTACTTGTCCTGAAATATTTTCGCGGAAAAACAGGCGCCCCCTACGTACAAGTAGAGACCTGAAAAATTCGCGAGTTCAACGACCTGTTGGCCATACTCCATTGTCGTATGTAAAATCATGCAAATATCACTGTTCATTGGTTGCTTGTTGTATTAGCGGAAGACGGTGATTCGGTCTGCATTTTATCGTGTGTTTGTTATAGGCTCAGAGATGTCCAGGAGGTGTAAACTAACGGGTGGGTCAATAGAATAAGCGGTACAAACGTACCATGTTTTGAATTCTAGCTTGTCCCGAAATGAAACAGCGAATTTTTCAAGTCTCTACGTATAAGTAGGGCCAGTGACTTTTCGCGTAAAAATCGGAGCACACAGTAGACTTCAATACTATATACACACCTCAGCTGTTGTTATACCTCCATTGGCTGCTGGTGCCGTGTCCGTCTTTGACCAAGCCACTCGGGACTAAGTAACTCCGCCACTGAACCTTCGTGATTCGTGTGCAAACTGTTAACTCGGTCCAGAACATTTTTTAGCCAATCAAAGAAGCTGATCGACCCTACAGTGCTTTGGACCGTATCTTGTCTCGAGATATTTTTGCCCCTACGTATAAGTAGCGCCCCATCTGTTTTTCGCGAAAACATTTACGCGCAGGCTAGGCTTCAATATCCTATGTACAAACTTGCAGTCTTCATTTGACTATTGGCAGCTTGACTTTGCGTGAAGACGGTCTGTTACATGAGTGAGCCANGCGTGAAGACGGTCTGTTACATGAGTGAGCCAATCAGAATTAAGTCTCTCCGATACTGACCGTCCGTGATTCGCGGGAAGACATATGAGACGCGTAACAATCAGAATGATCCAATCACGAAAGTGGCTCTCAACTAACGAGCGTTGGAACACTACTTGTCCTGAAATATTTTCGCGGAAAAACAGGCGCCCCCTACGTACAAGTAGAGACCTGAAAAATTCGCGAGTTCAACGACCTGTTGGCCATACTCCATTGTCGTATGTAAAATCATGCAAATATCACTGTTCATTGGTTGCTTGTTGTATTAGCGGAAGGCGGTGATTCGGTCTGCATTTTATCGTGTGTTTGTTATAGGCTCAGAGATGTCCAGGAGGTGTAAACTAACGGGTGGGTCAATAGAATAAGCGGTACAAACGTACCATGTTTTGAATTCTAGCTTGTCCCGAAATGAAACAGCGAATTTTTCAAGTCTCTACGTATAAGTAGGGCCAGTGACTTTTCGCGTAAAAATCGGAGCACACAGTAGACTTCAATACTATATACACACCTCAGCTGTTGTTATACCTCCATTGGCTGCTGGTGCCATGTCCATCTTTGACCCAGCCACTCAGGACTAAGTAACTCCGACAACGAACCTTCGTGATTCGTTCGCAAACTTTTAACACGGGCCAGAACATTTTTTAGCTAATCAAATAAGCTGGACGACCCTACAGTGCTTTGGACTGTATCTTGTCTCGAAATCTTTTCGCGAAATATCACTGCCCCTACGTATAAGGCTAAAATAAAACATATTTGTTGACTATTATTCCAAATGAGAAGGCTTTAAAAAGTGCTCACTTGACCTTGAACAGCCGCGTAAGTAGAGTGTGGTTGTGACCTGCTCTGATTGACGGCTGCCGCTCGTGTCTGAGAGAATGGCTGAGGCCGGCGAGGGCACTCGGGTGGCGCCGCCTTATCTCGCCGCTAATTAACTGAGCGGGGTATTTAGAGGGCGGTGGGATTAGCGCGCCCCGCGCAGTTTCAGCGAGGCGATAAGCCCCGCATATAGCGCGCCTGATCNCGCCTTATCTCGCCGCTAATTAACTGAGCGGGGTATTTAGAGGGCGGTGGGATTAGCGCGCTCCGCGCAGTTTCAGCGAGGCGATAAGCCCCGCATATAGCGCGCCTGATCCGCCCCGCCTGCGGGCAACAACGACACAAGGCCCCTGCCCACTGCTCACTGTGACGTCAGTGTTTACGCCTATCTCGATTAACAGGTGGCTCTGGGAATACGACATTTTTTTCACGCGAAAGATAAAAAAAAAAACTATTATTTTTATCGTACGAATAGGGACCTGAAGAATTCGCGGATTCATCTCGGGACAAGCTAGAATTAAAAAAAACTTGTTCGCTTGTGTTAAATTCCAATTGGTGCACGCGTTATTTGTCATCTCCTATAAAACACCCACCCAATAACAGAAATGCAACAAAAGGCTGGCCCAATCCTTACTTTACACGCTGGAGCAAGCAGCCAATGGCCAGTCAATAGCTACATAATTGTATATAAGAATGTGCAGTCGATCCTATGCGTCATCGCATCCGCGAGGAAATAAAAAGTAGTAAAAAGGGTAAAAAAAAAATTACGATTTCATGTCTTTCCTGCGCAGTTACCACAAAGGAACGGAAAGACGTAGAAACCGTCATATGTAGCTTAATACATTGGCTTGCATCGCGTGTAACAATATCCAACTCTTAAAGGTCTAATTCGCGGTAAATTCAGCTACCCGGCCACGCAATGCTTCCTTATGGCCAGGCACGACTTTGAGGACTGCAAAATTTTGTACTGGGTATTCCCCTTTAAAATGAAATTGTAATTTTTTTTNTGGCCAGGCACGACTTTGAGGACTGCAAAATTTTGTACTGGGTATTCCCCTTTAAAATGAAATTGTAATTTTTTTTGGTTCGATATCAATATGCAGAATCATGCTCATATTTCCTAACCTATTCTTCAAAATATGGCTGAAGATTTAAATAACACTCATGGGAAAAAAAAACGGAATTCTCGAAAATTTTCAGCTCCTAACTGCACACATTTAAAAATAAATAAGGAATAGTCCATTATNAAAAAAAACGGAATTCTCGAAAATTTTCAGCTCCTAACTGCACACATTTAAAAATAAATAAGGAATAGTCCATTATGATTTTTGTTGACAAATAATGAGGTGCCATAATTGGCAAGTCGAAACATGTTTATTAACGGGAATCCCTAGGAAGCAATAAAGGCCGCAAGGTCACATCCGGTCATAAGGCAACATAGCACCTGCGATGGAACAATGGCATAAAGAAACTGCGAGCGTGTTCCGTCTCCGAATTGTAAGTAGTGACAGCAGGGTTTTAATACAGCAATCTGTACAGATAAGATACAGCGTTGCCGCTATGGCTTGAAACACTGTTCTATAGAAGAATAAATATGGTAAATTGAGGGCTAATTACAGCCATTTTTGCTGACTCAACCAAGTTTATGAAAGACCAACACAATATCAACTTTCATTTCTGCCCTTAAAAATATTTAATTATAAATATTTTGTAGTTTTTTCTTTAAAAATTAGAATTGTCACAGCTTTTTTCAATGTTACCCAAATGCCAATTCGAGAGTAGGCCTACCAGTATTGTAACATTTACAGTAAAACCTAAAGCGATTTATTTTTGTTTAATAGTACTAAAGTTTAAGGCAATAGCTGAATTGTGTGTGTCTCATTTACAACGCCGCAATTCCGATGGCTTCATAGATGGAGGCTGTTCACGGTAAAGTAAGCACTTTTGAAATCAACCTTTGAAAAAAAAATCACTGCCCGTGAAATACACAAACCGTACTTTACACTCTGACTAGAAGGCTTCTTGTTAAGTTGGCAGTAAATTAAAAAAAAATCATCCTATAAACGCTGTATTACAAGTGAAATGTTNTAGAAGGCTTCTTGTTAAGTTGGCAGTAAATTAAAAAAAAATCATCCTATAAACGCTGTATTACAAGTGAAATGTTTACATTTTTTCTGCCGTTCTGCATTATACTCATTAGAATGTGTATAATACACATTAGAATGCGCATTATACACATCAGAATGTGCAAGTGTCCTGCATGCACACTTACAGTCTTACTTTGGCTATTGACTGCTTGTATNGCATTATACACATCAGAATGTGCAAGTGTCCTGCATGCACACTTACAGTCTTACTTTGGCTATTGACTGCTTGTATTTAAGCGAAGACAGTCTGTTACGTGAGTGAGCCAATCAGAATTGGGTTTCTCCGATTTTCACGGTCTGTGATTCGCGGGCAAACGGAAGACGCGTGACAATTCAAATGATCCAATCACGAAAGTGGTACTGAACTAAAGTGCTTTGGAACACTACATGTCTCTGCCTGTTAGTAAGATATTTAGGTTCCCAACAATTCCATGTTGTAACTTGATCGACTCTTGAATAAAGTGATGACGCCCATGGCAATGTTAGGTTTACACATTGTGGAAGCACACCCAATATTCACACAAAAAGGTATTAAGCTAGGCTTTCAGAAGTGCTTATTTTACCTTCAACATCCTATACAACTAATAACATGTACGAAAATATTAATATTTACATCAAACGGAAGGTACAGAATGGACAAAAAAAATGTGCAGGCCTTTCAAAACTAGTACTTACTGACAAACTACCTACAGAAAAGCCCTTACCTAAATTAATATTAAAATCTGCTTTTTAAAAATATTTTGCTTCTAAATGTACATATAAATGATTAACTAAGGAAACTAATCTAGTTTACGGATAGAAAACATTTCTAAATTTACAATCGCAAGCATTAACTACTCAAAATTGGTTAACTGGTTTCATAACTCTTGTTAAAATTAAGCGCATTGTTTGGGGGGCTAGGTAGGCAGGAACACTGACACTAATGACAACTGGAAAGTTTTTATTGAAAAGTTGTGAATACGTATAAANGGGGCTAGGTAGGCAGGAACACTGACACTAATGACAACTGGAAAGTTTTTATTGAAAAGTTGTGAATACGTATAAAGAACGGGAGGTTGGAGGGACAGGCAATTGATTTTTCCTTAGATGAGTTATTTACACTGGAAGTTTACTGCACNTAAAGAACGGGAGGTTGGAGGGACAGGCAATTGATTTTTCCTTAGATGAGTTATTTACACTGGAAGTTTACTGCACTGGTTATAATTCCACAGTTGATTTAGCCTTGCATTTTCTCGGCAAGTGTGACTTTCCTTAAAATACATTTCCTGATTGCAGTGAGCAGAAATGAAAGTCACTGGACAAGACAAGTAGCTGATTTCAATCCCACGTGTCGAATGATTCCGACCCCTCTCACAAGTTCATACATGAATCAGCTGCAGCAAATTTCTTTTAAGCATCGCATTTGGTTTGTACGGCGTCCTATGTTGCCGTTATGTAAAAAATATTAACGGAACTTCGCCCTACGGTATGCATTATTCCATTAGGGTAATCACAATGGCGGATGGCTTACATAGAAGTTTCCCTGATGCCATCAAACAGAGTCTGCGTGTGTATCTGTCTGCTGGAAGGTCGCAGCCAGAAAAAGCACAACAAAAAAACAACGATCAATACGCATTTTCTTATTTGTCTTGCAAATAATTTATCAAACAAAATAACACAGATAAAAACAGTAAAACAGGTTTGAGGGTGGCACGTGTGATATGTGCAAGGTGCGTTTGTTAGTGCTGGAATGTCCGAATGGAAGCCTGTCGCTGATAACCTCTGTTGCACNAATTTATCAAACAAAATAACACAGATAAAAACAGTAAAACAGGTTTGAGGGTGGCACGTGTGATATGTGCAAGGTGCGTTTGTTAGTGCTGGAATGTCCGAATGGAAGCCTGTCGCTGATAACCTCTGTTGCACGTTCAGTATTCTAGTGTTCGACACACGGCCACGTATTGGACAACCCAGGCTAATGCAGGAAACTATCCTACACTCGACGCCAGCGTTGCCAAATGTACGTTAATTGCGTACACATACCAACATTTTATTAATTAAGTATAGAGAGACACAGTCCGTTCACTAAAAGTATGGAAATTCTGATCAGTATATTACTTTATTTTAACATTTCAATACAGAGGTTTTTGTGTACTGGTAAGAAGTTGTGAAATATTTTTTTTTTACTCTGAGCATTGCGAATCTATGCTACCTCTGGACGTCACAGTAATAAAATAAGTTAGGTAATGTAATTTGCGCTAGTAGCAAGTATATGCATTATAATGTTTTTGTCCTTTTTGAAGTAGTGAACTTAAATGGGAATGTGTTACTTTGTGGCGCCATGTGCTTACTATCAGTAACGTTTTTTTGTTTGCTTTGAAACGTGAAAGAATTGCCAATCTGTGTTTGTGTGGTTTTTTTTAGTTTATTTTATAACGGTTACTGTGGAGTATAACTTAATTAAAGTATACACATCCATTCCGTATTTAACGTCAATTTGATAATGTGAAGGAAAAAAAGTACTCTCTTACGAGCAAGTAAAGAATTTTACGCCTTTTATCACTAATCAAAACGATAGATGTAAACTTACATTTTGATAAAGAAATTTTTAAAATATTTATGTCACCTACACGTGTACAAAAATTCTACGATAGGTACAAAATAAATTTTACACGAACGTGTTGAGAACCTTGGTTTGCGCAGACCTGGCTTAGCCAGTTCGTCTTCTGTCTCCACGCGTCGATGTGCTCCACATGAAAGATAGATCTCACGACCAGTTGCACTTCATAACACGTTAGCTCAGATCCACCTTCCTGATTGGATGATCCAGGTGTCACGGCTGTCTTGGGGTGTCTGCCCGGGAATCACGGACATGCAGTACCGGAGTGACGTAATTCTGATTGGCCAGTCGAGTGAGATAATGTCTCCTCTGCTGGAACGCCCGCAGGGTGACGGAGTACAGAATGCGTGGAATGCGGGTGTCTCTAGTTTTATGGCCAGCGGTGTACTTAGCTTGGATCATCCCAATGCAGTCCGCTTATTTGTGTATATGTTCTGACTCGCGAATTTCCGTCAATAGATCTGGTCTCAAAATGGTTCATGCTCTTGTCGCCGAGCATCTGGTTCGTATTTAATATATTGTGATAAATAAGTAGGCTTTTTTTCAGCGTAAGTATTGCGTCGACCAGAATTATTCATTTTTGCAACACCCAAAGAAACAAACTAATGCGACCTTGAGAGGGTTGACTTAGGAGTTCGGCCGGGAACATCGCCGCGTCCTCAGAGGAACACCAGGATCTCCACGCAGGAGACCTTCTCAACGGCTGCATCAAGCCAACTGGAACAAATTGCTGAAGTGAAGAAAGACATCGCTCAAAACAAGGGAAGGATTCGCGAAGTGTGAAGGCACGTAAAAAAGAATCGAAGGATTAGTGGCGAGAGCAGTGCATGAACATTGAGAGACGAGGTTCTGGAACTGAGATTTAGGAGCGATTAAGAAAGAAAAAGGGGTAGGATCATTAGAGGAGACTGAAATACTGCCTCGTCAGAACTGTGCGGGAATATTCATGCCATAGACTATGAATAATACTTTGAAAGGAACACAGCTATTAGAATAACTCTCCGGTTTTCTCTAGAACTATATTTCTGTGCGGAAACAAGGCGTTATATCACAAAAGCGAAAACGTTTTATTTATATTATAAATAATTAATTATGTTTTTAGAAATGACATACTCCATACACTCCGTTTCATGAATTGTGCCTTTAACTATTTCGTAAAATTGCCTGGTAGGCAGTGTGACTAAATTTGTAAACTTTACACAGGACCTCCAAGTTAATGCAGGCGACGGCGTGAAATTATTAAAGTTTTGACTCACCTGAAGCTTGATTGAGTACCATATAAAAACAAAATCACGAATGAAAGTCTTGTAAAAGTCAGCCCCGCCGTGTCGCCACCGACTGCCGTGTGGCGCGATCGCAGAATACATAATCCTCTGAGGTCAGTACAGATTTACCCACATTCAAGCCACGATGGAAATGGACCACCTATGTCCACGACTACAGGAATTAATTTCTGTTCGTCTCTGTATTCCCGATCATATCATCCTGTTGGATGGTAGTATGCCTGACCCACTTGCTGTGCTTCAAAAAATGGGCACGTCGCAGAATTGTGCAACATACCTCATAACCAGGGAAGGGAAACTTCAGTGTTTTAAACGACTTGTAAGCTAGGGGCCGCGGTCGCAGAGCCGTTAGACTGTTCGCCTCACGCCAAGGCGAACCGTGTTTTATCCCCGGCCGCGACACTGTGGTAGTCGTGTTGGACGATGCCGCTGATCGGCGGATTTTCTCGTCCCCCCCCTCCTCTTACGATCCGGTGCCGCTCCATTCTCACCTGATTTCATCCTCATCATAGACACTAAAGAACTCGTTGTTAAGAGCCGCCCAAATTTCGCCCTTTTCAANTGTTTTATCCCCGGCCGCGACACTGTGGTAGTCGTGTTGGACGATGCCGCTGATCGGCGGATTTTCTCGTCCCCCCCTCCTCTTACGATCCGGTGCCGCTCCATTCTCACCTGATTTCATCCTCATCATAGACACTAAAGAACTCGTTGTTAAGAGCCGCCCAAATTTCGCCCTTTTCAATTTTTTTTTATATATTACAGTTGTTTCGAAAACAGCGAAAGTTTAGCAGTTTTCACAATAAATACTTTTGTACCTACAAAAATATTTTTTAGCAACTAACTTATAAAACTTGATTTTGTAAAATTACAAAACATCGTATACAGTGTTTTACAGTAGTTATCGATTTCGTCGCGCAACTCGTTCAACATCCAGTGCACCTGCCGCTCCCTCGCAATCATCCGACCTGGCAGAATCGATAGTCGTAAAACGCGGTTAGGCAGCTTGCTCGTCAGCGGATAATTAGCCGTTTGGAGCCCCCGAGCAGTTGATACGCCAGCCGATAAGCTCAGGTAGCTTATCGGCCGGTATTTACGATCCCATCCCTCGGATGCTAATTAACAATCCGACCTGGATTGCGTCCCACAACCGCTCGTAAAAGTCTGCAGCGTTCTGCCGGCACGAATCAGAGAGGCGACGTCCAAAGTTGGTAATGCGCTGCCCTCTCTCATCTCGGGGATTTCTTATCGTGCTACTGCTCGACCGAGTCAAGTATGCAGTGCGCGAGCCTTCGTAGGACTGTCCACAGGCGCCAGCCCACGAGGAAGCATCGACACGGCAACGCGAATCAGTTAGCACTGTGCCACAGCTGACGGTCACGATGAAACCTGACTACCACAGCCCAGCGCTTTATCTAATCCTAGTAAGGGGGTGAAGGGATTTGGGCGGCTCGAGGGTGAAGCGAGGTGAGTATGGAGCAGCGCCGGAACGCAAGGGGATGGGAAACAGGAAATCCCCGAGAAAAACCGCCGATCAGCGGCACTGTCCGGCAAGATTCCCACATGCGAGAATCCGGGAGCGACCCCGCCGGGAATCGAACAAGGTTCGCCTAGGTGGTAGGCAAGTAGTTTAACCTCTAAACCACCGCTCCTCGCCACCATGCTTGTAGTGATCATCTTCTGCGGCCTTTTTGCAAGATAGTGCCAGGTGATAAAATGCAACATTTATGCCATATCTCGGGACGCAATTATCATATTCCCACCAAATTTTGCATACAAATAGTACTAGTGCAAATAATGTAAACTTACATAATTTAAGTAGATCAGACATTTTCTTTTTTTTCAAAATAGTGTGACATAAATTATTTTGATAAATATATCGTATCTATTTCATAATTTGACAAATTTGGGCCAAACGTTTTATATTGACATTATCTATTAGATGCATTATATTTGCCAAAGAGAGGGCCTGCTTTTAGACCTTTTTGTGCAGTAGAGCCAAATGAGAAACTAAAGCTTTTGTGCCAAAACCAGTCTACACACAACTTGCGCTGCTGTAGACCATGTAAACCTGCATAATTTTATTGATTCGCGCGCTTGTTTTCAAAATCATGCTCCTGTAGATATTTTAAGTTGCTTAACCCATTCCACCAAAACTTTTAGACTGATGACTACCGAAGTTGATTTTGCGAGTCCTACCTCTGTAATGTAGCTAGCTGCGCGTCAGTTTACTATATGAGGCGTTTTGTGTTCGAGTCCCAGGTAAGGCACATGTGTAACTCTCTCACTTGTATTACGTTTGTTTCTCGTTACGTCTCAAATGTTGTCGCTATCAACGAGACGTCAAGACTCGACTATAACTTTTTAAAAACTTCATCAAATTTATTTGCATACACGTATAGAAAAGTAGATTGTTTTTTTATAAATAATGTTTATAAAATGTTTATTCGTGCTGTTTCTTTGTCACCACCCGACAAGCGCGTAAAGGAAAAGCGTTATTGCTCTAAACAAAACCCTCCTCTATTACTCCAAAATTTACGACATTCCACACCGTATTGCGATTATATATACCCCAGAGTCTCTCACACAGAGTGCGGCGTGATTCAAATATTACCGGTTGGGAGGTTGGGAGTTACAACGAAAATAAATTCTGTCGGCCACCCTTAGTAAATTTGTATGATTCGTGAACCAAAGAAAAAGAAATAATGAAATAATTTAGTAAATTCAATGTTTCATAATTATACTGAAAAAAAAAATGATTGTAGGAATATATAGACTGTTAACACAGGGGCTGGGTTGTAGCTACCTTGTAGACATTGTTAACATACATAGTAGTACCAATATAACTGTTTGTTGTATTCCTGCCTGCTATTATATCTGCTACTGTGCATATGGTAGCTACAGCAGAGCATCGTGTTCCTACTACAAAACTGATAGCACTTGCTACAGAAGTTACGGCATGCTTACTTTAAATATTTTTATTTCCGTTATTTTGAAAATAATTGTTTAGTCCCCAATAATTGCGTAAGCTAGAGTGGCCCACCATATCACTATTTATATAATACATTTGGTACTAATGGGTTGTAAAACTACATATCTGCTTGGGAGGAAATCGGAAAAGAGCTAAACTTTACAGTGAATATGTGTAGGGGTAAAGGCGATAAGTATGAAAGATCAAGTTACGTGCATAAATCATCGACAAATATTACAGTCGAATTTTCAGCCAGTTAAAAGAGCGAGTAGGTTCATTGCGAGTTTCCACTGGCTGGAACTGAGAAACATAAAATTTTTTGATGTTAAATACAGACTGTGATATCTTGATGCGTGATCGATTACGCCTGGTATACAAGTGACGTTGCATGATTTTACAGATAATAACAGTGTTAAAAGTAGAAAGATAATTCATTTGAAAACAAGACAAAATGGAACATAATTATGTCGTGTAAGGGCCAGTTTCATAACGCCTGGTTCTGTTTCGATTAAGCTGCGATTAAAAATGAAGTATTTGTTAGCGACATTTTCTGCTTCTCTATGTATGGTTAGTGATAACAAACGCTTAATTTTCCTGTAACCAAGCGTTATCTTAAACACATGAAACGATTCAAATTACTGAACTAATTAGATGATGTAAGGTTACGTCTGTGCATGAACATAGATTCTAATATAAGCAGACGATTTAAATTGCCTATTTTAGGATGATGATAAAAGTGTTGATTACTTCAATGAGCCCTAGTTATTTATAGACAAATCTTTTTTTTCTTAAATTATTCATTATTTTGTGATATTTTGCTAGACGTATAATAACTTATTACCTACTATAACAAGAACCTCTCAGGCGGAACGGCAGATAATACGACAATGGACGTAAATCAGTTCAATGGTCGAGCAGAATTAGCGAGAAAAACGGAAAAGAAGTTCGTATTGTGTGGCGATAGAAGTGTATATATATNACGTAAATCAGTTCAATGGTCGAGCAGAATTAGCGAGAAAAACGGAAAAGAAGTTCGTATTGTGTGGCGATAGAAGTATATATATATATAGAGAGAGAGAGCGAAAGAAAGAGAAAACACGAAGATGGGGCAAGATACTAAAAACAGGATTATTAAAACGTAACGGNTAGAGAGAGAGCGAAAGAAAGAGAAAACACGAAGATGGGGCAAGATACTAAAAACAGGATTATTAAAACGTAACGGTTTGAAATACAAAGGAGAATAACAAACACACTAAACGAATGGCGCAATTTGAAACGGACAAAGACACAAAGAAATGGCGGAGGGATGCTTTGTTTAACATCAGTGATATGAATTTATTCATTAATATGTTTTCTGAAGAGTCGACCGAGAAAACAGCGAAATACGCCAATTACGGGTGCCGTTGCAGAGAGTCGTAAAAAGATTCGTTCAGAAGCAATTATTTGAGTGTTGGATAAAAAAGGGCACGCTCGTGGCAGGGGGGGGGGAGGAGGGGGCGAGCCCGCGAGAATACCGTGGGTGTATTAGGCAGTAACGAACTAATTAATTAATTCGCCTGCGCTGTGATATACGGCATGCTAGGCTCACACGAACGGCTGTACTATACATTCGCCAATTCAGACGGCGCCTAAAGTTAACAGGGGTGCACAAAATTACACTCCAACTTGTGGCACGTTTGGAACATTTTTCACCAACGCGGTTTGCTCTTGTAAGCAGACTTGGCAAACTTTTGCCTGCGGTTGCAAATATTAATTACAATGCAATATCAAGCATAGGTAGGTATTTTGTGACGCTGTTCTAAAAATATTCTAAAAAAATTCCAAAAATTATGGGAACTGGCGAAATCAGATTTCCCCCCCCCCCCNTAGGTGGTGCTGTCTCGTTATAATTTAAGACAGTTCATAAATCGTACGATTGTGGCTTTCGAAGCATCAGTTATGTCACAGAAAATATATTTTTCATGTTCACGTGTCCAACACGATAGTAAAATATTTTTTCTTCGCCGTGTCAGAAATTATACGGAGTGTCAAAAAATTATAGGATTATTTAGAAAGTTATTAGATATATACAAAACACGTGTTAACAATTTCAGTCACAAATCAATTTATCTTTTTAGGTGTTGCAACGAACAAATCTTTTGTTCGGAACTGTATTTGTCTCAGTATAATACGCTGTCACGCATCGGAATCAAAACAATATGTTTGGACTTCACGTTACTTACAGCAGCTACCAATAAGTCTCAGGAATGCGGTCTCTACTGCGAATGATACTTCCCACTCGTGAGAGTCCACCCTCATTCAACGCGACTGTCTGCTGTGTACAGCCCTGACCAATAAGCTACTTCCTCTGCAACGTCTCAGATCTGCGACCCAAAGAAATCAGACAATAGTGTATTTAATTGAGACGCGAGTTCTAGACTTATTTATTTAGAAAGAAATACTTTGTGAGATCAACTGTGTGTGTAAGACCTTTTTATGTTCGCGCGTTCCCATGAAAAAAAAAAAATTCGAACCTCTGGACAGAAAGTCACATGCATTGATAGCATAAAGATGGGACACCTGACTTTCTGGTTTTTAACAAGTACAGTCGCAGTTCCCGTGACCGAGGACGTGTTGCACATGAAGGGTGATTATGGTCCGCACTGTACCCAGCAATACATCAGTGGCAGGTGTTTTGTGTTACTTCCTCGTGAGAGAGTCGTGGCAGACGATGCCTCTGGTCGATGGGTTTCCTCCGGGATATCCGGCTCCCCCCCTGCATTCCGGCGCTTCTCCATTTTAACCTCGTTTCAACTTTATCGGCTCTCAAGATCTCGTTATTAAGAGCCGTCCAAATATCTGTACTAATACTAATATGAGTGCACGTGACAATCGCATACCAACATATTTTACGTACCGGAGAACTGCTGTTTTGGACTATAGATCCTAGATTAATTGAGAGGACATGTTCGTTATGTCTCTTTTCTTCCCTTCCAGAAACACCCTGACACTTATTCCTGCGGTTCAGTAATTTATTAAGTATAATACAATATATTTTTCACTTGTCACACATAGTTTGTCTAATTATCATTGCGAAAAGAGGTATTAAAGATACCAAAATGTTTATTACGTTATTATAATGACTGTCGCTTTTTATAATAAGTAAAGGCAGAGAAAAATTATCTACTCTAAATATATATATTTCACATTCCTCCATTCATTACAAGTTCCAGGTCACACTGCGCATTATTTAGAACTCGATATTATTTTCCAATAACTTCCAGATGAGTTCATCTGCCTCTTGTTAAAGACAATTCTTCTTCAAATAATTCGTTGGGTGTAAATAAGTTATCTTTTAAACGTGGTTGTCCTTTTTTTCTTTAATCGATTAGAGCTTTAATGGGTATTTGGACTGCACCCATCGATCAGCGCTGGCCAATACGCGTCGTGTCTTACCGTCAAGGTAAAACGCAAACAGTTCTTGTGGAGAGTGTTTCTCTTTATTTGCTGAAGAATGACTGGTTTCCTGTGAAGCTGTCTTCTCGTGTTTTTGGGCCTCTGTCATACTCCACACTCCAGGACTACAAGAGCCATTCAGTATGTCCATAGCCCGTATGTAAGATTTAATTTCGGATCGTATTTTTGTAAACGAAATCGACATAAGATGTAAAAAAAATTGTGTTACGCTTTCTTAAGTATGTTTGTACGTTATTTCTGGAATTTTGTATTTCTTTTATTACCTCGTAAGTCCTAAAACAGTGCATTTTTGTAACATTCTTATTTACATTGTAGCTCTAAGAGTTTGTAGAAAAAAGTTTTCACAAGTTGCAGCTAAATTGGTTTTTTACACGCGCTTAAAAGGAGAATATCAATTTGAAAAATTATTGAGCCAAATTTCGGGCGGTCTTCAAAAAGTATAGACATGTATTAACTCTCTCAAATTACATACTAGTATTTTATATATTTTCACTGTGGCGTCTAAAAACTTACAATTTAAATATTTAAAAAAATTTACAATACTGGGTATTGGAGATAGTCAGAAAAATTATGAGCAGTTCATCAAATTAAGGAAAATAACAATTTTCTCAATTTATACTTATTTTATCGCCAAAAATATTTTCTCTAGATGCAAGCGTTAGACCGATAAATAAGTGAAGTTTTACTTTTCGCTCATTTTAATAACCTCTGTGGTTGTGTGCTCCGGATATTTAATTGTAATGCTTGTTGACGGAACAATCACGTTAATTTGCACGTTCTTCTCCTTCCCCGTCAAACTGGGCTTTCTGTTGACGTTGCTTCACCAGGAGCTCCTCGAGTCGGAGACTCACCGCCTGTGAACCCCGCGAGCCCGGGAGAGACCACAAACCGAACTCCAGCTCGCGTTCTCAACTACAAGAAGCGAGGCAAGCCGCAGTTCCTCTACTTTCCAGCCGGCCCTCGCCGGAAGCTGACAGTAGTCTGCTGCCTCGTCGTCTGGCAAGAAAGGTAATCTGATTACGCGAGCACGGTGACTTCCTTCCCGCCACCGCGGGAGCGTTTCCCGACGCCTCGCTCAAGCAACGCCGCAGAAGCTGCTAGACAAAGCGCGGTTTGAAGTCTTCCAAGTTGCTTCTTCGCAAGCCAGGCTTCACCGAGACGTCATGGCGGCCCTCGAGAACAGTCTGGTCGTTCTCGGTACACGAGTTGTAATTTAGTTTCAGGCCAAATGAAGATCAGACATACTGCTATAAAAGAAACGACGAATGTCGCGGCGCTTCGCAGCACTGAAGACATTTGTAATGGCTTGTGATTCCGTACATAGGCGCGAGGTGTTTTTTCTTTAGGTTACGCTTTAGACTAATAAAAATATGTCGTTTGTTGACACGTGGCAAGACAGCATGAAACGTATATTCTCTAATTACTTAACTATGGCATAGATGGCTGAATATATTGTTATAAGCGACGTTTTTGTTTTCGTGGCCTTCGCCCCCCCCCCCTCAACCACCCCCACGTAAATAATGAGCACGTTGGAATCACGGTTAACAGCAGAAGCGTGGTTGGAATCACGGGTTGGAATAACGGTTAACAGGCGGTTGGCATCACGGTTAACAGGAGAAGCGCGCAGAGTTACAAACGTGCTACCGCATAACACCCACCACGTGCCGCGATAAAGCTGTCGGGACTCGTGCCACTCCCGTCCTTGGAAAATTGAATGTATTGTGGTAGTCGCTGCGCGAATCTTCTGGTAACCACCCCTCCACCACCACAGAGTGACTCTGGGCGTGAAGAACCTTCTGGGCCAGGCCAGTCGAGCTATATAAACCGTGGAGTGCCTCTGTGTAGAGTGTTTTGGAGTTGTGGACGGCCTTCAGCGCCGGGTGTGTGGTACCACTGGAGCGACGTGCGACGACAGTGGCCAGCGAGTGTGGTTTGCGAGCACTAGGGGTAGAGAGAGAGAGAGACTGGCCGGCTGGATTGTGGGGAAGTGGCACTGGATGCCTTAGCGAGAGACATTTGGGATGATGTTAATGTATGGTAATGGAGCGGTAGGAGGGGGGGGGCATTCAATGACCAGCCCCTCTTTCCCAACCCACACGTCCCTCCGTTATCCCCCTCAGCCATCAGACAAGACTGACGCAGCCCGCCTGTCGGTATTGTTCCTTCCCAGCCAGTTTTCAGCACGGGGGAGGCGCGAAGGAAATACGACACCCCTATGTTTAAAAAGTGAGAACGTAAAGTTCTGTGCATTTATTTTCTATTTATTTAGTTTTTTTTTTACAAGCATGGCGTGGACCCCACATGCATCCACTGGGATGAGGGTCTGGTATTGATAAAAAAAATGATAATACAAAAATTTGTACGAAAAATCACAAAGTATAGCACACATATAAGCGCAAGCGAGACATTACTCCAATAGTACAAGGGGCTATACGAAAACAAAACAATTTCACAAAATAAAAGTAGCACTCAACTGATACAGAAAATACACAATGAATTCAGCAGTACACAAATAATTACACATAATACACAAGTGACATAAGCAATAAGTAAATTGTACAGATTAAACAAAATAATTCTGTCATTCAGTTCTTTTGTAGTTATGTTTTATTGTTCTTTTTGACGAGGGGAGAAATTAAAATTTCAACAGCGGGCAATTTTTTTACTATTGTCATTTGATTTTGGTAAACATGTACTCGCCATATATGTCTATCTACATCGTTGGCAATAGTTGTGGTCGTCATAAACAAACTAAATCGTGTTTGCAACTAAATACATGCAATCAACTTGCATCCATTTGTTAACTTGAAAGGCGCAATGGGAATAATTGTCCAACTTGCAATTTACTTCGTCTAGCTTACGCCTCCGTTNCATTTGTTAACTTGAAAGGCGCAATGGGAATAATTGTCCAACTTGCAATTTACTTCGTCTAGCTTACGCCTCCGTTTGCTTCAAGCTCGTTCAAAAGTAGTAACTTATTGTATTAATTGAAAACCGTTAATTATTTTTTTTTTGCAATATGTAAACGATTTACTATTCACTCATGTTAGCGTTTGTTGTTATTTGTTAATTGCCGCANTATTTTTTTTTTGCAATATGTAAACGATTTACTATTCACTCATGTTAGCGTTTGTTGTTATTTGTTAATTGCCGCATGTACTTTGAGTGAATGGAAGAATCACACTCCGAAAATGACTTCTTTACACGTGTACATAATGGATTCGTACAGGACCGTATTAAAACGAAAGAAACTGTAATTTTGGTTCCATATTTTTAAAAATGTATTTGCTTAAAGGAGAAAGGAAAGGGAATGAATGACTCCTAATAATAAATGAACTGAATGCTAAACAAACAAACAAAAAAAAAAAACAAAAAAAAAAATGTTTTTAATTTCTAGAAGTGATACACGCGATACAAAATACTGACACTTTTTTAACTGTACGAAAAAAAACCCGTTAACTCTTTTTATTAAACACTAAGGATATTTTCCTGAAAAAAACAATAACGTGTTTTGGAGAAAAAATTTTTTAATTTAATTATTTCTAATTTACAAAATAAATTTTATTTTGAAAGATAGAACTATTACTATCTTTGATTTTACATAAAAAAAACCATAATTTGTTATATTTTAATGTTAGTGAAGACTTTAGCATTGGATTTGACTTATAAAATAAAGCCAGTAATTCTGTACCATTGTTTGATAGCGTACGTAAACAATTTTCTNTAGCATTGGATTTGACTTATAAAATAAAGCCAGTAATTCTGTACCATTGTTTGATAGCGTACGTAAACAATTTTCTAACACGGTTACGCAAGGCGATTTGTCGCGATTTGCACACGTTTTATGTTGTATGAATCCAATACTTGTTCGCAGTAAATAGCTGCATTTAATCATACATTTAGTTAATGTTAATAATATGGTTTCTACCTTTTACAATTATTTAAGTATATGTTTTCAGTGGAGCTCATAAATGAAACAGAAAGAAAAACGTATTGGTATATTTTCGTTCATTCAATATAAGTTATTTCTCACATAATATGTAGTGTTAGTTTAACATAACTGCAAATAACATAAATATAATTATAGACACAGATTACTTTTATTTTGGAAGTTCATGATATTCACTCGATACAAGTCGTTTCTCATGTTCTGCATATTGTCAAGTACGCGAGTATATAACAGCTTGGTCGCATGCTGCCGGCAGAGATAGCGCATGCGTGCCACCTCGTCACGAAAGTGGATGCATGCACTTGGCCGGCGAATGTCTCGAGATCAATAAATCCTTTCTAAGATTGATATTACTATCTAGTTTATTTGCAATTACTTTTGTATGAAAACTGAGATAATAACTAACAATCCTCGGTAACATGAGAACATTTAATTTTTTTTTAGAAAGTAAAAATTTTATTGAAACAATTTTTTTTGTTTAAATAATATTTAGTGTTACATGCTGCTGGGAAGGAGGGGAAGTGGCACCCCTGCCTGTGATGTCAACCGATTTGGCTGTCCCGAAGTCACCTGGTATTTTCCTACTGCTACCATCCTTACATAATTTATGAGAAAATAAGTAGGGCGTAAGGGGAAGTCAACCAATAAAAATGCATGGACAAAATCGTTACCTTATATTTCACATAGTTTATGACAAAATAAGAAAGATGGGAAGGAGGGGAAGTTGGCCAGTGAAAATGCTATGGTAATTAGAGGTACTATTTCCCTTGTATTAATCCGCGCCACCCCACCACTCGGCTGCGTTATATAAAGGATGGAGCGTGCTGAGATCTCTCACTCGGATATGAAGGCTTCCCGTCTGCATACCCGAGTACCCTTCTGCTTCGTCGCCATTTTGCATATAATGAAAGAGTTTGAGGAATCACAGTCGCCATCCATTTTGCTTTGAGTTTTTTATTCGCGAAGGTATGTTATGTTTTGAAGTTTATTAACGGGTTAAATTAATTTTGTTAACGAGCTCAATGGTTTTTTTAATTACATATTGCTTTTTTTAATTAACTAATGGCTGTATCATTTTTTGTCTTGTGAACATGTTAAAATGCAAATGTATTAACAATTTGATAATTATTTGAAAAAAAAAGTGACCAAATAATAATATGTACCTTAAAATCATTTCCATCTAGTTAAAATATTTGCTATGGAGGGGTGAAAATATTAACATAATTCTTAACTGCTGATCTATATCGCTGAAACAGATTACCATATAACTGAAGTNTGGAGGGGTGAAAATATTAACATAATTCTTAACTGCTGATCTATATCGCTGAAACAGATTACCATATAACTGAAGTAAATTTATAAACGTAAATAACTTTCTTTAATGTTTAGTTCTGTACACTTAAATAGTTGTATTGAAACTATATGTGAAACAGAAGATGTGCTTTAATTAAACTCGTTTCAGGTGTCATCGTAGCGCTTTTAGCGAGTATAAAAGGAAGAGGCAATTCCGCGCACCACATGAAAGAGACCGCGAGGGTTAGTAAAANCGAGTATAAAAGGAAGAGGCAATTCCGCGCACCACATGAAAGAGACCGCGAGGGTTAGTAAAAGTAATGGCCCGAGGATAGGACTGAAATAATTTTGCTGCTTTTTACAAAAACAAATAACTGAGCTACAAAGGAAAAACTCATATTTTCTGTGTCATAAAATGTTCCCCGCAAATTTTTCCATTAATTTTCCCCTGGTGAACAAGAAAAGTTGGTTAAGGGCGCAATATTGGAAACAGAACATTTTTTTTTCTCCACAAAAAGAAAAAGGACGTTGGTATCTGTGTGTTTTTTTTTTCGCTAGAGACACCGGATATTAAAATGTAATTTTTCCCCGGCTCGTGTGTGAGCTTCAAGCTTATCGCTACGGTCGGAAACGTTCCAAGGCAGAGGCCATGTGCGCGCGCACCTATACATACTTTTACAGGTTGTATATAAACTCGACCGAGAAACTTCGACTGCAGGTTGATCACGATAAAAGAAGGCGAAAACATGCACGATAAATAGTCTAAAATGAATCCCAAGTGCGCTACACAGTTTTGAATTTCTACCTGAAAGACTAGTTTATTACAAACATCGGAGAAAATATTTAAGGTGAAACACTGGGTGACTGAAAAATGTGTAATGGAACAAATATATTTCAATACCGCAAAACTTGTCGCTGTCATCAAATTAGTTCGTGGAAATCCTCGGTTACTTCCCTTATTTTAACTAAACCTCCATGACGCGGTAGAATACTTGCAATTAAAAATACGGACTATTAACCCGCGTGTCACAATCAATGATACATATTATCAAGACACTCAGTGTCCCATATGAAGTTTTTTTCACCAATATTTATAATAAACTAGTGTTTCATGTCCAGCCTCAAATATATGTATCGCCCATAGGATTCACATAAAACCATAGGTCGTCCATATACACTGAAGAGCAAAAAAAAAAAANCAAATATATGTATCGCCCATAGGATTCACATAAAACCATAGGTCGTCCATATACACTGAAGAGCAAAAAAAAAAAAACTGGTATAGGCGTGCGCATGCAAATAACAGAGGTATGGAAACAATCAGAGTAACGCGATGCGGTCGGCAGCTAGATCGGTTACCGCTGCTACAACGGCAGATTATCAAGATTTAAGAGAGCTTGAACGTGGTGTTATAGTCGGCGCACGAGAGATGGGACANTCGGTTACCACTGCTACAACGGCAGATTATCAAGATTTAAGAGAGCTTGAACGTGGTGTTATAGTCGGCGCACGAGAGATGGGACATAGCATCTCCGAGGTAGCGATAGCATTTGGATGTTAGCGTACGACCATTTCACGAGTGTACCGTGAATATCGGGAATCCGGCAAAAAATCACATCTTCGACATCGCTGCGGCCAGAAAAAAAGATCGTGAAATAACGGGACAAACGACGACTGACGAGAATCATTAAACGTGACAGACGTGCAACCCTTTCTCAAATTGGCGCAGATTGGATTAGTGGACTGCCCTGCAGGATTCATGGTGTGAATATCTTCGTGCATACCTTCAGACATTAGTCGAGTCCATGCCACGTCGTCTTGCGGCACTTCTGGGTGTTCTGCTGGGGGAGGGAGCTACATGATATTAGGAAGGTATACCAATTTTTTTGGCTCTTCAGTGTATGTGTACACCTTCTTTTTTCGTGATTAACCTGCAGTCGAAATTTGTCGGTACAGTTTAGATACACCCTGTATACAAAGACGAGCGCCCGGGAGCAATGCCGCAGTCGTTACGCCCCCTGGTCTCGGGTACCTCGTCGCCGGCTGCCATTGGCGGGCTCAGCCAACCCGGAATTCCATTGCGGCGAGGAAATGGAAACATTCCCCGTTTGAAAAGGACGCGGCTTTTGTCGCAATAAAAGTTCCCACGAACCGCAGTGCGAGTTTCTATTTGATGTCTGATGCGCTCACCTTGCATAGACAAAAAAAAAAAAATACGAGAATATTTTCGTCTCTCAGACAGAAGTTGAGAAATATTTCTGAGAAGCAAATGTAAGTATTGCCGCTTCTTAAACACCAGTGACAGAGAAATGAAACAAGAATTTTCATTTCTCAATACATGAGCTATATTAGATATTTTCCAGAAAAGTTGTTCGCAGCTACAAAATTGTAGATGCGAAAATATATAATACGTGAACTTCTGCGGGGAAAAGTAAATATTTTTGTATATTTGAAGTGCATCTTTCGTTAGTTCGGTAGAAGAACTTATCGCAGAAAACCGTAACCATGTTCTTTAAAGAGAAGTTTCTTTTAAGAATGGGGATGGGGGGAAAGTCTACACAACTGGAACAAATTACTGTATAATGAAATATTTTGTGGTAACTTGGCTGGTATGCTAGCAGCGATGAAGCTGCATTAACCATGGTAACTATGATAATTGGTAGATTGAGATGAGAGACTTGCTTGTGAAGCATGGCACTTGCATAATCCAGACGATGCTATTTCACACATCTAGCAATGGGCAGGCAGAAAGGATAATGCAGAGGGTAAAATTAAAATTGAAGGAAATACCATTGTGCGATTGGTATACATGGTTAACTTGAAAATTTCTTGATCTGCAAACTTTGTCTTATAAAGTAAGTAAGCAGTCATTGAAGAATTTTTTCCTCATAAGTTGTAAGTTGAGAATTGCCAAATTTTGCCAAATAATACCCAAGTGAAACAATGAATCACTCCAGGGCGATAATAGCTCGGAACTGCAGCATTGGTGATGCTTTTTTATTCAGAAGTTGTGGAAGGGGAAAACGGATGAAAGGGACGATTCAGTGGAAGGAGTGTTGCCGGATGTTTGGATATGTAGCCAACATGTGGACCAGTTACTGCATGTGAACATAATATTCATGTTATGTGAAAACACGTGTGAAGTTTCTCTGCAATCTCTCACTTCTGACCTATTTTGCAGCCTACGTATCCTTCAATTTCCTGAACACTTTGGCTAATCATGCTTATAGTAATTACTTTGCTTCCACTTTGTATTATTCTATCACATCTAAAATGTATCATTGCTGTAGATGCGTAATATAACAATATGAAAAGACTACTACAGAAAGAATGGAGCAATAAGAAGCATTCTCTAGTTTGATGGAGATCGTTTCTTGGTTCAACAATATTTCTGTTTTACCAACGCGCGGAGTCGAGCAACTAATTAAAGTTGTCACTCTTTCTCTTTCTAAAAGTGTCGTACACTTCTGATGCACCCTGTTGGCACAAATTTATGATATTGAAAGAAGAGGAAGCAACGGCTAGAATGTTACTCGTCTTGCCGCATGATGGTGCCACGGGCAGACCGAAATGGATACAAAGTTCCCTTGCGTCGGGCTAGAAATTTGGTTCCAGTATACGGACTAAATTCTGTAATACCTTCGCATTAAATTAGCTCCGAAATAAAATATAAGTTATGTAATATCTTGGCTAGAAATTTAGCTCCAAAGTACTGAACAAACTGTGTAATATCTCGGTTTTGATTTTAGCTCCAAAATAGTGAAGAAATTCTAAAATATCTTCTCTCATTTTTTAGAACTTTTTGTTGTTATATCCACGAATCACGCGAGAGCCGATGTGAAACAATAAGGAGCAAAAACACTATGTTGATGTTGTACCAACGTTTCCTTACTGCGTGCAAATAAAAATTTACTATTTTCAGTGGTCGCAAAGCAAAAAAGGAGATGCGGGATTTTTTTTTTTTTTTTCATAATTTCCTAGTAATTTTAGAGACTTTTTTTGCATGTCCCGGAGGGGTCTCCTTGAATGTTGGTATCAGATTTGTTCCCCCGGCCGTTACTCGGAAATATACGGAGAGAGTTCTTCGACCTGGCGATTGATGCTCAGAAATAGTTGGGAGCCGGCAGGGCAGATAGGAACCTCGGAGTGCACGAGCAGAATGGCGTGGTCCGCCGACCTGACACAGCCATCTGGCCTCTGCAAGCCGACGAGAAACTCGAGCAGATAACTGCCCCGCGACGGGGGAAGTTCGGACTTCAACCCCTCCCAGTCGGCACCAACCCCCGGCCCTCCCTCTCTGATAATGGCCCGCCGACTGTTCGGAAGAAAGGTAGCGAAGCTGGGGCCGAGGTAGGGCAGGTTAGCGCGCCGCTAACGAGTTATCGATTGTTCATTACGGCAGCCGGCACTGCCCGGGGGGGAAAAAAAACTTCCCCTGAAATTATACTGCCCCCTGTTGACTTATTGGGGCGGTCGGAACAAAAAGATTGAATAATTAGCGAAAGCAGTTTAACATGAAAAATAAAAATTAGAGGTAATTTCCCCAGAGCTTGCTTGACTCTGTTGCTTTTTCGTGTTCCGAACGAAACTTTTTTTTTTTCCTTCGCTCGTTTGTTTTAAACATAAACTTTGGCTAACACGGTTTCAAGACTTTTATTCCGGAAAGTTGTTCAAAACTTCAAGAAAAGGAATAATTCTTTTCGTGCGGTCGTAAATTCTGAAACGGCATTAGCGCCACCGTAGTTATGTACCAGTCCGCCTACAGGGTAGCTCGAGTAGAACAAAAGATAGTAGATGTTTTGGAAATAGACGAAATAGATTTCTTCTAGGATAACAGAACCCGAGCATGCACTTCGCGTAGCTACATCCTATTAATTGTGTCACTAGAAAAATCAAAATACCTTCCACATTAATTCTACAGAAGCTGTTGTAAATCGCCAGTAATACGTCCCTTCATAAAATCACCGTAGAAAATTTCCCGTACTGTTGCTTAATGGATTTTTTTTACGTATTCTCAGCGCGTAATTTCGTGGAAAGAAAAAACGTTTTAATAGATTAAACATTGTGAATATGTTTCGACCGAAATGGTGGTTAGAATTCGTAAAATGAATTCCTTGCCATTAGCTAGTACTGCGAAAATACTTGTTAGTTTTATTACGACTCCGTTGAAGCATTTTGTTCGTATTCGAAACCTCCCGGAACATAAAAATATGCTTTATTTATTTCAGGTACATTGATTACGTATGGTCCCCCACATTTGGTTCAATCGAAGGAAAATTGTTACACTTTCACCAGCGGTCTTCAATGAAAAGCATTGGTGGATTAATTTTACTTCTCGCAGGATTCTGTGATGGCTAAGGAATCCCAGGCTCAAACCTTGGACATTAAATAGGAGAAAATATTCAAAGAGAGAGTTCTTAGAGTAGACTACATAAGAAGTGCGGGGAGCACTCATTGTATTAAGTAGCTTTTCTAGGAGTCCTCCAGTCTTCTCCAATTTGTTATCCACGTGGCTTCAACCTGCAAGCTTGTGACGGTTTCTGCAGCCACATGCAATTAGGCCTCCGTCTCTGTTTCCTCAGGAAGATGTTCGTTTATCAAGGAATAGTGTGTCATCAAAGGGTATCATGAGTTCTGGTTTGCACAATCAAAGATTTCATCTGCACACAACATATATTCTCCCCTTTTTCTACAGTACAAAAATATAAATTCTTCCCAATAAGGGATTACAAAATCTATTAAAAATTTTATTAAAATCCCATGACTTTTAGTTTTGCCACAAATACTTTTCAATTTATAAATATAGTTTTTTTACAAAATCATTAAATTATAAAGGCTACATATGTTTTATAATTTCCAGAGAAACACCCCCTTCCCCCGTTTTTTTAAAATAAAGGAACAGCATTTCCTTCCCTAATAAAGTCTCCGGCCTGTCTCCGCGAGCAGGGGAAAACACAAGTCTGATATACAAATTTGCCGTCGTCTTCTGGAACATTTTCCAACGTTCCCGGAGCAGGAACGTCCCCTGGTGACGTCAAGGTTTGCCGGCCTCACCTTTGAATCAAGAAGGAAACATCGTTTCTTTGAAACTATACTGAGTGTTATTGAATTTCTCTCAGATTACTCGGCAATTGAATCGTAATTTTTTCCACTGGGAGTGCGTTGCTGTCTGTTAACAACAGAGGGAACTCTCTATTGTCAAGTGATTGCTACTATTTACACAGCTGCCGGTGTTTCCTACACGGTACGGGGCAGCCGTGATTGTTTCACCACCAGGAAAGGACTTGTAATGGACAACGTCCAGCTACAATACCAACAGCTGAGCGTTGAAAGTGCCTGGAGGTCCTACCAACATACATTCTCTGCTCACTCTACTTGCTGTTATCGCACAGGATTCTCTTCTCATCGTGCCAGCGCGCTGGTTCAGGCGACTACGAAATATCTCGTCCATATCTGTCTACTTAAGGCATAGCAGTTCCGTATTCATTCCGTTACTTTTATTTGATTCCCATATAACAAATAAAGAATTACGCGTTAACGCATACGCATTGACATAAAACCCACGGCCTCACATACAACACAACCACACCCCCCGATTTTCTTTGACTTTCCTTCTTTCCTGTTAATACGTGGAAATTGTTTAACTGCAAACTATGAACTTTGAACAATTTCATTGATGGTGTGGCATGGATTGGCTTCCTCATACATGCACTCTAAAAACACTTCCTTAATTTGTTGCCGCAAAGAAATTTGTTGTTGAATATGAACTACTAACAAAGTGGGTTTTCCAAAAATTATTATTTTTTAAATATATTTATTAGCGGGGATGATAACCTTACATTATCGTTACAGTTGTTCAGCATTATTCTTCCTGTTAAAGTCATTTACCTTATTTTGAAGGCTAAACCATCGCGTTTTTGATCTAACGAATTTGTTATTTGGTAACGTAACAATTAGTGTTTCATTGCGGACTAAATCTTCAATGTACAAAACAAATATTATGATGATACTTAACAATTTCCTTTAATACAGAGCAAGATTTTTTTTACTCTAATCAAAACAAGCTAAAACAGATTTTTTTCCTTTGCTAGAAATAAAGGCAATGTTGCCATAAAACAAAACTGTATAAATAAGTTAATAACAGCGAACGTAATATTCTTTAAATTCCCCTTTAAATTAATACATGATTTTTTTACAGTACAAAAAAACAGCTACAAAGAAATTCTTTTCTTTGGGATACAGAGAGCTTTCAACGTATTTTATTTATTCAGTATGTGCTATTAAAGCAGGGGTTATTATGATTTGTGATTTCGAAGACCCCTTTGATATGATGTTTTGTCAGAACCTAGACAGTTTCTTTAATACAAGCTGAGGAATTATTTTCATGTCTACGGCCTATTTGTTATTCACTGTACAAATTGTTACAGTCTCAGGGGTAGAATGATTTAGGGCAGACTGGCGCAAGGGAATGGGCAAGTAGGAGCCAGGAGCAGTCATGTTGTGACGTCACCCAACCACCATAAAGAATATGGGTGACCTTGACCTTGACCTTGACCCATGACCTTGACCCTGTGTGAATGACATTAAACACAAAACTTTCCAAAAATTACAAAAACATTAAAAATATATAAATAAAATTATAAAAAATTCCCAAAAAATTACAAAAACATCCCAAAAAACCCTTCACATTTTACTCAATACCCAAGACTCAAGACCCAAGACCCAAGACCAAATACTAAAGACTCGAGACCCTTGACTCAGAACTGCAACTGCTTGTTTGAGGTTTATGTAGTGTACAATGTAGTTTTTATTTTCTTCCAGAGTCATTAATAATTCTCTGTTCCTGCCACCCGGAGGACACTCGTCGACGGGAAAGAATGACGGATCTTTGTGCGATTTGCGAAGTTCTGCAGGATGTTCAACATCTACCTCCGGCACATATCCAAGCAGACTATCACCTGGCACCATTGCAACATTGATGTCGGTGCTCGACCACNGCGATTTGCGAAGTTCTGCAGGATGTTCAACATCTACCTCCGGCACATATCCAAGCAGACTATCACCTGGCACCATTGCAACATTGATGTCGGTGCTCGACCACTGATGGTCATGCACGGGGAGGGGCAGAGGTATCGCCCACCCGTGCAAGTTGTTGGCGTCTATGCGTATACAGCGTAGAGGTTAGGGACTAATGTATTTGCTTTGACTTACACTTGAAAATAGTTTTGAATTCTTAGCATTTACTAATAAGTTAAGGAATAATTTAAATGTGTTTATTAAATCTGCATAGCCGCCAATTTTCGGAATTTTCATTACTCAATTGTCTTTTTTTTCTCTCTCCTCAAACACGGTCAGCACAGCCGCCCTGGTGCCGAATATGACACAGCTATATTGAATGTGATATCAATAGTTATGACTGTGATATCGATAGTTATATCATTTTGACTTTCAACATAATCGGGCTGAAACAAATGTTGTTGGAATTGTTTACCGCGCTTGGTGATAACTAATATTTATATTTGTCTGTGACGGAAAAAAAAACCGAGAAGTACATAAATATCGAAAGTTTACTTTTATACGATCGGCGATCTATTTTAGAAAATGAAAGAAACTTACTCACTGAATTCAGCATAGACGAATGCCAAGGTTATGTTGAACTCTGTAAGTATGAATTAGTGATTTAAATCAGTAGAATAATTTTTACTGATTATTCGATAGTGGACTGATATCTACCGGTGAATCAGTGAAATGCACAGGGATTTTACTGCCACGACAGCGCCATTCACTGCGAATCAGTAGAAATCCGGTTCAGTCAGTGAACACTGGCCACTGAAATAATCAGTACAATTTCAATGATTAAAGTGCAGCAGTATCATCAGATCTGCAGTCAAACTTCGCTGATTTGGAGCAGTTTTGACTTTTTAGATTTTAGAGTGTAACCTATTCGTAAATATATTATTTGACTGATATCGCGACAGTTTTGGTTGATTTAGGTTAATTTGCGAGCACGAGACGTTACAGTAAATCAACACATTGCTTCGCAGTGTGTTAGCAACTCAATGGACAGCAATGATGCAGTCGTACACCATGATTTAATTCCAGTGATCATATGGTGACTAAATAAATAGATCACTTTCAAAGTCAAAGTTTCGTTTCTGACAATTTATATTTGACAACTGGAATCAACAGTTATAACAATATTTACTACTGATAAATGAATATTTGTATATGAGTGCTTTAGACACTAATATGTCTTTGCACCACCATATTCACCAATTCGTAAAAACTGTAAGCTCTATCTCCAGTCTTGTACTGAACTAGAATGGCGTAACAATTTTTTTTAACGATCCTTTATCAGTTTTGAAAATTATATTCCATTAAGCAACGAACTTGAGTGGTTCAACTAGCTTTTAGCGCGGAGTGAAGAGAAGTGCCTCAAATTCTTCGCGTTCGCGTGANCAACGAACTTGAGTGGTTCAACTAGCTTTTAGCGCGGAGTGAAGAGAAGTGCCTCAAATTCTTCGCGTTCGCGTGAGGAAAATTGCATTTTAAATTATCTCCCACGGTCAACCAATATAATACAGGTATTTTTACCTGCACATACACATTTTACAGAATTTTTTAAGTTCATTTCGGACGAAGATAATTTTATAATTTCGAGAATCTAGACAAACGTGAGTTATTATTTATGTTCCTTGTTACCTTTATTTTACTTCTTATTTTATTTATGCATCCACGAACTGGCTGAAGAATTCGATTGGANACTCAATTGGAAAAACTTGTTTATCTCTTAATTAATATAATACAACACCTGCAGCAGGTAATGCAAGTATCTGAGTGTGTTTTGCATTTTCTGATATGTTTTATTGTAGTGAAACATTTATTATATCTTTCCCGATAATCAGTTATGTTTAAGGTTTTCAAGTTACGTAGTTTTAAGTAAATTTGTTGACAGCGAAGGTTTAACATTTTTCTGTAAATGGTTTCTTGGATGTTTGGTGGCACGTAAAATATTCAAATAAATTAAACCTTATTGTGATTACTAATAATTCATGTAGGCTAAAAAAAAAAAAAAAAGTTTTTCAATTTCGACATAAGATCACTAAAATAGACGTGAGTGTAAAGTGCGAACGGAAAGAAAGTAAGATGCGACCGGAAGTATGTTAAAGCTGGTGCAATGTGTGGAAACAAGCCAAAGCAGAGAGAACGACCCAGGGACACCAATCATTTGCACNGTATGTTAAAGCTGGTGCAATGTGTGGAAACAAGCCAAAGCAGAGAGAACGACCCAGGGACACCAATCATTTGCACGCGTGTTTGTTCGATACTCCAGCACCACTGGAACACGAGTAACATGATAGCCTCCTGAATGGGCAACGCGTGTATCAGCTTGCAATTACCGGGGTATTGCGAGCGAGTTACGCGGTTCAGGTTCCGTGAGTAATTCTGCCTGCCAACCATCCTCTCGGAAAGTTCANGGGGTATTGCGAGCGAGTTACGCGGTTCAGGTTCCGTGAGTAATTCTGCCTGCCAACCATCCTCTCGGAAAGTTCACGCGCTGTGATTAATACAGTCGCGTGTTCAAACGACAAACTTCCAAACGAAATAAACCAGTATTCATTTTATAAAATAATGCTGGTTTCCATGTTGTTTCGCAATTGAATCAAGACAAATCTTCGTGTATTGATAAATAAAATGTAGAACAATTAACATGGTAAAAATAATGCCTTGAACTTTTTGTTAAATCAAGGAAAACTAATTTCTCGCATCAAAATTTTTACAGCTTAATTTGTTATTATATTGAGGCATTTAACACAAATAAAAAAAACAGTTCCCTAAAAATTACTGCCAATAAAAATTTACAATGTGAAAATTTTAAACACCATTAGGTGGCGTGACACTTCATTTTAAAGCTAGCAAAATTCTGTCAGTTTAAAGACTAGGCCATGACTTTTCTTCATCATTAGCAAGGAACTTTAAAACGAGTCTTGGAATTACAAAGGTGTTGTGACAGTTAACAAACTGGACGGCAAACAGTTCTAGTTCTGTGTCACCCTCGAAAATGACATCCTGATATAGCTGGCATGCTAACTCAAGCGGGAGGCTTCAATAAGAAGAATTGAAATTTCAAAATGATTTNTGACATCCTGATATAGCTGGCATGCTAACTCAAGCGGGAGGCTTCAATAAGAAGAATTGAAATTTCAAAATGATTTATTAATATTACTTGCTTTATTTCTATGCCGATTAAACCAGACATGATTTTTCTTTTCTGTAACAAAGCGAAGGGCAAATGAATAAAGATTTAAATCATGTCGAACGAATATTACGTCAAAATTCACTGACAGTTCTGTATGTAATTATTTCAGATTGTATATCAGCATATTTGTATTAACTTACCTCAGTTTTGTAAATGAGCGGTAGCTTTTTTTTTTTTTTTTTTTTTTTTCTCAAATGATACAAAATTGGTGAATTCAAGTTTAGAAAATTCTTATTGTCACATAATGCTGTATTATACCACCAGAAGAAGAGAAAAGCGATTCGCCTGTTACAATCATGGTGCTTCTGTGAGTAAATATATGTAGCTTGGCTCACTGTCTTCTGCCATGGAAATGATGAGCTGCCATTCTTTCATTTCACACATGACGTCATGCCTCAGGCGGAAAACAAAGTGCGAGTATGGTGATGTACTTTCATTTCACCCATTTAAAAGTTTGAGTTTAACTCGGTCACTCTAAGTGAACTTTGGTATTTCACTCTGCACAACTCGGCGCTTTAAGAAAATGTACTATCTTCCGTTATTTGGAAAACTACCGTGTCCACAGAAAGTTCGTGTGTGCCAAGTTGTTCACTAATAAATTGCCGACATAAAAGTGTTCACACTCAACTCTTCTTACCCCCTATTTTAGACTACGAGTAATAACCATAAAAGGTCACGATATGGGTGAGATTGGCGCCATTTGAAGAACATCTGCAGGTATCCTAAGAAGTAGAGAGAAATAGTTACTCTGAGAACGAGGGTTAGAAGCTGTGGTGCCGTCCGCCATCTTATATTCCGTCATATTGGGCAATTTTACATCTGCCATCTTTGATTCCGCCNAGAAGCTGTGGTGCCGTCCGCCATCTTATATTCCGTCATATTGGGCAATTTTACATCTGCCATCTTTGATTCCGCCGTATTGTGTCCTTGAACTTGACCTTTGTCGGCCTTTTTTCCGTCCATCATTTATTTTCCGGCCGCCATTTTATTTTTGCCCTTTATCTTGTTTTCCAATTACTCACATTCGCATCTGTCGCATGCGGTCCACATGATGTAGTTCTCTCGTCTTCCGCTAGAGTGCACCGCCGATCCCTGTACTGTTGTCTAATGCNAGAAGCTGTGGTGCCGTCCGCCATCTTATATTCCGTCATATTGGGCAATTTTACATCTGCCATCTTTGATTCCGCCATATTGTGTCCTTGAACTTGACCTTTGTCGGTCTTTTTTCCGTCCATCATTTATTTTCCGGCCGCCATTTTATTTTTGCCCTTTATCTTGTTTCCCAATTACTCACATTCGCATCTGTCGCATGCGGTCCACATGATGTAGTTCTCTCGTCTTCCGCTAGAGTGCACCGCCGATCCCTGTACTGTTGTCTAATGCTGCTAGAGTGCCACTGTCATCCGCCATCTTATTTCCACTTGTCTTTCATTCAACTTTCCCCTCCTAGGGACGCTGGTGTCACTCTCGCTTGGCCGCCATGTTGGTTCTAGAGTTGGCCGCTAGGGACGCTGCTTTTTTAAATTTAATTTTCACAGAGCTGAAAATATTGTCTGGAGGAGGGAAGGATCAAACTGCCGAACCTTGGTCATCATGCAAACGCCTTAGACAACTCGGATATCGGGGCACGAGCTATGACAAGGTTTAAAATAAGTATATATAATATAATGTGTATGGAAATAAAACTATATAAAAATATTATGAGTTTTCGTTGTAATGATTATTCCAGAATATGACTGTGTAATGATAATATTTTAAATCACTTTTCTCAGAAAATTTTCTTATAAAAATTTGTACTTAAAATTAAACATAATTTTTTAATATCATTTCTTGAGTTTCTGTAGAGTTCCTTATCAATATTTACTGANTCGGGGCACGAGCTATGACAAGGTTTAAAATAAGTATATATAATATAATGTGTATGGAAATAAAACTATATAAAAAATATTATGAGTTTTCGTTGTAATGATTATTCCAGAATATGACTGTGTAATGATAATATTTTTAATCACTTTTCTCAGAAAATTTTCTTATAAAAATATGTACTTAAAATTAAACATAATTTTTTAATATCATTTCTTGAGTTTCTGTAGAGTTCCTTATCAAGATTTACTGANATGTACTTAAAATTAAACATAATTTTTTAATATCATTTCTTGAGTTTCTGTAGAGTTCCTTATCAAGATTTACTGAATGTGACCCTACGTGTAAAGTATCGCGTTTATTTTACATTATGACATTTTGAGGTATATTATTTGCTGATCGTACCATAAATACGGCGTGACTTGTCCCATAACATAAGTATGTTTCACATAAAACACCAGCTCCACAACACGTTTAACTTATAAAACATTTTCTCCGTAATAATTTGAATAAATAGTGTAGCTACTCTTTCCCAAACTTTTGTTTGTAATAGTAGGTTTTTTTCCCCGCTAAAATTACATAGACAAAGTTGAGGCAAAAGTCGCTGAATTACTTTAAATATTGGTTCCTTCGTTGGCAATTTTTTCTTAAAAACATCCGAGTTGTTTGTATTTGATCTCGAAAATAATGTATTTTGTTAGGAATAATTTTATCCATTGCGAGAGTTGCACACTCAGGAATGTGCTCCAGGCAGCAATATTCCCTGATGATGTGATATGGAATGAGACACATTTGTAAGCTCATACGGAATGATATGATAAGGGAAACAAGAGTTTTCCTACAAGATCCAGAGACGACAGGATTTCAACATGCAGAAATCTTGACTGGGCTCACCGTTCTATGTGGCCCTAAGTGGGCGTACTACCAACTCTACTGACTTAGAGAACAATTAGATATATAAACATATCAACGGATCTTCAAACGTGTTTACAAAATGGCGTTCTCACACATAACCCATTGGAATATTTCAAACCTTGGACAACATTTGGGTACGTTAGCAAGTGGANCAAAATGGCGTTCTCACACATAACCCATTGGAATATTTCAAACCTTGGACAACATTTGGGTACGTTAGCAAGTGGATTTCCAAACCCCCATGCTGTAGTTGGTGCCAAAATATTAATTTAGTTTTCCTGAAAAGAGATACCAAATAAGCGAACTTAGAGGAGTTAACTGCACCGTGAAGCATAAACAAGAAAGTAATATCTTTGTGCGTAATTTTGGCAGAATTATTGAATTAACCCGAAGAGTTAACAAATAATTGTTCAACTCGCAGCATGTAATGCGCAACGCACAATAAAAATTATCACCCCGAATAGTTTGTAAAAAGTTACATTTGTTTGAAGTGTAGAATTATTTCTTTACTACTGTATTGAGTGAATAATTTAAATCAGGCAAACGTGTCACGAAACAAATACAATGTATGCCTTTTTTTTAGTCTTTGATCATTATTATTATTTCGATATCTAATCAAACCTTTTGGATGTACAGTATCTTTTTTATTCAAACATTCCGTGTAGTGAATTGTTTCTTCTGGCAGTTACAATCTGCGCGGGTGAGTGGGCCGCGTCCACCGACGCTGTTAGTCTGAGAGGAAGAAGGTTTAAATTGGCCCATTACGATCGCCTTGTAAATACCTCGCCGGTGTAAATTGCAAGCCTGGCGGACTCGAGTGTGGGCTGGTGTAGTTCACGAGCGAAGGCGAACGACGAGCACAGGGAGAGAGAGGGAGTACAGAACACCCACTCACAGGCAGCTGAGGTCTTTGACGTCAGAGGTCTGGGCTTCGCCCGGGAGCTCGCTGCCGTAGCCTTCCAAAATGTCAAGCGTAACGGAAATTGTAATGTCTGTGTATTCCTTTTCGCGCGAAGTGATAACTCGGAATAGTAACGCTAAAGTTAGGGCCTCGGTGAGAAGCNCAAAATGGCGTTCTCACACATAACCCATTGGAATATTTCAAACCTTGGACAACATTTGGGTACGTTAGCAAGTGGACTTCCAAACCCCCATGCTGTAGTTGGTGCCAAAATATTGATTTAGTTTTCCTGAAAAGAGATACCAAATAAGCGAACTTAGAGGAGTTAACTGCACCGTGAAGCATAAACAAGAAAGTAATATCTTTGTGCGTAATTTTGCCAGAATTATTGAATTAACACGAATAGTTAACAAATAATTGTTCAACTCGCAGCATGTAATGCGCAACGCACAATAAAAATTATCACCCCGAATAGTTTGTAAAAAGTTACATTTGTTTGAAGTGTAGAATTATTTCTTTACTACTGTATTGAGTGAATAATTTAAATCAGGCAAACGTGTCACGAAACAAATACAATGTATGCCTTTTTTTAGTCTTTGATCATTATTATTATTTCGATATCTAATCAAACCTTTTGGATGTACAGTATCTTTTTTATTTTAACATTCCGTGTAGTGAATTGTTTCTTCTGGCAGTTACAATCTGCGCGGGTGAGTGGGCCGCGTCCACCGACGCTGTTAGTCTGAGAGGAAGAAGGTTTAAATTGGCCCATTACGATCGCCTTGTAAATACCTCGCCGGTGTAAATTGCAAGCCTGGCGGACTCGAGTGTGGGCTGGTGTAGTTCACGAGCGAAGGCGAACGACGAGCACAGGGAGAGAGAGAGAGTACAGAACACCCACTCACAGGCAGCTGAGGTCTTTGACGTCAGAGGTCTGGGCTTCGCCCGGGAGCTCGCTGCCGTAGCCTTCCAAAATGTCAAGCGTAACGGAAATTGTGATGTCTGTGTATTCCTTTTCGCGCGAAGTGATAACTCGGAATAGTAACGCTAAAGTTAGGGCCTCGGTGAGAAGCAAAACCGATAACTTAATACACTGCAAAATAATAATAATTTTTTTTTACTCTTACAAGATAAACTCTTGGAAACCCTGTTTCCAAACAAATTTTCTGTAGAAAAAAAAACTATTGTGTAGTCTGCAATACGTATATTTGCGATATTATAAATTATGGGATTGTATTTCATGTTATATAATAGAGAAAATTGAGAAGTGAAATTTTTCTCCCTATATAAAAAACTCTGATAAATACATAAGAGAGAGGTAGTAAAAAAAAAATCATTCCAAATTATAATTCTCAAATTTTTTTTTTTCGCTTTACCAGCACCCGCGCTCGGACCTACAGCCCTCGCATACAACCGCGCGCTTTTACCACGTGGCCAACTTGACTTACAAAACATTTTTTTTTTTNCGGACCTACAGCCCTCGCATACAACCGCGCGCTTTTACCACGTGGCCAACTTGACTTACAAAACATTTTTTTTTTTCGCGTAATAAGTAAGTTTACTGAATTAAGCAAGAAGAACATAGTTTCACGTCTTGGGAACAATTNATTTTTTTTTTTCGCGTAATAAGTAAGTTTACTGAATTAAGCAAGAAGAACATAGTTTCACGTCTTGGGAACAATTGAAGTTACGGATTCAGAGAATCGCTGCCCTTCGTAATGTCATTAAGTTTCTGCAGGAAAACTGCACATTTACACAGTTGCAGTTTTGTGGTTGCAGAATATGTTACACACAACCGCACGATCACGTAAGCTTATCTTTGCCGGAAAATTGTTAAAAGGCAATTAAGTTTTGTACACTCGAAATAACTATATAAGAAAACGTTCCCTTCCCCATTGCAACATATTTAATTGTTATTACAAAACATCACTTCGTTTGTTAACATATTGACTTGTTTTAAGTGAATATACTTANGCAACATATTTAATTGTTATTACAAAACATCACTTCGTTTGTTAACATATTGACTTGTTTTAAGTGAATATACTTACTTATCACAGAATGTAACAAATTAAAATTTTTGTCTACATTTTCACGTAACCCGAGTTAGCATATCAAAGGGCGCAAAAAAACCTGTCCTGTGATTAGCAGAANGCAACATATTTAATTGTTATTACAAAACATCACTTCGTTTGTTAACATATTGACTTGTTTTAAGTGAATATACTTATCACAGAATGTAACAAATTAAAATTTTGTCTACATTTTCACGTAACCCGAGTTAGCATATCAAAGGGCGCAAAAAAACCTGTCCTGTGATTAGCAGAATTTTGTTGAATATTTCATTTCTGAATCAGCAATGGCATATTACGAAAACGTTTCTTTATTTAGTTTAAAACACGAATTCTAAACATGTCATGTAGTACGATCTTCAGATAGGAGTACATGTTATTCTTTTAAACCAGTTATTCAAAGCATAATTGTATTCAACTGCAATTTACTTGAAAGGGTCTTGCACAGATGTACAATGCCTTGAAAACATTGGAGCAAGTCGCCTAATGGGTCGTTCTCCAGTTTTAACCCGAGAACTGTTCTTGCCACATAGAGGTGACTGGGGCCACTTAGGTGCGCCTAACGTATTGTATCATGTAACATAGCTTCAAGTGCATTTAGCCAAATAGTAATACTTGCCTAATACGAACANTGCACATATGTACAATGCCTTGAAAACATTGGAGCAAGTCGCCTAATGGGTCGTTCTCCAGTTTTAACCCGAGAACTGTTCTTGCCACATAGAGGTGACTGGGGCCACTTAGGTACGCCTAACGTATTGTATCATGTAACATAGCTTCAAGTGCATTTAGCCAAATAGTAATACTTGCCTAATACGAACANGCGCCTAACGTATTGTATCATGTAACATAGCTTCAAGTGCATTTAGCCAAATAGTAATACTTGCCTAATACGAACACACATTTAAGTTGTGTAAACTATTCTATTGCCGTTCCCTTTTATTTGCGGGGAGTATTTTCGATGGTTGACGTGGCTTTACGGAATTCGGTCGTTTAAAGTTTATTGTGTTTTGAAGTTATACTTCTTTTTGCGCGCTGAGGGTAAAAGTTTAGTGTGCAACGGAAGTTGCGCGCGCACAGTGTAACGAAATTGGACAGTTAACATGGTAGAGATGTTTTTCTCGTATCTCGGGAAACAATCAACCCATTCTTACAAAATTTGGCGAAGATGTTGTACTGTGCTAGGCCATAACAATAGATATATTTTATTTTAGTCAAGCCAAAGAAGTATGTATAACTTCTAACGCGCGCGCATAAGTACACGCACCCATTTTTTTTNATTTTATTTTAGTCAAGCCAAAGAAGTATGTATAACTTCTAACGCGCGCGCATAAGTACACGCACCCATTTTTTTTTCTATTCCTTCCGTTTTAGCAAGACTTGGCAGTAAAACAGAAGTTACTGCGTCATCAGCAAATCAGAACCCTTGACGTTACCAAAGTTAGGACACCATTCTCATTCCCTTTTCCACTTATGAGGAGGTGATATATGCATGTCGTAGAAACAAATAGGCAGGATAAATTATAGACCTGCTTAGGATCTACTTTCACTCTCATTTTGTATCCTGCCGCTATACGTAATGTTAACATAGCCATGAACCATTTCACCTTATTAATGCGTCATGCAAGAGGAAACAAAGGACATTTTTTAGGAAACTAAACGAATTAATAATATGAAAATTTGTGTTCTTGTGTGTATAAAACAAAAACCTTAGCCTACAGTTGCCATTAAATTTACATGTTGCACTCTCAGTGTAACGTTAAGTATTATAACTATTTTTATAAATTCGCTGCCAACTTAACTGTGATCCTGTGTCCTAGTGCGTACTGCAGCTTATACGTGTAGTTATGGACAGTGATTTTTTCCAACGGTTGATTTCAAAAAGTCCTCACTTTACCGTGAACAATGTGTCCGTGGGTGGCTGAGCGGTTAGCCTGCTCGCCTCCCACCAAGGCGAACCGGGTCCAATCCATGGCCGGGTCACTCCCGGGTTTTCGCACGTGGGAATCGTGCCGGACGATGCCGCTGGTCGGCGGATTTTCCCGGGCATCTCCCGTTCCCCCCCGCAATCTCATTCCGGCGCAGATTCCATTCACGCCTCAATCACCCTCCATCGGCTCTCAAGACCTAGATGTTAAGAGGAGTCCAAATTTCCTCGCTCACTTTACCGTGAACTGCTCGTAGGTAGGTAGGACTTAATGTACCATCGACAGCGAGGTCGTTAGAGACGGCGCACGTCACTCAGAGAAGCAGCAGTGAGGAAGGAATCGTCCATGGTCTACAGCAAGGAAGGGCCCATCACATAATTCGCACGCGCCAGTTCGGGGAACCATGGGAAAACCAATATCAGCATGGCCGGGACTGGAACTGAACCTGGGTCCTCCCGAATGAGAGTCGGAATAAGCGGGATGCAAGCTGCCATGACACGAACAGTAGTGGTCATCCGCCTATCAGAATGTCGTGAGCTCTGCTACGCAAGACTGGAGGTTCTCTAGTTGTGCTCCCGATAAGAGGTCAANATTTTATTTTAGTCAAGCCAAAGAAGTATGTATAACTTCTAACGCGCGCGCATAAGTACACGCACCCATTTTTTTTCTATTCCTTCCGTTTTAGCAAGACTTGGCAGTAAAACAGAAGTTACTGCGTCATCAGCAAATCAGAACCCTTGATGTTACCAAAGTTAGGACACCATTCTCATTCCCTTTTCCACTTATGAGGAGGTGATATATGCATGTCGTAGAAACAATAGGCAGGATAAATTATAGCCCTGCTTAGGATCTACTTTCACTCTCATTTTGTATCCTGCCGCTATACGTAATGTTAACATAGCCATGAACCATCTCACCTTATTAATGCGTCATGCAAGAGGAAACAAAGGACATTTTTTAGGAAACTAAACGAATTAATAATATGCAAATTCGTGTTCTTGTGTGTATAAAACAAAAACCTTAGCCTACAGTTGCCATTAAATTTACATGTTGCACTATTAGTGCAACGTAAAGTATTAGAGCTGTTGTTATAAATTCGCTGCCAACTCAACTGTTATCTTGTGTCCTAGTGCGTACTGTAGCTTATACGTGTAGTTATGGACAGTGATTTTTTCCAACGGTTGATTTCAAAAAGTCCTCACTTTACCGTGAACAANAGCTTATACGTGTAGTTATGGACAGTGATTTTTTCCAACGGTTGATTTCAAAAAGTCCTCACTTTACCGTGAACAATGTGTCCGTGGGTGGCTGAGCGGTTAGCCTGCTCGCCTCCCACCAAGGCGAACCGGGTCCAATCCATGGCCGGGTCACTCCCGGGTTTTCGCACGTGGGAATCGTGCCGGACGATGCCGCTGGTCGGCGGATTTTCCCGGGCATCTCCCGTTCCCCCCCGCAATCTCATTCCGGCGCAGATTCCATTCACGCCTCAATCACCCTCCATCGGCTCTCAAGACCTAGATGTTAAGAGGAGTCCAAATTTCCTCGCTCACTTTACCGTGAACTGCTCGTAGGTAGGTAGGACTTAATGTACCATCGACAGCGAGGTCGTTAGAGACGGCGCACGTCACTCAGAGAAGCAGCAGCGAGGAAGGAATCGTCCATGGTCTACAGCAAGGAAGGGCCCATCACATAATTCGCACGCGCCAGTTCGGGGAACCATGGGAAAANGAATCGTCCATGGTCTACAGCAAGGAAGGGCCCATCACATAATTCGCACGCGCCAGTTCGGGGAACCATGGGAAAATCAATATCAGCATGGCCGGGACGGGAACTGAACCTGGGTCCTCCCGAATGAGAGTCGGAATAAGCGGGACGGAAGTTGCCATGACACGAACAGTAGTGGTCAGCCGCCTATCAGAATGTCGTGAGCTCTGCTACGCAAGACTGGAGGTTCTCTAGTTGTGCTCCCGATAAGAGGTCAAGAGAAGGAGCATCACCACCCTCTTCGCGCCACTGGCAGCTGCTATAGAGCGGCTCATTCTTACATTTCACATTTACACACTACTATGTAATGCGGAAATTCTTGCCACATACGTTTGAGTGTATGTGTCGTCCATTCACGGTTAATTCCAACTTTTCTGAAGCCCTGCTGAAGTTCTACTTCCAGGATCATCCTCCGCCTCATGCATACTAGGGTTAACCGTGTCTAGAAAATTACACCTAAGCGACAACGCTCCGCATTAGTGCGCACTCTGCGTAATTATTTTGTACTAAAGCTATTTATTTCTAGGCATTACCAACACATATATATTCCCTGTGGTTTCATTTTAATTCATTATAAATGAAATATTATAACTTCTTCATAAAATATATATAAAATTACATTTTAACCAAAAATAAGGTAGAGTCGAGATCTTGAGAGCCGATGTGGGTGAAGAAAGGTTATTATGGAGCGACTCCGGAATGAAAGGGTGCGGGAGACAGGATATCCCCGAGAAAACCCGCCGACCAGCGGTATCGTCCGGCACGATTCCACACATACCAAATTCTGGGAGTGACCCGACCGGTGAATGAACCCGGTTCGCCTTGGTGGGCAGCGAGTAAGTCTAACCGCTCAGCCATTGCGGCCCCTCTGCGGTTGGATATCGCGGTATAAAATGCCGTTTCCCCTCTGTAATGTTAATTATTCTGTGACGCTGTGTTGATACTAGTTGGAAAACATCCTCACTCCTTCCGTTTGAGGAGTGCAATTTTTACGAGGCGTGAAAATTTCACGGCGAAATTTGTACTTGAGAGAGAAATTATTGCAAATGAAAAATGATGCAAGGTGTCTCATCACCTTAGCGACGTCGTTCACGGATATTGTTATATGTAAGCTATGAAATACTGTGAAGCATTGTCCGGTAGGAAATGGTGTCTCTAAACAGCAGGAAAAAAAAAAAAGATTCTGGTTCCTGGTGAAGTACTTAGGAAATGTGCCTTTTCATGTTAGGAATAAAAACGTGAATTTCTTAGGTCCAACCAGCAATTTATCTTTCGGAGTTAGCAAATTAGGCAGAAGACTCCATTGGTTGAGAAAATTGAAGTGAAAGTGCTTTTGAAAGAATCCTTTTGATACGATAATCGCCTAAAGAGTTGAAGGCTCGTGGAATGGCACTATTGAATTGACGGCAATTTCATTGTGCTCGTTGAATTGATTAGTTATCTGCGGTAATAACAGGTCGTTGTTCGCGTGATGAGTCAGCGAACCGAGGAATGCAGTTGGGAGAAGCTACTTTATTTACGATCGACGACGGTTAAATAACACACTTCTTCATATTTTTGGCCCCCTTAGCGTGGACGATGAGTATAAGCTCAAGGAAGGGAAACGGTTCTGTTATCTGCCGCCAGCCTGGCATCGTTAGTCCGTCGCCTGCTTCCTCTCGACCGGCCGGCCCGCCGAGCAGTAATGTGGTATTGGTTGCAGACATGCAAGGCGCTGAAAAAAAAGGGGGCTCGCGGATAATGGCACATTTGCTACAGCGTCGGCGCGAAACGCTGCCGTTCAGCGCAGGCCGCAGTGATTTACAATCACCGCGCCGTAGATAACTGCTCCATTTCGCAGCTGGAAACTACCAGCGTGCACACAAACAAGCCACCTGCTCCCGCACGGCGCATGCGTACCGTGCGTGTCCGAGATACACGACTTAACTCCAGTCAGTACGTTCCGTGCGAAAGAAAAATGTTTTACAATATTTTTTTGCAAGCCAATTATAGCCTTAAAGCTATTCTTGTTTAGACAGCTATGCTATAAAATACCGATATGATAGAATGTCGGTGACGCAATCTCCTTTAGTAAACAATCTAGTTAGATGTCAATCAGCAACAAGCAGGCTAATATTCATACACGTCTTTTTAGGAAAAATATAAATAAAGACTGCAATTATCATGCTTGTAGAAATTAAGTAATTTTGCTAATGTATCAGGCTACATTTTCAAATGGACGTAGATATGCAACAAGGAACCAAATCAGATAATCGTGCTCTTTTTTTTAATGAATTTCATGTAGTTTTTTTTAAAGACGGTTTAAGGTCATAGGTTAAATAACCAACACATTTTTACTTTCATAGATGTATATGATATGACAAGAAGTTTAAAAAACAACAGCAATGCAATACTGACATTTCAAGAAAACCAAGACTACAAATACACTCATTGCTATAATATTTGCGCACCAAGAAGGGACTGTAGGATTCGATCTATATTTGGTTAATGTGATTGTGAAAAAAAAGTTATTAAAATAACTCCGTATTAAGGCAATTTTCACCCACTTCTGCTACAGAACAATGTCATGTTTAGTACCTACCACAACAGCTTATTTTGGTTGGGCGTATGTTGGCTCAACGTTCTCGCAGCCGGTCAACATTAAAATATGACATCGAAATTTAATGCGGCCCCATCCCCAGCGTCACGTTATTAGTCAAACGGCACCCAATTTTCAGTCGTTTCCCAACCAAATATAGTAATATTTTTCCACATTGTAAAATGTATTGGTATGACATGTATTGCATATGTAAGTGCAGCCAATATATATCATTCTTATTAATTTTGGTTAGTGGTGTTATAAATAAGTTTTACCTGCTAGTCAAATTTTTGCTTTTTTCCCCCCTTAACTAGTGCCATTTCTTTGCTTCCTATGTAATATAGAGAACCATTCATTAAAACCTAAACTAAACATTTTTTTGCCGTTCCTTGGGTGTTGGGGGCTAACTCGTGCTCTTCAATTAATCATTCTGACGGGCTATCCATTATCCTAATTAGTTTCGTATGGGAGAATAAAGAGATGTGAAACAATGCGATATCATTACGCACAACATACTTTGCTATATTACTTAATTTATTAGATTGTGATGTTTCACTACATTCAGCCGCATTTGACTATAACACCGTAATACTACTAGCGACTGTTCAAAACCAATCCCAGAGTTACTTGAAACTTTGCGAGCACCGAGGAGATTTCTAGCAGTTCGGAGCCAGATTTTACTAAGAAAAGTTGTCGTTTTCGACATACATGAGACCTAAAACCCTAATTCTGCTGTTTGTTTGAATGATACAAATCGCTAAATAGCTCTACTCAACCCATAAAAACTAAACCAGCCTACCAAATATTGCTGACAATTCAAAATGACATGCGGGCAGATAATACCTAAGCGTTTTGTTTATCAAGTATGAGTGTTGTCGAACATTCCTTCCAGTCGCAATGTTATATGCAGATGACGTTGCACTATAAGTGAGCTATGACGTTAATTGGATTGAAAATAAAATAGAATTCGATAAAATAAGTCATTTACGTGTGGTGGTTTATATTAGTTGCTGAAAATACTTCGTATGTTACAAAAAAAGGGAGAAACATATGTTGTTGAATAATTAGTGTACCGGATGATTCAAAACTAAACCAACAAGGCTTAGTATGTTGCGCGGGAGATCAAACTGGTCACTTTTCATGAGGAAACCCATGTCCGGAGAATCATGGGTCGGACGCTGTGGCTCCTGCTCCATGGCCACTGTAGTCACCCCATATGACACTTCTCAACCATTTTCTTCGCGTTGCTATGAAGTGTGTGACTCCTGTACCAACAAGGGGCGACCTTATCGCACGATTCCACGCGGAGCCTGAACTACCGAGAACACAGCCACATTCGCGTCAATATCTGCACCGCTCTGTGATCAGAGGCTCGAAAATTCAGACAATTTTTGTAATCTACTGCGTGATTTGACGCTTCGTTGGGTTGACGGTGGTTTCGTGACACGATGTGTAACGCACATCCGACACCGTGTCAGTAGCGGTGTAAACTTCGACGCACCACAGCGCACGAAACTTGCTTGCACGGTGTTATGGTGTGANAAGAAAAATGTTTTACAATATTTTTTTGCAAGCCAATTATAGCCTTAAAGCTATTCTTGTTTAGACAGCTATGCTAGCAAATACCGATATGATAGAAGCTGTCGGTGACGCAATCTCCTTTAGTAAACAATCTAGTTAGATGTCAATCAGCAACAAGCAGGCTAATATTCATACACGTCTTTTTAGGAAAAATATAAATAAAGACTGCAATTATCATGCTTGTAGAAATTAAGTAATTTTGCTAATGTATCAGGCTACATTTTCAAATGGACGTAGATATGCAACAAGGAACAAAATCAGATTATCGTGCTCTTTTTTTTAATGAATTTCATGTAGTTTTTTTTAAAGACGGTTTAAGGTCATAGGATAAATAACCAACACATTTTTACTTTCATAGATGTATATGATATGACAAGAAGTTTAAAAAACAACAGCAATGCAATACTGACATTTCAAGAAAACATAGACTACAAATACACTCATTGCTATCATATTTGCGCACCAAGAAGGGACTGTAGGATTCGATCTATATTTGGTTAATGTGATTGTAAAAAAAAGTGATTAAAATAACTCCGTATTAAGGCAATTTTCACCCACTTCTGCTACAGAACAATGTCATGTTTAGTACCTACCACAATAGCTTATTTTGGTTGGGCGTATGTTGGCTCAACATTCTCGCAGCGGGTCAACATTAAAATATAAGATCGAAATTTAATGCGGCCCCATCCCCAGCGTCACGTTATTAGTCAAACGGCACCCAATTTTCAGTCGTTTCCCAACCAAATATAGTAATATTTTTCCACATTGTAAAATGTATTGGTATGACATGTGTTGCATATGTAAGTGCAGCCAATATATATCATTCTTATTAATTTTGGTTAGTGGTGTTATAAATAAGTTTTACCTGCTAGTCAAATTTTTGCTTCCCCCCCCCTTAACTAGTGCCATTTCTTTGCTTCCTATGTAATATAGAGAACCATTCATTAAAACCTAAACTAAACATTTTTTTTGCCGTTCCTTGGGTGTTGGGGGTTAACTCGTGCTCTTCAATTAATCATTCTGACGGGCTATCCATTATCGTAATTAGTTCCGTATGGGAGAATAAAGAGATGTGAAACAATGCGATATCATTACGCACAACATACTTTGCTATATTACTTAATTTATTAAATTGTAAGATTTCACTACCTTTAGCCGCATTTGACTATAACTCCACCAATACTACTAGCGACTGTTCAAAACCAATCCCAGAATTACTTGAACATTTGCGAGCACCGAGGAGATATCTAGCAGTTCGGAGCCAGATTTTACTAAGAAAGGTTGTCGTTTCTCACATACGTGCGACCCAAAACCCTAATTCTGCTGTTTTTTTAAATGATACAAATCGCTAAATAGCTCTACTCAACCCATAAAAACTAAACCAGCCTACCAAATATTGCTGACAATTCAAAATGACATGCGGGCAGATAATACCTAAGCGTTTTGTTTATCAAGTATGAGTGTTGTCGAACATTCCTTCCAGTCGCAATGTTATATGCAGATGACGTTGCACTATAAGTGAGCTATGACGTTAATTGGATTGAAAATAAAATAGAATTCGATAAAATAAGTCATTTACGTGTGGTGGTTTATATTAGTTGCTGAAAATACTTCGTATGTTACAAAAAAAGGGAGAAACATATGTTGTTGATTAATTAGTGCACCGGATGATTCAAAACTAAACCAACAAGGCTTAGTATGTTGCGCGGGAGATCAAACTGGTCACTTTTCATGAGGAAACCCATGTCCGGAGAATCATGGATCGGACGCTGTGGCGCCTGCTCCATGGCCACTGTAGTCACCCCATGTGACACTTCTCAACCATTTTCTTCGAGTTGCTATGGTGTGTGTGACTCCTGTACCAACAAGGGGCGACCTTATCGCACGATTCCACGCGGCGAATGAACTACCGAGAACACAGCCACATTCGCGTTAATATCTGCACCGCTCTGTTATCAAACAGAGGCTCGAAAATTCAGACAATTTTTGTAATCTACTGCGTGATTTGACGCTTCGTTGGGTTGACGGTGGTTTCGTGACACGATGTGTAACGCACATCCTACACCGTGTCAGTAGCGGTGTAAACTTCGACGCACCACAGCGCACGAAACTTGCTTGCACGGTGTTATGGTGTGATCAGGCCTTAGCTGAACGGCTTGCCTGATCACACCTTCAAACATTAAACCTGGAAGCGAGCGGGATTGCAACGCCACCATTTGGTCGTCGACCCTTGCGAAAGAAGACAGTTGCAGAAATCCCCTCCACCGGTCACAGAGCGGGGCCGCAGAACCACGCGCTTGATATAGGCCGGCGTAACACCAGGAACGAGCGTCTTTCGACCAGCGTCTGAGGGTCTGTCGTCTGTAGTCTGTCGTATTTTGTCTTTCGTCTTTAGTCCGTTGGGCGACCCGACCAGCGAAGCAGACCAGGAAGATGGGTGTGTCCGGCCGTTGTTAACCGTCTCGCAGAATCAGCCTCCGGCTGCAACAAGGTGATGACTTTCCAGTTAGGTTGAATTAAAATGGCGTGAATTATGATGTAATAAAATAATCATCTTGGTATTCAATTTAAAGCTCCCCCAATCAATAGTCATTTAAATAGCAACTGTATAATCTTCATGTAATAAAACCTCATCAGATACTGCTGTGCTCTACCGCCCCAAATAACTTATAAGTACGAGCTCTAGACAAGCTAGTTCGTAACAACGGGCATGGGTTCCCTCTTGAAAAATGATCAGTTTGCCGTCCAGTACAACATACTGTGCGTTGTCGGCGTTGTTTTAAATCACCCTCTGTACTGTATAATGTGTATAAATTAGAACATAGTAGTAACACAAACACCACAGAGTAAATTAGTAAACACGCCAACCAGCGGCATCGTCCGGCACGATTACCACATGCGAAAATTCTAGCGACCCCGCCGGGAATCGAACCTTGTTCACCTAGGTGGGAGGCGAGTAGTCTAACCATTACACCACCGCGGCCCCAGCGAGTTATTATGACCTGTAAAATATATTCAGATAAGGGTAGTGACATGCGCGCAGTAAATTTGGCAACGACGGATGGTAATTAGTTCCACGTCTTAACGTTGAATTGGAAGTGTTGGGTGAACTTTTATGAACACCTAAATCAATTCTTTTTCTTTCTACTTTTCATATCGCCTGTAAGTGTAACGATCGTGCCAATTTATAAAAAAAATTAACTTTTATAATAATTTCATTATTTTATTTGACCGACACGTGAATAAATTAATTAGGCCCGTGGCAATGTTGATTTTAGGTATGGCATAAGAATACACAACATGCATCAAAGTGTATCTTAAGCAGGACTTTCAAAAACGCTCAGTTTACCGTGAACAGCATATACGAGCGTTTTAAAAATAATGCATTTGCTCTACTTGTGCTCTGAATCACCCAATGGTCGACGAGTACTCTTGGAGCATGTTCTGCGTCTAGATCAAGGGTGCTCAACCTTTTTAACAGTCGGGCCAAACGAACGATTCAGACATTTTTGGCGGGCCACTGACGGTTGTTATTTAAGTTATTTTTAAGACTTGTGCAAGAAAAAACCCAATATTAAGAAATGAAATTGTTGTTTATTAAAATAATAAAACAATACACTTTTGCTTCTTCATTCTAATGTTATGTATCTTAAATCAAAATCGAACTAAATAAAAACTAAGGTTAATACAATTAATGTGATTTCTGACATTGCTTCTGTTGTAATAATTTTCTTATATTAGGCGTCAAATCAGATGTTGA
>NQII01002608.1:99098-109475 GCA_002778355.1 Clitarchus hookeri | reverse complement strand
GGCGTTTACGCACAGCTAGCGACGATGCTGTGTGTTCGTGAGGAGGGGCAGGGGGAGGTAAAAGCTTTTTCTCCTCGGTCTCGCGCAGAGAGGCAGACTGGAGGCGTAAACTTGCAAGCCCCTTACCCCTCTCTCAAACTCCACCGCCACGCGATCGCTCACCGCTCGCCAGCGTTGATTCGTTTTTCCGCGGGACTGAAATGAGGCGTAACTTCCGAGTTTAAGGTGGGTCCGCGTGGGTAGGCCGCCGAACGGCGTGCAGAAAACGTTTTTATTAAAGAACCTCCCGGCATGTCTGGGTGAGGCCTGCTTACGAATACCATTCAAGAAACGTTACGCGTCTGTATACGTTTTTCAGTTCCTCCGTTTCTCTCTAAAGCATGTTTTTGTGATAGTGAAAATGGCTCAAACGGATATTTTCACCGTCATGTTTAGATATGAACATTCCGGTACGAAACAATAAAAATGGAATACGGACGTGCATCAAACCTTTATTTTTATTATTACGTCATAAAATGGTACGGTCTCCTCTGAAAGTCTCACAGAGGCGGGTTATCGACGGCAAGACTGCACGCAAGTTTAGTGCCTTGCGCGTAGAGGCGACGAGAGAGTTGATGCGCATGTCTCGGTCGCCCCTAGCGCTCCCACGCTTTTAGGCCTCANCGCGTAGAGGCGACGAGAGAGTTGATGCGCATGTCTCGGTCGCCCCTAGCGCTCCCACGCTTTTAGGCCTCAGACGCGCAACATTTTTTCCACAAGGCGGCCACCTTAAGAATACTCCTTAGCAACATATTGCACGTAAAATCAGTGTTTGTGCGTNACATTTTTTCCACAAGGCGGCCACCTTAAGAATACTCCTTAGCAACATATTGCACGTAAAATCAGTGTTTGTGCGTATACGGGTCTCTCAGTATACAAATGTTTAGGGAATACTTTTTTTTTTCTACAGGAAATGGAAACAAGAAGTTACCGATGTCACTAATGAGGCTACTTTCCTGTACATCGATGCAAAAAGTTTTGATGAAGTACATACAATTATAGTTGTAGGTAAACCTTGACGCCTTGTACAGGCATTTCGCCGTTATTTCTGACTTTTCTGAAGCGGCGCAAAAGTTCTACTTTCAGGATGTTTCTCCGCCTCATGCAAACAAAGCTTAACTAAGTCTCTCAGAAATCACACCAGAAGGACACTGCACCGGATTCGTGCGCACTCAGTTTAATATTATTTTCCATAAGAACTACGCATTACCAACACGCCTTTCCCTTCCTGTATTTATTCATATAAATTATTAATGACATATTATTTTCCATAATAAATAGGCATTACCAACAAGCCTTTTCCTTCCTGTATTTATTCATATCAATTATTAATGAACTGTTATTTTCCATAGACATAATATAAGTAAAACTTAAATTTCACTCGTTGAGTCACTATGTCCGTGACCTCGCACATGTTGCATGTGAAGGATTTCTACTGTCAGTGCTGTACACAACGAGGAACCAGTACCCAGTGCCTTGAAAGTATTCCCGACGAGTAATGTGGTTCGTGAAGATTGCCGAACCTCTCGTTTATGAATGGCTGATGACAACGTCTTTGATCACGCAGTACGTTGTCCTCTGGTTGCAGAAAGTACACCGGGAAAGAAGTATAGTTAACACCAAAATATTTCACGATTGCAACGCTTTGGCTTACAAACTAACGCGTAACCGAACGGGTTAAGTAAAAATATTTTACTTCTGTGTCACCACAAATGTAAAACTCTTTTATTGCGTGAAATTTTTAGGAAGCAACCAAACACGATATACATATGGTACATTTTCAAAGGTTTGTTTAAAAAAGCGCGAAGAAATCGCGAATAGACTATAGATAGAAATATAATTAGGATAAGGAATTGTTTTTGCTTCGTCGTTGCCAACTTCGCTGGGCGCAGGCCTGTCAGTGAGTCCGTTAAAATAAAATGCATGTTGAGGCAGTGGCATTTTTCAAAGGTTGGTTACAAAAGCGCTTAGTTAACTCTGAACAGCCTATGCATGTTCTTCATCCGCAAGAGACGTACCTCGGAGCTTCTCCTGGGGAAGTACGCGTGTCTAGGCTCGATGTTCTACCTCTTTGAATCGCGCGGGAAACAACGCCACCGCGACCAGCAAAGTGGTGGAACGCCATTCGCCAATCAGCGCCTCGTANACATTTTTTCCACAAGGCGGCCACCTTAAGAATACTCCTTAGCAACATATTGCACGTAAAATCAGTGTTTGTGCGTGTACGGGTCTCTCAGTATACAAATGTTTAGGGAATACTTTTTTTTTTTTCTACAGGAAATGGAAACAAGAATTTACCGATGTCACTAATGAGGCTACTTTCCTGTACATCGATGCAAAAAGTTTTGATGAAGTACATACAATTATAGTTGTAGGTAAACCTTGACGCCTTGTACAGGCATTTCGCCGTTATTTCTGACTTTTCTGAAGCGGCGCAGAAGTTCTACTTTCAGGATGTTTCTCCGCCTCATGCAAACAAAGCTTAACTAAGTCTCTCAAAAATCACGCCAGAAGGACACTGCACCGGATTCGTGCGCACTCAGTTTAATATTATTTTCCATAATAAATAGGCATTACCAACAAGCCTTTTCCTTCCTGTATTTATTCATATCAATTATTAATGACATATTATTTTCCATAATAAATAGGCATTACCAACAAGCCTTTTCCTTCCTGTATTTATTCATATCAATTATTAATGAAATGTTATTTTCCATAGACATAATATAAGTAAAAGTTCAATTTCACTCGTTGAGTCACTATGTCCGTGACCTCGCACATGTTGCATGTGAAGGATTTCTACTGTCAGTGCTGTACACAACGAGGAACCAGTACCCAGTGCCTTGAAAGTATTCCCGACGAGTAATGTGGTTCGTGAAGATTGCCGAACCTCTCGTTTATGAATGGCTGATGACAACGTCTTTGATCACGCAGTACGTTGTCCTCTGGTTGCAGAAAGTACACCGGGAAAGAAGTACAGTTAACACCAAAATATTTCACGATTGCAACGCTTTGGCTCACAAACTAACGCGTAACCGAACGGGTTAAGTAAAAATATTTTACTTCTGTGTCACCACAAATATAAAACTCTTTTATTGCACGACATTTATAGGAAACAACCAAACACGTCATATATATGGTAAATTTTCAAAGGTTTGTTTAAAAAAGCGCGAAGAAACAGCGAATAGACTATAGATAGAAATATAATTAGGATAAGGAATTGTTTTGGCTTCGTCGTTGCCAACTTCGCTGGGTGCAGGCCTGTCAGTGAGTCCGTTAAAAAAAATGCATGTTGGGGCGGTGGCATTTTTCAAAGGTTGGTTCCAAAAGCGCTTAGTTAACTCTGAACAGCCTATGCATGTTCTTCATCCGCAGGAGACGTACCTCGGAGCTTCTCCTGGGGAAATACGCGTGTCTAGGCTCGATGTTCTACCTCGTTTGAATCGCGCGGGAAACAACGCCACCGCGACCAGCAAAGTGGTGGAACGCCATTCGCCAATCAGCGCCTCGTAACTTACTGGCGAGTTGTCACCCCGGTCAGCGGGGAACCTTTCGCAGCACGCCACAACCAATCAGACTCGAGAACCGATCTCACAGCCTCGGCGATTGGATACGCCCACGTCGGAGGAACCTCCGCGCAATTTCGTATCTGCGTACTTTTCTACTCTGCGGCGTTCTGCTCTTGCGTCATGTGGTCGTGGCATGCTTGTTGTTGTCGTGAACCCACCTTTACCATCTTAACTTGTGCATTGATGTTCCTTGCGGGTGATGCGAAAGAGGAGATTTCTGGTCTGACAAGTATTCATGAACTCTTTGTGATAAATTACACGACTGAACCTACGGAAGCGAGTTGTTTACATATTCGGCCAATGCGTAATCACGTAACGATGTTTGTATTACTTAGTACTCAATACAAGATGAAACGTCAAATTTGAAAGTTGTCGTTCCGAAAAAAATATAATACAAAATCCTTAATTCAGGTTGATGTGAAAATCCTGCAAATCCAAGATCGCATGGACTGGTGTCCCTTCCAACGTGTGGATAAGTATTTCGATGCCAGTGTTTTTGTAACACTGTGGAAATTGAGGAATTTCTAAACGCCAGGTAATATATTACGCAAGTTTTAACATTATTGATATTAATGCGGTTTATATTAATCTGATATGTGCTGATAGTGTTTGTATTGCTTTTGTATGCACTGACATTGTTTTTACTTATATTGCAATAGTTTTAGCAAATGTAATTTGGTGTTATGGACTAGTCCTATATCCTCTGATATTTACGTTTGGATCCTCAGGTCGACATGTATAAATAGGGACACCCGATTTTCGCGAAAATATTTCACGACCATTTGAACACTTATAGCTGAGATCCACTTTCGGGATAAGACGATTTACGTGTTATGCATCTTAGTGAAGTGAGTATGGAGCAACGCCGGAATGAAAGGGCGGGGAGAAACGAGCGATCCCCGAGAAAACCCGCCGACCAGCGGCATCGTCCGGCACGATTCCCACTTGCGGAAATCCGGGAGTGACCCGGTCGGGGATTGAACCTGGTTCGCCCTGGTGGGAGGCGAGCAGGCTAACCGCTCAGCCACCGCGGACCCTTGTAAATTTAGGAGAAAAGTAAATCTTAAGCAGGGCTTTCAAAAGTGGTGAGGTGACTGTGAACAGTCAATAGAAAGTAATTTCATTAATATGCGTGGATTGTCTAAAGATCCGTCGTTGTCTAGCGAGGGTGTCTGCGACTATCGGAAGCTGATAGTAATGGGAATACTTGTGGCGTGCAGGTGCGAGGTAGGTGTTCAGGGGGTGTGGTCCTCTTCCGGCGAGTGTAAGGGGTTGCCGCAGAACCTGACAGCCAGGAAGGGTAGCTCGCGAGGGAGGGGGGAGGGAGGAACCCCGGCCGTGGAACTAAGACAAATGACGTCGGCGATAAAGTCTGGTGGCTGCCGGGTCTAGCAGCCGGTCTCGTGACAATGGCACCGGGTCCCATCTCTCCTCCTCACCGCACTCCGCCGATCCATCCTGCCAGCCCCGGGCTTCGACTCGGCGGCCTTGAGCCTGGTTCACACGCACGCAGTGTGCGGAGTGAAGGGACGTGGGCGGGTATGAAGGCTACCCCAGGGCGACGAGGACAACGCTGCAACGCCAGGGCCAACTGTTTCTCGCCAGAAGATCTACGCAGAGTCTAGACTTCAACAACCTGCGTGCACACTCGCAGTCTTCGTTTGACTATCGACCGCTTGTCTTTGTGCGAATACAGTCTGTTTTTTCATGAGTACGGGCAGTGATATTTCGCGAAAAGATTTCGTACAGGATACAGTCCAAAGCACTGTAGGGTCGTCCAGCTTCTTTGATTTGCTAAAAAAATGTCCTGGTACTTGCTAACCGTTTGCGCACGAATCACGAAGGTTCAGTGTCGGAGTTACTTAGTCCTGAGTGGCTTGGTCGAAGACGGACACAGCACCAGCAGCCAATGGAGGTATAACAACAGCTGAGGTGTGTATATAGTATTGAAGTCTACTGTGTGCTACGATTTTTACACGAAAAATCACTGGCCCTATTCATGAGTAGAGACCTGAGAAATTCGCGAGTTCAACGACCTGCAAGCTAGACTCAGCAGTCTTGTGTACAAATATGACGATATAAACTGCACATTGGTTGCCTGCTGTCGCAATGGAAGGCGGCGATTGGGCCAGCGCCCCCCAAAGGAGGTGTGAAACACCGTGTTGACCAATGGCTGAAGTTTTATTAACACACGTGTTTTGAATTATAGCTTGTCCCGAAATGAATCCGCGATTTTTTTCTGGTCTCTATACGCGAGTGAGTCAATCAGAATTAAAGTTTCTTCGACACCGGCCGTCCTTGATTCGCAGGAAGGCAGATAAGAGGCGTAACAGTTCAAACTATCCACTCACGAAAGTGGTTCTGAACTAAAGTGCGTTGCAACGCAACTTGTACTGAAATCTTATCGAGGGAAACAGGTGCAACTCTCATCAAGTGCGCCGTCGCCACTAGGGTGAAGTGAGGTGAGTGTGGAGCAGCGCCGGAATGCAAGGTTCTGGAGGGAAAGGAGATCTCCGAGAAAACCCGCTTACCAGCGGCATCGTCCGGCACGATCGTAGCGTGCGAAAATCCGGGGAGCGACCTAGCCTGGAATNGAAAACCCGCTTACCAGCGGCATCGTCCGGCACGATCGTAGCGTGCGAAAATCCGGGGAGCGACCTAGCCTGGAATTGAACCCGTTTCGCCTTGGTTGGGAGGTAGTTTGGAGATTAACCGATAGAAAACACTAAACTGTTAAGAATTTTCGGATATATAGAACAAATATACGGTCTCTTCACAATAATGTAGTAAACATTCGTACCTCAACAGAATTTAAAAAAAAAAGTAGAAACACAACAGCGTCTTGTATGTTTCCCATAATTTATTTTGGAACCTTTTGTACTGAAGATAANAAAAAAAAAGTAGAAACACAACAGCGTCTTGTATGTTTCCCATAATTTATTTTGGAACCTTTTGTACTGAAGATAACGAACGAAACAGGGTGGTTATAAACAGTCTGCAAACAAACTGCAAAATGGTAACGCAGAAAAAATCTGCTTACATGTGAGTGGCGGATCCACAATTGGGGTAACAGTGATCGAGACACCCCATTGGAGCTAGATTTTCCACTAGATAAAATATAATTCTTGAAATAAGTGCATTATAATAGTGCTGTATGAATACATTAATTAAGAGTTATTAAGATTACTATACACTAAGTACTGATATTTATATGTATCATTAAAACTTATTACTAACTGATACAAATGTGGTTTGTCGCAGTGCAAAGTGTTTCCTTGCCCTCTCCTTAAGGGGCCTGCCTGGTTGTCATATAGGTCCCATTGTAAGCTTTTGTGACTTCTGATTTTTAAAAACTAAGGAATATTTCAATGCAAATCTTTTTTTCAGGACAGAAATAAAAAGCGTTTTTATGTTGGCAATTTATTGATATAGATATTGAAACATAAACCAGGCCGTTCGAAAGAGTCAGTCAGTGATAATCATTGCAGGAAGCCCTCTGTTTACGATATTTATTCTTGTGTAAAACGTTTTTTTTAATCATAACGACAGCGCTATATCTTTGCTAAACAGATTGCTGTATTAAAATTCGATAGTCACCGCTACAAATTTTGAGTAGACAGATCACAAGAGGTGGTTGTTTATGCTATTTCTCATCACCGTCGTAATGTTTCCTTACGACGGGACGTGGCCTTGAAGAATTTAAAAAAGTTATATTAGGGAGGCTCCTTAAGGCTCCTACCTACCTGGCGCTCAAACGGCGTAGCAAGGTGTTTTAAACACTCGCTCTTAGATGGATATTGTAGGTTTAGGGCACAAGGTCTGGAGGCTGAAACTCTAAGACTCCGCCGCCATCTTGGATTTCCGCCATTTTTGATGTTCATGACTTTCAGCTGTCGGCCATCTTGTTTGCAGTCGCCATTCTTGTTACCGCTAGCCATTTTGTCTTTCGCCGCCATAGAGTTTTCTCGTTTTTGTCTCTTAAAAATTCCCTATTTTCCCTTTAAAATGTACGGGTTTTCCTTAGAATTTTTTGTTTTTTTCCTTTGAAACAACTATAATTTACCTCTATAGTTGTATAATTTTTTCGTAAGTTAATTTTTTGCTTTCCTGCCATTAGAGCTGCATGTCCTCCGTATTGACAGGCTTCTGAAAACATACCTATGATGTGCTGCTACAATAATAACAGCCTACTACGGTTATAAGATGGGTTATTGCATAATTGAACCTGTAGTCGTTTTAGTTGTTAGGGGTGATTTCTATGTTATAAATTGGTGGCTGTTGCTTTAACAGTTCGGAAATTATGACTAGCTATGCTTAAAAATGGGTTTAAGGCGTAACTGACCCAACCACTCTCTTCGACATTAGGGCGATATTTATGATATAAATTTGATGAGTATGTCTTCAATGAATAGTAAATCATGTCTAACTATACTTATAAGAGGGTTTAAGGCATAACTAATCCAACCCCACTAATTGGCATCGGGGGCGATGGATGTAATATGCATTTGGTGACTATAGCTTCAGAAGTTGCTTATAATATGGGTAAAGGATAGTTGACCATCTGGTCCTTTTCATTGTTGGGGGTGATGTCTATGATATGAATTTGGCTATCGTATTTTCAACAGTTTTAAAATGGCAGCAATCTATGCTTGTAAGAGGGCTTATGACACAATGACCTGTGCATTATTTATCAGCGCTAGGAGCAGTACCTACAGTCCGAATTTGGTAACTATAACATAAACGGTTCGGAAATGATGGACAACTATGCTTATAAGTTGGTCGGGGTTAGATATAGACATACTGTACTTACAACATGTCCTGTGGTAAGGCAACCACCGCGTTGTACTTGAGGCTCGAACTGGATGCATACTAACTTAAAAATTAAATAAATCGCTCCGATGCCTAAATTAAATATGGCGTCGAAAAAGAGCGTATAATCGAAGTTCATAGTGTTACTTTAGCAATAGTCTTTAAAACACAAGTCCGGAATTATACAACACTTGGTATGTTTGCTAATACATTTATATGTTTATAAAATCCAATATGGCGTTGTTCATAGTGACGTAATCATATTTTTGACGACATATTCTTATCTGTATAAAAAAAAATACGGATCTCTAGACATGTCACTCGATACACTTGGATGTGAAAGTTAAATAAAAACATAAAACAAGACACATAACTTATATTTTTTATAATAATGCTTTACCAAATCGATGGTTGTGACATCATAATATAATTATCCTTGAAAATATGAGTCCGTATACACGACGCTTGAAAAATTTATATCTGTAAATATTAGCAGTTAAATAAAAATATTATGCATATATACATATTAAATTTGATTTTTCAAATTTTACAGCCCATCGAATTCAAGATTTCTCCTTACTTCTCAGGCCCAAAATGGAGTCACTGATGCAATTTGAGGAGCAATACTTATTTTAGTTAAAAAGGCTATTAATGTAGCAGCTCAACATCATAGGGATCTTTTTTTAGGAGCTGTCAATATGGCGGAGATGCGGCTTTAGTGCCGGGAAAGCAAAAAAATAATTTACGAGAAACTTCTACTACTATAGAGGGTAAATTCTATACGTTTCGAGGGAAAAAACGAGAAATTCGAGGGAAAACTCGTACATTTTAAAAGGAAAATAGGGAATTTTGAGAAAAAAAAAAGAATAAAACAAGATGGCGGCCAAAAACGCCTGGCGTAACCAATATGGCCAACCACTCAAAGTCATGAACATCACAAAATGGCGGAAACCTGAGATGGTGGCGGAGTCTTGGAGCTTCAGTTCACAGCTTTTGTCTCCAAACCTATATTATCCATCTACTCACGTTTTTCTACGAAACTATTAAACGTGCTCCTAATGCGATGGCCTATGCATAGAACACACACTTCAGACAAGGCTGTTGAGTACTTCCGAAATGTCACGCACGTTGGGAAACACCATTTCAGAGTACTCAAAAACCGCTAAAAAAACAGCTTTTGAAAGCACTGTATCTCAAAATATACGCATCAGATACATAAAAAACTACTCACTGGCCCTGGTCTGAACCTTTCTACGGACTCCCCACCAATATAATAATAGGGTCACCGCTGAAAGTCCCATAGGTAGGGGCAGTGTTATTTCGCGAAAAGATTTCGATACAAGATACAGTCCAAAGTACTGTACGGTCGTCCAGCTTCTTCGATTGGCTAAAAAAATGTCCTGGCCCGTGTTAACCGTTTGCGCACGAATCACGAAGGTTCAGTGTCGGAGTTACTTAGTCCTGAGTGGCTTGGTCAAAGACAGACACGGCACCAGCAGCCAATGGAGGTATAACAACAGCTGAGGTGTGTATATAGTATTGAAGTCTACTGTGTGCTCCGATTTTTACGCGAAAAGTCACTGGCCCTAGCCACAGGTACACGCAGTGCGACGAGAACACTGCACGCCAGTCCAGAGCCTTGCGCTTAGCGGCGATGGCGCACTTGATGCGNAGTGCGACGAGAACACTGCACGCCAGTCCAGAGCCTTGCGCTTAGCGGCGATGGCGCACTTGATGCGCGTGGCAGTATCGTCCTTATCGCTCCCCGCATTAAGGCGGGAGCCTTAGTGTGGGTTTATATCCGCCAGCGCGTTCACAAGCTTGGGTTTTGCCCGCCCTGACAGCTCGGGTTTACAGGCGTACGTACGTGTGAATCAACCGCAAGAACTCACCTCCAGTCTGAGAATGGAGGGAGGGTGAGGAAGGGGAATTGGTAAAAACAGCAGGTGTAGAGGAGGCT
>NQII01002608.1:60187-81063 GCA_002778355.1 Clitarchus hookeri | reverse complement strand
CCCCCCCCCACACAGTAGTGGACAGTGTGTCTGAAAGGGTTAGGACCCCGAGGCGTATATCATCCCCCCGGTAGGAACGCCGGGCGTCGCGCTTTTATAAACCACGGCCCGGCGTTTCGCAAGAGAAGACGTCCGCTCGCCAATCGCCGGCCAGCAAGGACTTGGAAGATTAATCAGGAGCACCCGCGTTCTCAGGTGGGTGTAGCCCCCCTCGTGTGGCCCCCTTCCCCCCCGCCGCATAAATCACGTCGCTGAATACATCCTCAGGAACGCATTCTCCTCGGCGCTCGGCGGGAGTTCTCGCCGCATGGATGAGTTATAACGAGGACGCCCCGCCGCTGGAACAACCACCCCTCTTTAAGGCGAATCCCTAGCAAACATATTGTAAACGCCTCAAGGTCAATTCAGGCAAACAAGGGAACATTGTGACAGGCCCTCCCAAGGCTCTGCTATGCATCCTTAGCTAGCCGAATTTCTCGAAAATTAAATTTGTGACAATAGAACATTACTTCACGCAATAGCCAATGGACACAACTACAAAATAAATGCCTTTTTGTATTTTATCTTTCCTTAACCCAAGTGAACTGCGGGGAAAAAAAAACCATGCAAATGCTGTTTGTAACCATTTTAACAATTTTTTCTCTCAAAACCTCTATGTTAAGAGTCGCCCAAATCGCCTCTCCCACACGCTCGCAAATTTTTTTTCTCTTTGAATATGTTGAAAATTACAGCTGTAGATAATAGTTTTTGTCATATTTTCTGATTTAAAAAAAGCATTATTTGACCACGTATTTTTCTGATATACGTGTTTAAGCGCAGACACTAATTTTAAAAACAATATTTTACTAGAGAGCGCCATTAACCGCCTTCTTCCTCTCTTCTCCTTCTCTTACAAATATTGTACATATTAATATTACGAGTCTCTTCAATATTTATTTTGATTCCATTGGGTTATCAAGTATTTGCAAATTAAGCAGTGTTGGTTTTTCCTGGAAAGGGGGAGGGGGGAGGTGAGTTAATACTACAAATTATTCTTACAGTGAACGTTGTCGAAAATATCCGGAACGTGAAGGGTTACGTATGTCACAGGGCCTGAGAACACCTCAATATCGTGCCTCGTCGCTCTNAATTATTCTTACAGTGAACGTTGTCGAAAATATCCGGAACGTGAAGGGTTACGTATGTCACAGGGCCTGAGAACACCCCAATATCGTGCCTCGTCGCTCTTGTGGAGATGCTTACAGCAGCACCGCTGTGACGTAGGACTTAGGAGCTCTGCTAATGTCAGGGCACTTCTCCCCGTGGAAGGAAACATTTGTACGTCGGTGGTACGGCAGGTGGTAGGGAGTGCCTGCAGATTAGTCTGCCCGCCTGCCAGCTACCTGTGGTTGGTGCTCTACAAGTCGTTCTGTCTCTCTCTTTCACTACGGTAGGCGGAGCCAAGTCCATTCTTAGGCCAGCGCGACTACAGTACATTTTCTCTGTCGATTACTTTTTCTTGCAAAACAAGGTCGGTTGAATTACTAACACCATTAAATTTCAATGAAAATGACCTTAAATTAAAGCTTGAAAGCTGCAAACATGTTAAGCTAATAAGATATAGTAGCATTTCTGTGTCACTGCGAATTCCCGAATTTATGCACCTGGCTGTACGGTAAACTTGACTTAGATTGATTATATATTTTTATTTTTATAGCTTTAATTCAATATTATGGTAATGTTCGTAATGAATTGAAGTTAATATTTCCAGTAAATTACGAATTTACTTACAAATAACTTTTCAAAATGGGGCTTTGTTACAACGCATGCCATCAGTTTCTTAGCACATAACGAGTAGGGCACAAGGCAACAATTTACAGACCTCAAAGAGTTAACGGAAACTAAGGACTTGTAAGTCGATGCAGGCCCAATAATTACTGTACCGCGAAAACCAACAGAAGTGGATCCCGGTAGACAATCTTAACCTTATTAAGTGACTAATACATTTTAAATTCCAGAATATACAATCATTATCTGTCACTCTGAATCGGAATGAGTGATTTCGGTCAGTTTAAATATTTTACCTATCTTTAGTTAATGAAGGGACCGCGGTGGCTGAGCGGTTAGATTTCTCGCCTCTCACCAAGGCGAACCGGGTTTAATGCCCGGCCGGGTCACTCCCAGACTTTTGCATGTGGGAATCGTGCCGGACGATGCCGCTGGTCAGCGGGTTTTCTCGGGTATCTCCCGTTTTCCCCACCCTCACATTCCGGTGTGTCTCCATTCTCACCTCATTTCACCCTTATCGGCTCTCAAGACCTCGTTGTTGAGAGCCACCCAAATATCTCAACAACATGTCGTCGAGTCTGACAAAGTGAAACGTGTGACATACTGCCTCTGGTTGCAGACATTCATCCATAAAAGTCCGAGCATTATGGATAATTAGTTCTTCCCAGCGAATTTTGATTTTGCCTTTCAGGTTATGCTAACTATGATAACCCCCACCTGGGGGCCAAAGAAAATTCTCATACTGTGCATAAAGAACAGCTCCATTCAGAAAAGTGTGATATTTGGTGTGCAATTTCCCGCCGGCGCATAATTGGTGCAATTTTCATGGGGCCAACAATACAACAGCCATCTTCAACACATTCTTCACGATGTCATTACATTTCGCAGAAGGCAAAGTTCGCCTGTTATAAATTTCTCGACAACATTTTTATTATTCTTAATTAACGAAAATTTGGATTCAGCTTAAATTGGGATATCCCGTACTTGGTTCAGAATCCTTGTACCTTGTAAAGTGAAAGTTGCGTAGGAATCGAAGCCACAGTGTGCTGTGCGCGGGCCAATGGACGTTCTCAGTCGTAAAACACGCAACACACTGCTAAACCAAATTAATTACACAGGAAACAATACGCCTGTTATTTAATTTAACGATCGTGGCGCCGACGCCATCCCACGCGTCGAGACCTCACAAGTTAATTAGGTAAATTATTAATTCCTGTTTCCATTGGCATACAAACGTACACCGATATGGAAGTTTTTTTTTTCGAATACCAGTGTGAAGTAATTTTCATTTGCAAATTATGAACGCACACAGGATAGGGGTTGAAAATTCGCAGGGCAGAGACCAAAGCATTGCCAAAACACCAGTGGATACCTATTATTTGTATAATTTACCCTAAAATTTACACATGTTTTCCCATTATGACATACAATGTGCTAAAACAAGATATAAACACTCCAGATTTTAAAGTAATCATTAAAAAATTGTAACCTTCGCATTATCTGTTAGAGATAAAGACGGTTCACGGTAAACTGAGTACTTTTAAATGCCCTGCTTAAGATCTACTTCACATTGTGTATTCCTCCGCCATATGCAAATTTAACATTGCCATAGGCCTGATCACTTTATTCGTGCGTCGGCCAAGTGAAAGTAAAAAATTATTAGAAAATATAATTTTTTTTTTTCAGTATTCTTAATTTATACACATAAACTCACAAAAAAATCAGAAAGCAAAATAAATAATTTCGGTATTCACAAATGTATACTTAACACATTTAATGCCACGTTTAGCCACGGAACTAATTACCCTCCGTCGTTGCCAACTGTACCGGGCGCGGACCAGGGGGTGTGCCCGTTAAACATTATGCAGGTAGGGAGAGTGACATTTTTCAAAGGTTGATTTCAGAAGTGTTCATTTTACAGTAAAAAGACTTTATGGGCTTTGGCCACGCAAAAATTTGTTATTCTATATCTGTACCACATACTGTTAAACTTTTAGACACTATCCGTCAGTACTTTTTCCTAGCCAAAAAAAATTTGTTCATTTCCCGCATAACTACGTGTCAGAATCACAATGTTACTGTTCGAGAAATGAACAAATCATGAAAACTAAGTTACGTAGATAAATGCAATAATTCACACCAAAAGAAGATTTTAACAGCTACTTCAAAACATCTTTGGAATCTTATAAGGAAACGTTTTTGCCATTTTAAAAAAAAATTTCCTATAGTAAGGAAATTCTTGCATTTGTTTTTTTTTTAAAGTTTCGTAAAATAACTTTTGTCAAGCATACCTTAAAATATATTTATCTTTTATTAATAGTTTCTCAACTTTCTACAACAAACAGATAACACGCAAATAAAAATTCCTGACAAAAATGTTAAACAACTCGTAAAATGTAAGTTTTCTCTAATCGTACACCGTCAGTGATTACTATGATTCGGAAATTATAACCCGAAAAAGAAGAATGTCTGCAGAAAGGGTGAAGCTGAGCTTTAAGCAGAAGGACGAGGACGCCGCAGGTGTTAGGGCCATTCTTCGGCCACGCTTTTCATTACGCACGAGGGTGTCGACGGGGTGCTTTGTGGCGCGTAGCGAAGGAACGCCCACGAACACCTCCACACAATTACCGCTAGCAATTTTCCTCCTGGCGTCTCCCCCTCGCCTCCTCTCACCCTTCTTCTCCCGCGCCGCTCGTCGATGAGGCGAACATCTATCCCCGGGTCCCCCCCCCCTCCTTTCCAAAGGATATGAATTGGGATCTGAGCCCAGCCATCGTGTGACCTCCAGAGATCGTCCCGTCAGCAGAAACCCGGGGGGTTCTGGATAAGGTCCGTTCACGGCAACTTCCAACTTTTCTGAAGCACTGCTGAAGTTCTACTTCCAGACTATTCCTCCGCCTCATGCAAGCAAAAGCTTAACCGAGTCTAGAATATAAATGCGGAGAGACAACTCACCGAATTTTTGTGGCCACTCACTTTAATACAGTTTCGCGTGAGAACTGTCTCCTACCAGGCGTTAGCAGCACATCTGTTTTCTCTATGATTTTACTCATATTAACTATAAATGGAATAAAATTTATTGATGTAATACAAGCGGGGACNCATCTGTTTTCTCTATGATTTTACTCATATTAACTATAAATGGAATAAAATTTATTGATGTAATACAAGCGGGGACACCCGATTTTCGTGAAAAGATTCCACGACCGGTTGTATTTCATAACACTTTGGCTCAGATCCACTGTCGTGATTGTTTCCCGATTAATATATATATATATATATATATATATTTATTTATTTAAAACAGGATATCTGACAGTAGACTTTTAAAAACACCCGGTATAATGTGTGCAGTACGTATGAGAACTTCGCCGCTTTTCTTATATTGAAGGAAAAATGTGGATAAATTCTACCTTCGCATTTGTTTTGCAGAGTACGTACATGCTTACGATTATCACAAAATATTTTGTTAATTATGCGAAACATGCAATTTTTGTGATCGTTAATTTGCAATTAAAACTTCAAAACAATTATGTGTAGCCAAATATGTAAGTGTACAAGACGTGTCACCTTGTTGTACAGCTCTAAGCCACTCAGCGAGAAAACAACCCCCGACAATTAAGAGTGGCCGTCCAATAACTTTAGCAAAATGAGTGGTTTGTGGCTCATTTGGACATGGTGATTAACAAGAGGTCTTGCAATTTTTGGCAAATACTTCCGGCTAAAAAATTTACAGCGAAGTGAATGTAACATCGTCTGCTTTGTTTCTTAATAGGGATGTCACTTACGGTTACGCTTTTAGAAGTTTATGATTTTCGTATGCTGATACATAGGGCAACCCGAATTTCGCTGAAAGATTTCATGACCAGGTGTATTTCATAACAATTAAGCTAAGATTAATTTTCTTAATTGGATGATACAGGTGCTACGCGTCATAGGTGTATGTCCGTGGAACACAGAACATTTACAACTAACTCTGATTGGCCAGCCATGTAACAAAATTACTTCTCATAAAGAGATACCACCAATAAGAAAAATAAAACAGCTGGTACGCCCGCATAGTAACGAAATCTATCATGCGCATTAATATTTTCGTGATATTCGGGTGTTCCTACTAATACATTATACGAATTTTTTTTTTTTTCAGCTCTAATAATTTTTAATTTTTTTTTATCTCTGAGGGAGAATGACATCCTTAACGATCACTAGGGNCATCTGTTTTCTCTATGATTTTACTCATATTAACTATAAATGGAATAAAATTTATTGATGTAATACAAGCGGGGACGCCCGATTTTCGTGAAAAGATTCCACGACCGGTTGTATTTCATAACACTTTGGCTCAGATCCACTGTCGTGATTGTTTCCCGATTAATATATATATATATTTATTTATTTAAAACAGGATATCTGACAGTAGACTTTTAAAAACACCCGGTATAATGTGTGCAGTACGTATGAGAACTTCGCCGCTTTTCTTATATTGAAGGAAAAATGTGGATAAATTTTACCTTCGCATTTGTTTTGCAGAGTACGTACATGATTATCACAAAATATTTTGTTAATTATGCGAAACATGCAATTTTTGTGATCGTTAATTTGCAATTAAAACTTCAAAACAATTATGTGTAGCCAAATATGTAAGTGTACAAGACGTGTCACCTTGTTGTACAGTTCTAAGCCACTCAGCGAGAAAACAACCCCCGACAATTAAGAGTGGCCGTCCAATAACTTTAGCAAAATGAGTGGTTTGTGGCTCATTTGGACATGGTGACTAACAATAGGTCTTGCAATTTTTGGCAAATACTTCCGGCTAAAAAATTTACAGCGAAGTGAAAGTAACATCGTCTGCTTTGTTTCTTAATAGGGATGTCACTTACGGTTACGCTTTTAGAAGTTTATGATTTTCGTATGCTGATACATAGGGCAACCCGAATTTCGCTGAAAGATTTCACGACCAGGTGTATTTCATAACAATTAAGCTAAGATTAATTTTCTTAATTGGATGATACAGGTGCTACGCGTCATAGGTGTATGTCCGCGGAACACAGAACATTTACAACTAACTCTGATTGGCCAGCCATGTAACAAAATTACTTCTCACAAAGAGATACCACCAATAAGAAAAATAAAACAGCTGGTACGCCCGCATAGTAACGAAATCTATCATGTGCATTAATATTTCCGTGATATTCGGGTGTTCCTACTAATACATTATACGAATTAATTTTTTTTCAGCTCTAATAATTTTTAATTTTTTTTTATCTCTGAGGGAGAATGACATCCTTAACGATCACTAGGGNTTTTTTTTTCAGCTCTAATAATTTTTAATTTTTTTTTATCTCTGAGGGAGAATGACATCCTTAACGATCACTAGGGACTGGAAGTTTTCGCGAATTTTTTAAAGGAAAGCGAGACTTCAAACACACGTGTATTTATATGTGTTATGTTTGCAAATCGATCACAGTTAATTACGAAATTTCCATACGAACTCTGAGCCAATAACAGACCCGTAAGTAAACAAGTAACCGAGTCCCATGCCACCTGGTCTCACCTGGGCAAACTGGCTGCACTGGGATGGCAGTCAACGAACACAGAAGTTAGGCCCGAAAATACGTAGCATACAAGACGTTTAAAACGCAGATGTTTTCTGTCCCTAACAATCAGTTAAGTCTGCAATTCGTACATCGTACACGTGCTCATGATTTTTAATTTGGGATCGCCTCGGAACATTTGCTAACACGTTTACGAGAACACGCTATACGTGTACAGGGATAGGAGTATTTCTCGTTTTAAACGACTCCACTGCCCTATGCATTTTCGATCCCCAGCTTTGTGTTCATTGGCTGCCGCCCAAGATGAGTCAGTTGTACCTGACACCAGATGGCACGAGATTGGATGCTTGTTTAATTAAAGGTCCGTTATTGGCTCAGAGTTGATCTGGGCGTGCTTAAACTGTGATCCGACTGCAAACATACCAGAAATGTACATGTATTTGAAGCTTAGCTTGTCCTAAAACGAAGTGGAGAAATTTTCCAGTCCCTAGCTGTAGATATAAAAGATTCCTTATTGGTATTTTGGCAGCAGGCCAGCCGTGCTCGGCTCTCATTGGCGCACAGGACAGCGCTCGGCGTGCTACGAGACCTGGCTGTTAGCCCTCAACGCTGTTAAAACAGCAATTAAGTGCACTTTTAGGGCTCCAGCTAAATGGCGGATGCGACCCTCGAGGAAGAGTCAAATCTCCATAAAACTCAGAAAAGTATTTGGGCCACCGGCATTAAAAACCAAAAGAAGAAGTCCGCAGGTTACCCACTAGAAAAAAATCTGTCGACTTACTCTTGCGTCAGGTGTATATATATATATATATACACTCACGATAATAACACACTCTAAGAAATTATTCGTAAAATTACCATATCAATTTAACGAATAGTGAGAGAGTGCGAATGGTGAACTATTTTCCCATANAAGAAATTATTCGTAAAATTACCATATCAATTTAACGAATAGTGAGAGAGTGCGAATGGTGAACTATTTTCCCATAAATCCATGGTACCTTTCCTACGATCGCTCACGAGACGGTCAAATGCGTAGGGAACTCCCCAAACTTGTATTATACCGAGACTAATCATTCCGATATTTACAGTCTGATATGTGGTGTTATTTCCATACCATGTGTAAGTTAATAACTTCCATTACTGTTAAGAAATTTTACACCAGAACTTTTTTTGGAGTGATTTATTGTTTTATAGGCGATAATAANTAACTTCCATTACTGTTAAGAAATTTTACACCAGAACTTTTTTTGGAGTGATTTATTGTTTTATAGGCGATAATAACTATTGGTATGTCACGTTCAACTAATATTCTGGGTTTGTCACTTAATATTCTACAGTAGTCTTGCTAAAGTGGGGCCGCGGTGGTTGAGTGGTTAGACAACTCGCCTCCCACCAAGGCGAACAAGGTTCAATCCCCGGCCGGGTCACTCCCGAATTTTTGCAAGCGGGAATCATGCCTGGCGATGCCGCTGGTTGACTAGTTTTCTCGGGGATTTCCCGTTTACCCGCCCTTGCATTCCGACACTGCTCCATTCTCACCTCATTTGTCCCTCATCGGCTCTCAAGACCTCGATGTTAAGAACCGCCCAAATCTCTTCACTCCACTCCAACAATTTGCGGGCCGGTGAAGCCATTTTCCTGTAGTGTGCAACGAGAGTACGCTGTACGAACGACTGTTTCACGAAGATTAATGGGAATTTATGAAAATAAATTAGTTTATTCACATAACAAAAGCTCACTATTTTGATAATATTTTCTATCACTTTAGTTACTTCTTTAGAACAATCTTATTATTTAGGGTCATTTTATACGTGTCAATGTAAGAGAAAACAAACTTAACAACATTTTCAGATATGTGTAGCTATAACTAGGGGCACCGTCACCGTTTGCAGAACGCCTAGAGCATCTCGAAAACTTACACGTCGGTATCCACAATTCAGTTCACTGTACTTGCTCACGTCTTCTGACCTGAATGGAGAAAATTCGGCAACGGACACTTCCATTTCTTCTTCGATATTACTGTATATGGTGCGGATAAGCTGAAGAATATTATCTCCATTTTATTCTGCGTTGCTGTTGCTGTTATTTTCTTCTTCACTTGACAACATGGCTATCGTAAATTCAAAAGGGGTTTGAAAACCTGCAAGTTTCGAAATGGTCACTGGGCTTTCCTCTTGAAATAGCGAAAAAAGAACGACAGCGATAAAAATGACTGCTTTCATGGTGCGTCTTATAAAGAGTTTTTAAGGCGAAATAAATAATCCACCATCGCGATTAAAGTAGGCCACCGATTGGTCGAAATGAAGGTTTCCGAAAACACCTGAGTAATAAGTCAATGAGAAATATTGGTGGAGAAATTAAATATATTGAAAGTGGGTGGAGGGGAACAGACTAATTGGTCGAACAAAAATTTCCGAAAACACCCGAGTAATTAGCCAATGAGATTCAGCGTTGGGACTATTGGTAAATTAAATATATTTTAAGGGAGGATTGAAGGTTGTCAGTTGTCTGCTGGGCACAGTGCTGGGAACAGCACCAGTAATGTAAAACAAATGGCTAACGAAAAAACCAAGATGGCGGACGGTGGCTGTGACGCTTACCAATATGGTGGACTGTATCGACCAAGATGGTGGACGGCTGCACCTATCAATATGGCGGACTGCACTGACCAAAATGGCGAATGGTTACACCTACCAAGATGACGGACTGCACATACCAAGATTACTGACTGCAACGACCAAAATGGCGGACGGTATTTCTGACGCCTGCCAATATGGTGGACTGTGCATACCGAGATGGTGGAATGAGTATGGATGTCGGGGGTGTGGGAAACCTCTGGAAATTTATGTTTTTAAAATACATTTTAAATACATTTTTTATGTTATTTTAAAATTAAATAAATGTTTTATAAATTTAAAAAATATATATATATTTTTTTTTTTTTTTGGATTTTCGGTTTAAAGATAAAGGTCGCATGAATCCAATATGGCGGCCGGACGACCGGAATAACAGAGCACGAACAGCTCCAACTCTCCAGTCCTATATCCCGATGTGCCAAATCCCCATATTTCCTTTACTTATAAGCAACGGCCAAATAAACGTTCTGTTATTCACAAACTCTTACAGACGTTTCGCATCTAGCTTGTTGCAATCTATAATTTCACCATGTATATAGACAGGAAAACTTCGCGTTTTAAATGGCCTGCACGCTAGACTCCACTGTCCAATGCATTTTTGAGCCTCTTCTTTCTGTGTATTGGCTGCTGGCCCAGTATGTAGGCAGTTTTATCTCAGACCAGGTTTCATTGTAGGTATTTTATTGGCTCAGAGTTCACCTGGGCGTGTGATACACTTGCAAACATAATATAAATGTAAACGCATTTGAAGTCTAGCTTGTCCTAAAATTAATTCGCGAATTTTTCCAGTCACCAAACACGTAACTTCACTGAGAGTTGAAAGTTTTAAGAGAAGCGTGACTGTGTTGTTTATATAGGTTTCCTTACTTCGTTAAAACATTTTATACTCTTTATCATCATTGGTTCCCGGCAGGAACCCTCATTAACAAAGTTCTGCTGTTGGAGGCCGGAACAGTTCTGCGAGAGACTAGAAAGCCGAGCGTTTGCGAGTTGTGAAAACGACAGGCATTATCAGGCCAAGCGATACGAACTTGAGCGAACAACGCCAGACTTTCAGGATAAGGAGGAGAGAACTTGCACACGGAAGACTGACACAAAGCCGGCGAGTTTGGAAACATCTCGGAGCGAGAGACAGAGGAACTCGCCGCGACACGAAAATGCGCTCTTTAATTACACCACAACAACAAATAAAAAAAAAGAACGCGTGTTTAAATAAGAATCAATAATCCTGTCAAATAGTTTACCCAATGCAGGCAATTTACACGTGGGGTAACTAACTGTTATCAATTTATTTCTAATGATTCTGATATATTTGAGTCAAAAATACAAAACAAAGAAAAATCATAGTATACGTTGCTTCTACAAAACGTACGCCTCAGCAATGTATACTCGATTGTAATTCATGATGCGAAGAGGATGGAATCCGTAAATATTCGAAACCAAACTCTCTCTCTATCTCTCTTTTCATTTACTCACATAAGGCCTGTTCACACTGAGGTTATAATCGATTTATCGATGTGTTTAGGCGTAGGTCGCACATAAGTGCATTCATATTAAACTAAAAGTAACGTACAGTTCAAGTTCCCACGTGAGAATATGGGTAAACTTCAACGCTAAGTTGGCTAAGGGAAGGGGAAACGGAAGATCCCCGAGAAAACCCACCTACCAGCGGCATAGTCCTGCACGATACCCACATGCGAGAATCTGGGAATCGAACCCGGTTCACATAGGCGGAAAGAGAGTAGTCTAACCACTACACCACCGCGGCCACTCTATACTCATGAGCTGGTTGCTAACTAACATACGATCTCGCGATAACGATATCCACCGGTGACTGTAGAATCGCAGTAAATTCAGTTGTTCCGTTTTGCTTGTTCGCTAATCAGTAGGGACACCCGAATTTTGTGAAAAGATTTAATGACATAACACTTTCGCTCATATCCACTTTCTTGATTGGATGATCTAGGCGTTACACGTCTTAGGTTTCTGTCCGCGAATCACAGACGTACATTATCGGACTTGCCTAACTCTGATTGGCCAGTCAAGTAGGAAAATGTCTTCTGACAAAGACACGCCGCCAATAGGCAAAGAAAAAAAAATAGCTGGTACGCTCGTATCGTATTGAAATCTAGCATGTGCGTTAATCGTTCCGCGAAATTTTGGTGCCTTTACTAATCAGTTGAAAGCTTTAGGGGGCCTCACTATAGTCGCGCCGGCCTAAGAACGGACTTGGCTCCGCCTACCAAGTGAAAGAGAGAGTCAGAACGACTTGCAAAGCACCAACCACAGGTGGCTGGCAGGCGGGCAGACAAATCTGGAGGCACTCCCTCCAACCTGCCGCACCACCGTCGTAGAATTGTTTCCTTTCCCGGGGAGAAGTGGCCCGACATTGGCGGAGCTCCCAAGTCCTTAGTCACAGTGGCGCCACTAAAGTTGCTAAATGGGTCTCGCTGTAAGCAAAGGTTTCTATTGTAATTTTTCCAAAACTGTGGAATATTTCCTAATATGGGACGATGCCGAGTAAATGAAAGAGGTTTACATGCTATATGTAGGGCCAGTGACTTTTCGCGTAAAAATCGGAGCACACAGTAGACTTCAATACTATATACACACCTCAGCTGTTGTTATACTTCCATTGGCTGCTGGTGCCGTGTCCGTTTTCGACCAAGTCACTCAGGACTAAGTAACTCCGACACGGAACCTCCGTGATTCGCGCGCAAACGGTTAACACGGGCCAGAACATTTTTTAGTCAATCAAAGAAGCTGGACGACCCTACAGTGCTTTGGACTGTTTCTTGTCTCGAAATCTTTTCGCGAAATATCGCTGTCCCATGTNTTTCTTGTCTCGAAATCTTTTCGCGAAATATCGCTGTCCCATGTTATATGAGTTTAGGTATGTCTCTGCTTCCTTTCGCGGTATCACTTTCATACAGAAAAACACCTTGTCTTTCTTTGCCCAAGCCACATCGCTACAAAAATTTTTTGTAAAAATTTTAATGTCCTATAATTACGGGGAAATGACGTTTATGGACTGAACGAACACACAAAAACACAGACGTTAATTAATGTTCTTCGAATTACTCTTTTGTAGCAGGGCTATTCTCTTCAAGTGTATTATTTTTGCCTAATTGGATGATATACACTGAAGAGTCAAAAATACTGGTACACCTGTGAAATATCGTGTAGGCCCCCCGAGCACGCAGAAGTGCCGCAAGACGACGTGGTATGGACTCGACTAATGTCTGAAGGTATGCAGAAGGCAATTCACACCATGAATCCTGCAGGGCAGTCCACAAATCCAATCTGCGCCAATTTGAGAAAGGGTTGCACGTCTGTCACGTTTAATAATTCTCGTCAGTTGTCGTTTGTCCAGTTCTTTCACTATCTTTTTCCGGCCGCAGCGATGTCGAAGATGTGATGTTTTACCGGATTCCCGATATTCACGGTACACTCGTGAAATGGTCGTACGCGAACATCCAAATGTTATCGCTACCTCGGAGATGCTATGGCCCATCTCTCGTGCGCCGACTATAACACCATGTTCAAACTCACTTAAATCTTGATAACCTGCCATTGTAGCAGCAGTAACCGATCTAGCTGCCGACCGCGTCGCGTTACTCTGATTGGTTCCATACTTCTGTTATTTGCATACGCACGCCTATACCAGTTTTTTTGGCGGTTAAGTGTAGGTGCTACGGTGTCTCTGCGAATCACAGACCTACTGTATCGAACTTGCCTAACTCTGATTGGCCAGTCAAGTAAGAAGATGTATTCTGGCAAAGACACGCTGCCAATAGGCAAAAGAGAATAGCTAATACGTCCGCATAGTATTGAAATCTAGCTTGTGCTTTAATCCTTTCACGAAACTCGGGTGTCCCTAGGTATAGTGGTAGTTTCAGAATTCGTTTTAACATAAACAAGCTGGAAAACCAAGTTCCCGATCTTGTAGTGGAAGGTTTCCGCTTCAAGCTTGACAATCTGCCTGATGGCCATCCCGCGGCCGGGAGGCGGGTAGCTCTGGGTCGAACAGAACAGCGCAGTGGACCGAGCTGTGCTCCCACACCTCACCCCCCCTCTCCCAAACACAACTACCCTTCCCTCCACAAGTCTGTGTCCGTGAATGGCCCTCCAGGCCGCTGCGGCGAACAAAAACATTTCCCTCCGAGTCGGAAGTGAAAGTGGCTGGAGTCTCCAGACGCGCGGAGGACGAGGCGAACAATAGGCCGAAGAGATTTCAAGATGGAGCTCGACTGGAGAGACGCGGACGCTCGGCCTTGTCATTAGTTCCAGCGGAGTGGGCGAAGGGGAAGAGGAAATGTAAAAATGAATAATGTCTTCGGAAATTATTTTTAGAACTATTCATGTGGCAGATAAAGGGACGGGCGTTTTTTTTCCCCCGCGAAAATATGTATGGCCATGCTGTACTTAAATATCCTGCGTCCACAAGCACAACTTCCTTTTGTTATTGGTCGCGCGTCTCCGTTAGAAGGCGTGTTCTTATTTGACTGGGCCAATCGTAAGAAATTACTCAGCCGGCTGTTTCGCCTCTGTATTTTCACGCGCTCNCGAGAAAACCGCACACACTTCAGACGAGGGCCGTCGAGTGCTTGCAACACGCCGTGCTCATTACACACGCCATTTCCCAGTACTCCGAGACGGCTAAAAACGGCTTTTTCCAACCGCTGTGTCTCACAAGATACGCGTCACATGCCTTGCGCTTAGTGGCGATGGCGCACTTGATGGGCGTGGCAGTGTCGCCCTTATCGCTCCCGCGTTTCTCGGCCTCAAACGCGGAAGAAGCTGTGTGAACACGTGTTGTATAAGTGTGGGTTTTGCAGGCGTGGAATGGCTGGAGTGAGTCCAAGGACGTAGATAAGGACGACATAACGTGAAAAAAGAAGGTCCAGGTCGGCAGGAGCCTTAAGGGGTCTCCCTAGTAAGAAAAATTAAAACGCTCCAAGGTCACGCCCGGGCGTAAGGGAGCATTTACACGGCGATGGAAGATAGCTTAAACAAGCTTCGCGTCTATTCCTTTTTCTCAGAATTGTAATCGGCGACTATAGGGTTTGAATACATGCGTCTGTTTAGAAAGAGTGCAGAACTGTGACCACAGTTTTAAACACTGTTTTATAGAAGAAAACATTACATTAAAAGAGGGCTTCGTACAACGAGTTTTGTTGACTTTGACCCCTATGAACGACAACATTTGTGTTTCATTAATCCAAACGTACAAATTAGCAACACATTATTGACTTTCATTTCTTTCCTTGAAAATAGATTTAAATGTCACATAATTGTTTTCAAAATAGTTTTTAACACTTTGCGCTCTATTGCGAGAGTAATGTTTTAAATTAAGGCCACTGGCGATAGTATTTATTGTTTTGTATTATTTAGAAGAATAATTTGCGAATTAGTATCGCATTTACATTCCTGACAGTTTCAATGCGCTTGAATAAAGTGATGGGGTCCATGGAAATTTTAGATTTAAACGTGGCGGAAGGATACAACATGAGAATAAAGTATAACCAAAGCAGAGCTTCCGAAAGTGCTCCATTAACCATGTACAGCGCAGGGCACTGGCCTTGTACACCGGATATTCTCAATTTTGCGTGTAAACAAATGGGATCGTTGCAATATAATTGTGTAAAATCTTCTGATTTTTATATTGTTATTATCTACATCAAGAATAAACTGAGCTCTTTGCACTATAATGGAAATTTAACGAAACGTGTCCACAAGTTGTTTAATAATCTGCTGTAACACTGGATTAGGCAAAACGTTGCGATCACACAAATACTTTATTCGAACGTACAAAATAATTAAACCATTTATTTTCATGACAGTTGTCTCTTTTATTCATTTTAAAATAAGCATGTTTACAAAAGCTCGAAGCCAAAGGCATTTCAATTTTTTATGTTAATGTTTTTAAATGCTATTGGAAGGCGTGCATTATACTTACGAAATCAAATTCTTATCTACTGTTTTGAGAGAGGCAAGTATATATTACGATTCAGACCTTTTTACTCCTAGCACGCAAACGGCTTCTTCAGAACAGCAGCAAGACCATAGAACATTTTCTATGGGCTCTTCACTTTTGCACGCCCTGCTAAAGATCTACGCTTATGAACATCGTGTATTCTTACGCCACATGTAAAATTTCCATTGCCATGTAATTAATCATTTTATTCGTGCGCATGTAAAATGTAAGAGTTTAAATTATTCGAAATGTAAATATTTTATAAATATGCTAATTGTTACTCTTAGATACTTAAAAAAAAACGGAAAGGAAAATAAATAATTTCAGTTTTCATCTACCGCTTTTTATTCAACGTTAAGACTTGGAATTACTTTTTCCTCCGTCGTTACCAACTTTACTGGGCGCATGTCACCCAGTGCGCCCTTTAAAGTATATGCAAGTAAGAGCAGTGACATTTTTATAAGGTTGATTTCAAAAGTGCTCACTTTATAGTGAACAGCTTTTAGCAGTGTTGGCCAAACTGGAGTTGGACAAAGTTCTCGCCGTTTTAAAACACTTTCTGGAATCCTCTATTGCAAATACTTTTACTTGGAAAAATCTCTGCTTATTATCGTAAACTGAAAAAAAGTGTTTTTATAAACAATTCTTTGGGAACTAGCTGTCTGTTTTATTTTTGTAACACGACAAGTAAATAGAGCTAATTTTACATTTTGCTGAGGAATTTTTAATTTTATCGTTGCATTTTAACCAGCAGGTGCCGTAGGCTCATGTATATTACAAACATAAATATACATATTCCATATTGTACGTTTTATATAATTGTATGTTGTAAAGATACAGTAACACAAGACATTTTTTGACTTTGAATTGATTGGTTTTTGTTTGTCAGCGACGTCTGGAGCGTCGGTGAAAGTTAAGTGAGGCGGAGAGGGAGAAGCGGAGGAATGCAGAGGCGAGGATAACGGGAAAGCCCTGAGAAAACCCGCCGACCAGCGGCATCGTCAGCCATGTTTCCCAAATGAAAACCTCCGCGTGACCCCACAGGGAATCGAACCCGGTTCGACCTTGGTGAGAGGAGAGTAGTCTGACTACTTTGCCGCACGGTCAACAAATATTTGGCAACGAGTTTTGAAATAATTGTTTGAAAAACATACAAGCATTTTTTTACTGGTAGCCGCGTTATTTCCGAAGGTTAATTGGTTGACGATTTCCTCACTAAACTAACGTTTACTTGCATACAAACGCAATCTCCACAGCTATGGCTTTTGCAATTTTTACTTGCCGTAGCCATGTGTCTCCTCACCAACTCCATGGGGCCGCAGTGGCTGAGCGGCTAGCCTGCTCGCCTCCCACAAAAGGCGAATCGGTTTAAATCCCCGGCCGGCTCACTCCCGGATTTCCGCACGTAGGAATCGTTCCGGACGATGCCACTGGCAGGCGGGTTTTCTCGGGGATCTCCCGTCCTTTCATTCCGGCGCTGCTCCATGCTCACCTCAATCACTCTCAGCGGCTCTCAAGACCTCGCTGTTAAGAGCTACGCAAATCTATTCGCTCTCTCATTCACCAACTGCCCTCCTAGTGCCGAACTCGCAGGGTATTCTAGGAGCACTATCTATCGAGGCCCACTACATTGCACTAAGAGAAAATATGGCTGTTGGGACCATATCGACTGTTAAAATAGGGAATTTCGGGAAAATATTTCCGCACATGCTAGATTTAAATACTCCATGGACATACCAGCTGTTTTCCTTTGCTTATTAGCAGCGTGTCTTTGTAAGAGGACTTTCTCTTACATGACTGTCCAATCAGAGTTATTACGTAATCCTGGCACTGTACGTCTGCAATTCCCGGACAGACAACTAAGGTGCTTAACGCTAGATCATCCAATCAAGAAAGTGGGTATGAGCTAAAGTGTTTTGTAAAACAACTTGTACCTACTGATGGATTGTAGGTACCATCTAAATGTTGTTAACATAGCTAGTAATTCCGACAGAACTGTTCGTTGCATTCCTGTCTGTTATTGTATCTGCTACCGTACTTATGGTCGCCACGGTACAGCACTGCGTTCCTGTCTGTTATTGTATCTGCTACCGTACTTATGGTCGCCACGGTACAGCACTGCGTTCCTGTCTGTTATTGTATCTGCTACTGTACTTATGGTCGCCACGGTACAGCACTGCGTTCCTGTCTGTTATTGTATCTGCTACCGTACTTATGGTCGCCACGGTACAGCACTGCGTTCCTGTCTGTTATTGTATCTGCTACCGTACTTATGGTCGCCACGGTACAGCACTGCATTCCTGTCTGTTATTGTATCTGCTACCGTACTTATGGTCACCACGGTACAGCACTGCGTTCCTGCTGCAAAACTGATCGTACCTCCGACAGAACGACTTCAACAATATTTCAATTGCTCCCAGCCAATCAGACAGAAGACCCGTTCCCAGAGCGTCGCGCAGCCAATGAGAGAGTTCGCACGCCCTCGTCGAAGGAACAGCCACGCCATTTCGTGTCTGCGTACTTATCTAGTGTGTGTGGTCCAATGACAAACGTGTTGTGAAGGCACGAGTGTTTAATGTTGCACATGTCCCCAAGTAATAAGGCTTATTTATCAGGTATCTTACGATAAAACGCGTTTTATCGGGAAAGTAATTGAGAGATATTAACACATAAAACACTATCCCCCAGTGCAACTCGGGGTACTACAAAAAGGAAAATTTATCTGCCATTAAAAACAAAATTCGCGTGGATTTAGCTTCGTTGTTCCGTTAATGCTTGTCGGGATATGGTAATAACTGAGCACAAATAATCTCGAATAAAAATATTAATCAATATTTTTATAACATCTGAACTGTACAATATTAATTGTATAACCTGTTATATATGAAATGATACTCTATTGGGAGACTATCGAATCCGCACTCCATTGTCTAACAGCCTGTCAGTAATAAACATTATTCAGTGGAATAAATATGTCAAATGTGGCGTGAACCAATTTGACGCTTGCAGGTAGCAAATCGGAGACCAACAGAAATAAAATTTAATTCCTTTAACCCCAGTAAACGTGTACAGGGAGAAAAATATTAACTTATATTTCGCCATTAAATTTTTATGAAATCATATGGCAAATTATCTGTTTCGGAATGACGGTTCTTTTATTGATTCTGTGAACACCTCTTCGCAACTGATGGGAAACGAATGTACAAATAATGAAATTTTACATGGGTAAAACCCCAATATCTATTATCAACATATTCGTAAGCAACTAGGTCACTACGCTAATGCCAATTTCCAATTTATTCAGCGATTATGCAGGTTAATTGCAACGAAAATTCGTTCCGTGCTTCACGTACGCCACAACCTTCTTATCGCGCGGTGGACATCGAACACAAGAGAGACTGATGGAAATTTGTGGAGCACATCCAACTAGAGGTTTAGAGGCTTAGAGGCTTAGTTTCCCCACACTTCCAATTTGAAGCCCTTTGAAAAAAATTACTCTACCCGTTGGTTTTTAAATATTTATTATATATATATAATATTTAATTTCAATGTAATATTTTTGAGGCGGTTTCATATAACTGTTCGTTTTTTTAGTGTTATTTGTTTGTAAACCCTAGCTAACTATTAATACAGACTTGAAAAATTCGCGGATTCAATTCGGGATTAGCTATAAATCAAACACATGTACGTGTGTGTCACTTTGACAACCGGTCCGCGCGTAATTTGACTCCTACGTCAGATCTGTGGGTTGATAAAAAACTTACAACAAAAATGCGCGTCCAATCAATGCCAGCCATCCTGGCAGCAAACTACCAATGAGACGTTGATATCTGGTTGTTTGAACTTGAGGATGTGAATTCTAACATACAAGTCAATGAATTCGCGAAATTTGCAGGTCTATAACTGTTAATAGTAAATCGTTTGGAAATCCAGTTGTTCAAAGAACGTTTGTGAGAACTCGTGAAAAATAATTCTGAATAAGGCGGTTATAAGATTGTTTTTTTTTCAACTGTCTTATATCTAGGGACAACCGAATTTCTTGAAAAGATTTCGTGACCAGTTGCATTTCTAAAACCTTTATCTCAGATCTTCTTTCGTGACTGCAAGATTTCCGCGAAACGCGTATTGGGTGTTTGCCAGCGAATCACAGACCTACACCATCGAAGTTACCCAATTATGATTGTCCATTCAAGTCAGAAAATGTCTTGTCACGAAGACACTCTGCCAATAAGCATAAGAAATCTGCCGATATGCCCGTAGGGTATTAAAACCTAGTAGGATGTGCGGAAATCTTTTCGCGAAATTCCGGTGTCCCTAACGATGTACACGGGCAATCTGTTCGTGGTGATAAATAATTTTACTTTTTGCAAATGAGCGTATTTCTCGTCTTCAAAGTGTTGAATGGAGGCCATACCAATATCAAAGTGTGAAAATAAATATAATGGAATTGAACCAGTAAATAGAATTCACGAGTTAACAAAAATGACTATGGAAACTCCAAGTTGCGCGCAATTTTAAGTCAAATCGCAAACGTTAATGCCAGTTAATTCGCACTTGAAATAATATATTCATCTATCTTCATCATCTCGAAAGGGTATGACACTCTTAACAATATTATGCAGTTAATTTACTTATATTGTACACAATGCCTTCTTTTTATGCAATAGTTTTTATTACTGGTTCCGAAATGAAAATTGAGTAAANTCTATTACTGGTTCCGAAATTAAAATTGAGTAAATAAAGCACATACCTACAACTACTGTTTAAAGTTCTTGATGCGCGAGGCAGTGTAGCCTTTATTGCTCTCGCGCTTCTTGGCCTCAAACGCGGAAAACAGCTCCAGGTAGACGGGGGCCTTAACCTGCGGCACGTTCGCACCTCGGTAGTGTACAAAAGTCTGTTCAGGACCACGACGTCAGGCGGGTGGCCGCGTCTGGT